>JARPRG010000406.1:776382-800066 GCA_031001745.1 Hartigia nigra
TATTATTAAGACGTGATAAATAATAAATTATTCATTAAAAGTTTCTGTTTGAGTTTCTAATATTAGTGGTTCAATTGCCCCCTGGCTGGGGTCAATAGAACCATTCGACGCGGTTGCACAAATTTATAATTTTAAAAAATTTTTATTATTTATTAGCTTAATTATATATCGGAAATGATAATATATATATTAAACTACTATTTCATAAAAAAAATTATTATTTTGTTTTAATTCAACTAAGAACAAAATTCGTAAACTTTTTTTGGCTCAATTGACCCCCTTCACCCCTATATTATTTTCATGTAGGGAGGAAGAGAAAGAGTAATTTAGTTGTGGATTAAACAAGGCACTCACGCTGAACAACGAAGGGGATGTATTTTTGTTGTATTTATATATATATTTTTTATTGGACTCATTATGTTCCTACAACAGGCTGGAAGCCAGACTCACGATGAAATAAAAAGGGGTGCAAGAAGTCCTGAGCTCTGAAATGAGAAGAGCAAGCGTGGACAGTGCTACGAGGCTCGAGACAGTGTTGGAAAGAGCCCTTGGGATTTGTGGCTAATTAATAGAATTTCGTTCTAATGGAATTTCCACCCTTTATCCACCCCGTCTTGTCTTGTGTCTTCTAAAGATAAATCAGGGGTGGTTTTGCTGTCCTGGACATTTTCACCCCTACGATTTGGCAGTCTTAACGGAGCCGAGTAATTTCTATGTCCTCGGTGATTTTTGTCATTGGTTTATTTTCTTGGTCTATTTTTGCATCCCTTAAGTAAGGAGTGGCACGCCTACGACTCTGTGGCTTCGGTAGTTTCGCAAGTGTGTTGGATCTCGTTCTGCTCGACGAAAACAGTGAGTGCGTGTATTACCGTTAGGGGATGATGATGATGATGATGATGATAGTAGGGGTTGCAATGGCATGAGGGATGATGTCACGAAGGACCTCTGTGGATACCTGATTCTTAGTAGGTGGTGTTCTCTAATGGGGGGTCCAAAGAAAATGGGTCAAGCAGACTTGAGCAATTGTTGAAGAAACTATGCTTCGTTAAGTAATTCGCTCGTCAGGGACTTTCTCGTATTTAAATATGGCCGACAAACAGCCCTTAACGTTTCTACTCTCCCCTCTTCTCCTCTTCCTGCTCCACGACGCATTATATATTTTTTTCTTTCTTCCCTCTATTGCGGATTCTTGGTCTTTCCAATTAGGGCCTGAATGGGCAATTCTCACGATTTATTTCATCCCCTAACCTGGTGTCAAGATGAATCTCGTTTTATAAATAGATTCTGATTCTTTGTCGATAGCCGACGTTGAAGTAATTATAACGAAATCATGTTTTTCTTGAACATTCATTGGAAAAAACGATCGATACTTTTTTTTTTCTATTCCGAAACGCAATGAAATTAGGTACCAAAACAGAAAACTGTCAGAGACTCAGTTCAGGAACATTGGCAGAAGGACAAATTGAATGATAAAAAGCTCATTTGAAATTCATCATGTCCTTGCCCGATGGTTATAAGGTGAAATTTAATCGAAATGCCAAGAGACTGTGAAAAGAAATGTCGTAAGGTCTGCCAATAATGATCGGTAATTATAAAAAAATTCATACTCATCGAGCGAACGAATTAAATGGCGTTCGTAAAAATTAATATAATTTCTAAGAAAAGGAAATCCCTTCAAGCGACTAAATTCACTATTAAACGCAGAATAAACCCTGTCAATATCCATACCTTGTCAATCAATCATGAAATTTTGAAATTCAAAAATTTCCACATGACGTTTACACAGCCTCGGAGAAATGAAAGATAAAAGTTCTAAATACGCTACGGCGGATACGACGTGGGTAGTCACTGCGCATGCGCGTTATTTCACTACGTCATTCCATACTCTATTTTGCTTTCTTCCCGTCTCTCTCTGCTGGCAGTTTCTTGCCGATGCTTCATTATGAATATGAAAAACGAGAAAACCGAAACAACAGCAGTAGCTAAAACAAAAAAAAGAACTGAAAAAAAAACCCAAGTCGTCTCTTTTGATTAAAGTATCGCCGACGGATATGCCATCCGGCGCGTCGTGACGTCTTGTAGTTTCATCCTTTTCGACACTCCCTTGGCATTTCTCTTGATTCAAGACTCTTGATCTTTCCCTCCAGTCACAATACAAAATGCATTTGCTTGGAACAGCGCCATCAGCGTCACTCCGCCATCTTGGCTTTCAGGATGACGTCACAATTGGACTACCTTGACACTTATATTTATTTTCAGTCTTCTCCTAGTCTAGTACCGGAAACATGGCGCATCGACAGATGTCTATTGTCTGCATCTCTATAGGCGAATAGATTTTGACATAAGGTAACTTGCTACAAGATACACACACACACACACACCTACTGGATGTATGGATGTAACAAGAGTCTAACCTGAGCTCAACCGTGTACTTCCACTGGCATATTATATCAGTCACTACTGGCTGCTCTGTCAAGAAGAAACCTGACCATCGTATCGAGCCATTATGCTAATTAGCCACTGTTAATTAGTGTACACACTCCTTTCACGTAACCAAAACAATATACAAAATTCATCTTTAAGATGTCTAAAAGATAATCTCTGTTCCATTTGATGCCTTAAGAAGAGTTTTGTAGGTTAAAGTATTGCCTGAGAAGTAACCCAATTTAAATGATTATTTTGAATCTTAGTAATCTGAAGCAATGTTAATTTTACCTTTTCCCCGTAGTCACCCTCGACCGCCACCGTCGAGACGTATTTCCATCCCAGAATGTGTATAACCTCCACCATCGCCTGAGCTTGAAAATTATCCGGTGGAACGACTCTGCTGAAGTACTCGTAACGACTCTTGTCCGAGAGTTCGATGCTAGTGGAGGCGTAGCTCAATTGGGGAATCTGCAAGAAAAAAAAATAAGAAAGACTATAGAAAGAAGCAAAACAAACCATATATCAGGCTATAAAGTCAATACGAATAAAGGTGACTCCCTTGGCTTTGCCAGAAGAAAAACAAAGATAAAAGACAGATATACATTCATAAAGGATAAATATTGCTCGATCTTCCTGAGCCTAATGAAAGATAGTCCTGCCCCATCAAAAGAAAAGAAAAAAAAAAAAAAAAATAGGAAAATTGAGAAAATGAGAATCCCTGATCTGTGATCCACATATGCTAAGGTATATATGTGTATATATATATATATATAGCGAACAAGATGATTTAATAAATTGTCAAGGTTTATTAAACCAAAATGGCTTAATGGTGAATTTGGACCGTTAACGAAGGAGCTTTCCATGAAAAGATATAGAATCCCAAGAAGACCATGATAAGAGGATAATAATGGCGATAATGGTACCGCCAAGGGACAATCGTATCTGCCATAAGGATCTTCCTTACTTCGGTTTTGCCCATTTTACCCTTTCTCCTTTCGTTGAGCTTTCGGTGAACGACGTCATTTTACTACTACGTTAAGGTAAGTTTCCGCGCCAAGAAAAAGGATCGCTACCATAGTGCTCTCGTATCTATCTAATATAATATGTTATTTGAGAGAATCCTCCACGGATAGCGTATCTGCGGGATACGTAACGCTGAGGCTCACGTACCAAAAGCAACTTCCCCATTAGCATGCCTGCTCCTCGTAAAGCTCGATATCTGAAAGCCAACGAAGCTTGGGTATGTGGGCACAGATAGGTAGGTATGTATATATATATCCTTTAGACTTAACCTAAACTAACCTAACCTAACCTACAGATGTGCATATATATATGCAGATTCGTAGGAGGCACATATGTGAAACGGTTAAACGGGACTACGTACGTATGTGTATCCTGGCAATTTTTTATTTTCTTTTTTCACTTGAATATTGTATATTTTTATAAAAGCAGGAATAAGCACGTAGTTTGTGTAACGTTTGTCTACACACACGCACACGCACACACATACATACATACATACATGCACATATATATACACGTTTTGTGTGTACAGATATTTGACTGTTGGAAATATATGACGAATAAGCAAACAGCTGTCTCGTACGTCAAAAGTATATGGATAATTTGTATTTGGGCGTGAAAGGAAGTAATGTCATTGGAATTTGTAAGCTCGGGTTAATCCATCGTGAATTATTGACGAATTATTGGACGACGCCATTGGGAATCCTCGTGGAAGAGCTTTCGGGCGTCGTAAAGCTCCGGGCGGGTTGGTTGTCGGTATCGTGTTGGGAAAGGAATATCTCAGTGGGAGACAAAGGACCAATGTAAAGGATTAAGATGGATCGAATGCTGCTGTCCTTTTATTCGACGACGAGGCTGCTTTTACGTATATAGTTATAATACGTGGCTTTTGTATATAATATATATCGATCACAGTAAATGGATAAATTCCGAAAAACACCAATAGAAATTTAAGCCAGAGATATTGTCATTGAGTCTATTTTTATAGATTGTCTTATACGTTATAACGAGGTGGCCAACAACCTTGTTGTTATAATTTAATTCTAATTCAGGCCGCTAGAGAGCGATCGAGGATTAGCAATTTACGCAAAATTTGTTCCGATCGGGAATCGAGAATCCGGTACCTACGGACTACCAAGTCAGGACAGTAACCACTATGCTACCGGACCAGCTCTACGTTCCGATAGGTCTTGTTTATTTGTTTTTCAGCTATTATTAGGCAAAGCCCTTTGCAAATTGCGAGGCCACGTTACATCATACACACGCGATACGGCCCTGGGCTAAAGTTTGCCCCTTTCGGATGCTGCGGATATAATCGGCACACTGAAAGCATTGTGCTCTTTGGCACTTGGATATTATGCTTAAGATAATTAGAGCTTTCGTTAGCCGTGAAAATGGCGGCTATGACGGGGCGCGTCTGTTTATTTTGATTTTACAGTGACGCCGCTTCCGGGTTTCCTTACAATTTCATTAAGATAAACGCTGGAGGTATTTTTTTTATTGGTGCGTTATAATTAGAATTTTTTTGTTGTATTGATTGTTCTATCGGTTCTCTCGGTCGATTCGAGGGAAATACAATTTGTATATGGCACTTGCGTGCTTTTATCCGGGTCTTATTTTGGACTCGATTAATCCATACAAACGCGCTAACTATTGACTAATTAATTAGGCAGCGTTGCTAGGCGATGTTTAAAAAAATACAATTTACACTTGTTTGAAGATGGGAATTCGGATAAGTTCACTCGATACTTTATCGCGTGTGTTATCGGCGAGTGCGTGTGACGCTTATTATCTGTTTCTAGAATATGGCCATTGCGATGTTCCGGTAAATGTAAACAAAAGGTAATTACGTATGAATTTACTATTACACGATACAAGTTTCGAACCGTACATGAAATACAAACGATCGATGGATTACTGTGAAAATTGATTGATTATTTAATGAGAATTCGCACTTTAATCGAAATCAGATTTCACCTGTTCGCGGAGCTAAGTAATTTTTCACGAAGAGATATTATTGTCTCGATGCCAATGACGCAAATCAATAATGAATAATTAAAAAGGTATCGGAGAGCAATTAAAAAGATTTCATTAATCAGGTTCATCTCATCGGACGCTTGGCTCATTTGATCAGAGACAAGATCTAATTATGTAATTAGGAATTTAGAGCGGTTGGGGGACGGTGGAGCACCTACAGATTATTGCACGAGTCCTGATAAATTTTTGGATAAAATCTCGATATAGCCTGGAACCAATAATACTGACTGATACGAACAAGCATGACATAGAGATGAAGTCAAATAAAATCGGCGGTCATATTGGTAAGTTTCACAAGTCAAAGTAACCTTAATCCTGTATCAGGTAGAATCGTTACGTATGAAGATAGCGAAAAGTTTTGTCTTTGCGTAAAATAAAAAAAATGTATGTGTTACTATAAATTATGTAAATTTCTTTTAGGATTCCAAAAAAAAAAAAAATAAATAAATTCAAAAAATATACTTCAAGTCTCATCCCTATTCCGGGATGTTATGAAGAATTAAATTTGTCCCTTTTCATTACATCGATATAAGTAACAAGTATGGCGGTGAAGCACTTTGCAGCTTTTGTGCTTTAATCATGAGCGTGAGCGGGTTGCAGCGTCAAATTCTATTAATTTAATTAGGGTGACTCGTAAAGTCCGCAAAACGACAGGACCCCAGGGAGGGTTATCCTCTGAGATGAAGAATCATCAAGGGTTGGATATAGGGGGTGGCTGCCATGAGGGAGTTACGGTAGTAGGATATTCTCTTATATATGAGAAGATCCATGACGAAAGTTATGATTTTGGAAATACGTTACCTAGAAACGGAACGACGTTCAATAAAAGTACTTGGATGCAAGGGTTGTTTTTATACCTAATAAGTATCGATTGATTTAATAATTAAGTTTGTCGATAAAATGAAAATCAATATTGATTATCAATATAGAGCTCGATTATCTCCCTTCGTTAATAAAGCGATTATGAATTATTGAAAAGTCTCCAATGATTGTCATCTCGCTTTCCTGATATCAACATTACTGCTGTGTGTGATCGATCCAATTATCTAATATCAAATTAAAAAATTACCATAGTAAAACGAGTTATCTGAATTTCTATCTGTAATGTTATTAATGACAGTCCTAACCTAATCAATGATTGTTCATCAGTATTGTCCCTGCGTTAATAGGTGAGAAACAGAAATGAAAGACGGACCATTCTTGAATATATTATATCTGATGTAAACAATATACCCAGCGAACAGCACGCTTATTATGACCCGAGCAAAAAGCAACTCTGTTACGTAGACTAAACACCAGGAACATTAAGTCCTCTTCACACGTAGAAGTCACTCGGCGAATTTCAAGTGTCGTGTCGTTTAATTTCACTTGATTAACTTCTTCCAAGCAGCTGATAAAAAGTAGCTTCTTACCTGATCAATAGATTAGACGTGGATAAAAGAAAAAAAGTCTCATACAGTGTATAAGGTTTAAGGCGAGTACAGAACAAGAGAAAATAAAAATTCGAAATATATAGTAACGTTTGATTAACCTTGATTTTTTAATAAGCAATCAAGGTCAATAAACGTAAAGATTTAGGGTGAAGATAATACAAGGTCTGAACTCGATAGAATCGAGATGAGAATTTTGAGATTGAGCATCCAGAAATTCTCTTGCTCCTTTAAGTTAGGAGGTTAGCAGGTTGGCTGGACTGTTTAGAAACTGGCGACCTGACCACACCTAAACTTCCCAACTGTCGCTTCGTGCAAACTTCTGCGGTTGGTAAATTTACAATACCTTTACGAGATCCTTTAGTACTTTATAAGTGTAGAAATATTTAATACTCAAAAGGTCAGATGGCGGTACAGGTATAATTTTCTAGGGACTTTCTTGTATTTTCAACAGTTGTATATTTCATTCATACTTGTATTATATTTACCTTGAATAATCGTAAAATGTTGGCAACCATGATCGACACCACGCTGAACGACGCTCCGATAACTCCTGTGACTGGTTTGTGCGGCACGTAAATTGGCGGCTTGCCATTTTCGCATTTGTATTCCGACATATCCTGAAACAGAAAGAAAGATGGCGCATTTGAAGATTATGCTCTTCTTTATTGATACGATCGATAAAATTTTAATATCGTGTGCAAAGCCGTCGTATTGAAATGGAAGAACGTGACGTTTTCAATATGCCTGTATTTTCCATTATCGTTTTATTTAAGCAAACGTAACGGCTCGATGCGTGCAAGGAATTAATGCAGTTCCCAACGAGTTAATCGTACGGCCATATGCACTGACCAGTGCATTCTGTCCGCCGTTGCACCAGTCTGCATATCTGCATACCATACGAGGCCAATTTTAATGGAATTTACTGCACGCCTCCGACTCTTCATCAGCATCAAGTATGTCAATGTACTATTTTCCTTTTTTTTTTTTAATAATTTTTTAACTGTCTTTCAATGTGTTCCTATGCAAAATTGTTCAGAATACGTAGTTCCTGGTACACGACATCATTTTGACCGTAATTAATTCCAGAGAACGCAATCATCCTGGATTTCATATAACGTCCGTATCGCAGGGGCAAAAAATAAAATAAAAAAGAAAATTGAATATAAAAAGACTGGTATACATGTCGTTACAATATTTTTTTTTTCTTTCTATCGATATACCACGCTTACACTTATGTGCTTATAACAAATATACATTCCTATAGGATTTCGAATTTCCCTCATTTTTCCAAGTTGAATTTAACATCGATTTACGTCCGTGGGGAATATCGTAAAATCCATTCTCATCGTTCGACTAAGTTGGTATATACCATCGCAAACAAAAATTCCCTATAACTGAATGATGTATGGTAATATCTGCACTGTGGTTTTATTTCTTGAAACGATAGACAAGCCACTCAGGTAGACCTACAGAGAATGGTATACATATCTAGATAGGTAGAAAAGGGATGATACCAGAAGGTTGGAAGGTTCAATAACGTTAAGGGATCCTACATGACAATAAAAAAAAAAGTCTTCATCCAAACCAAAAGAAAATCGTGGATGCCTATCCTTTCCATATGGCATCCAATAGTTATAACCATGAAAACTTTCGAGCAGTTTCCACCGACAGGATAGAACGCCATTTTCTTTGTGAAATAAAAAAAACAAAAAAATCGTTACCATATAAAATTTCCTCTACAATTCAAATTTTTTATATCCACGAGATTTCATCTTTTTCGAAAATTTCTGTCTTATCAAGACTTTTGTATTTAATTCTGAATAAATGGACGTTATTATAATATTTAAAAAAATTCAAAAGATATTATAATGGCTCCTAACAAATTCTTCGTTTCAATCGAACTCAACTCTATTTGCTCGCCACTTATTCTTCGGCAGATCTTAAAAAGCCATTATGGTCCAGAAAGTAATTAAATCCAATAAAGCCAAAGACTTGTTCTTCCCATAATAGGTTTACTATAGAGATGCATCTCTCTCAGGCAGTTTCCGTATAAGTGCAGCTGCAGTGACGCTAACGAAACTCATTTTCCTTTTCTCGTAATCGTCAAAAGCTTCGAGCCAGGTAAATTGATCCGTCATCATTTACCGGATAAGCGATATCCTACCTATAATCAAAGTATACCCATTAAAGGCGTCTACAGTATCGATAAAATATTCTTAACGCTATACCACACTATCGATGCGTACAGTATTATTGAGCCAGATTGTACCGATGATATATACGTATATATACACATACAGGATCGAATTCCCGTAGGCATTAAGAGGCAAAAATACTCTGAACCTTTGTACTAGACATATTACCGTTGTTATTATTATTATTAGCTATTCCCACCACTATATTGACATATATCCAGATAAGCCACGTCGACCAAATTGAATTCAATGATTTCTTATCGAATCGATTTACATCACACAATTTCTAAAGTGGCTTGACACGAGCCAAGCGAAAATTCCCCCCTTGACGATCTTTTATCTCGTTTTCTTCGCAATCAATTACCGCGAAGAGATACGAGTAGAACGAAAAGTCACCTCGAGAGCCCGCCATTTTAAATAAACGTGGGAATGTTACGCAAATAAATCGACACGAGGGTGAGATTTGTCTTTACAGTGAGATTCGTGTCTGCCGTCAATAACTTGATAGCGACGAAAGGAGGAGGAGGGGGGGGGGGGGGGTGGATGACGTGAAAACAAAAAATTATACGAAAGAAAGGAGGGATGGGAAGGTAGGGTACGTCCCTTATAAAAATCAGTAGGCATTCCAGCGTTCAGCTTTATTCAAAACTGAAGCAACGTGTATGCCCGGACGAGATCGTCGGGCTGAGTTTTGAATCCCTTGCAAAAATATTGCAATAAGTTAAGCGTTAAAGTGCCAGGGGGATGATGGATATCGCAAAATTAGGAATGGTCATTCGCCCTTGTCGATCGAACGGCAGCTGGTGTCGTTCATCCCTTGGAAAAGGATGGTATGGCGGATGCTAGGGTCGTGAGGGGGTAGGTATGAAAATGATGGTTCACGGGAATGCTCGTATTTCGTATTTTTAACCTTCTAGGATGGGTCAATTCCTCCTTAAGGCTAGAAGCAGACGGATCACTGAATTTTAAAGTCCGCTTCCGTCAGTCTCTCTCTCTCTCTCTCTCTCTCGCTCTTTCTTTCAGGTATATTTGTCCCTTTGGAAAAAGCAAAAAATTTGCACACCCTTTCCCAAGGGTGGAAAAGCGATGTAGAACTCTGCCCTCTAATTCGACGACCGATGTGTATATCCTGCGTGCAGAACAAATTTGCACAGTCAAAACGTTGGGGTGTTCTATACATGGGCGAGTATTTACATGAGCCATGTGCAGTAGAGAAGGGCGTTGGTTATTTTTGACAGCTGTCAATTACGTCACTTTGGTTAAGCCGATGGTTGAACAATGCACTGCGATAAATAATGGCAAATCGCCAATGTAATAGTTCGATCGGACATGTGGTAGTAAAATCCTTAAGATTTTTGAATTTCTTATAACTGCCGTGAGTGCGAGAGAGACGAAGGTATAGGGGCTTACGCGAGTAAGAGAAGGACGGAAATACCAATCGGACAAATTCCTAGGTAGTAACCCTTTGGAGAATTTGTTATTCTACAAATACATTATTATTATGCTTCTGACTTTTGAATAGGACTATATATGTGTACGTGTTTAATGCAATTTTTTTTTACGTTTTAACGTCGCACTTTTTTAAGCCTTTTTTATGTTAACGATCCTTTGAATGGCGTCAGCAAAATTGTGTATTTCCTTGGTTATGAAATCTTTCTCAATGGCGTTATGTCTCTTTGACAGTTGTCACATTTAATAACTGTTCAGATTGAATATCTATTGACCTGTTTGTATTATATAGATATTCGAGCAAGAGTGGCGCGTCTTTCAAAGCGTGAAGCGATAAAGGGAAAAAAAAACACAGTGAAACCTAGTCAGCTGGCGAATCCTTTGCATGCCGAAAATGTCGGAGCTCTGGCAAGTAGATTGAAATTTCCCAATAAGCTTCGTCCAACGTAAAACGTCGTTCATGAAAAGCTACGTGTCCGGAACACACGACCGATTCAAGTCTCCCAGTACAATCACTTTATGGATTATACCCATTTTCCCTCGTTTGCCTTTTTTTTTCTATAAATATACATATTATTTCACGAATCAACCCTTCCGTCTCACCCTCGTGCAAATTCAAATAGCGTTAACTCAAAAGGCCGTTAAAAAAACAATGCAAAGCGATTCGTTAACACGAAAAATATTTTAATTAACAAAAATCCATAATCCTTTTCAACGCGTAAATGTCTATGATAACAATTACATTTATTTATTCGACATATTAAATTATAAGGATAAAATACAAAAATTCTGTTATTAATCACGAGCCTTGTACGTACGTATGTTATATGGAATATTGTATTACCAAATAGAAAAAAAAAAATTAAGGTTATATCTGTTCGACGCGAATTCCGACAATGCGATCAGTCTTGACACCCTGCTGGCTTTATCGAGCCACTTCTATTCCGCAACCCCATTTTGCGCAAGCAAAAACCAATATTGCCATGGCGAACTCCATAAATTCCATCAGAGTGCGAAGGCAGCTGTTGGTTAAGGGATGTTGGATTTTCTCTCTCTCTCTCTTTCTCTCTCTCTCTTTTCCCACTCGTTCTATCTCACTCGAATTTTCTTCTTACAAGACCTCAAGGTATACTCTTTGTCAAGTGCTTCTTGCACGGCGTTAAAGTTTTCGCGTTTTCTGTCACTTGTGTACTAAAGCCACACGTCCGCTCTCTGTCAGCGGGCAAAAAGTCATCATGGCGAATACGAAATGAGCGACCAGTGCATTTTGTCAGGAGGTGAGGATGGGGATGAAGCCCAAAAAAACAAACATAAACCGTTCATAACTTTAACGTTCTTAAAGTTTTTTGGCGCGTTTGCCAGCTAGCGTCTATCGATTTTGAAATGCGAAGAGGGGCGAAAAAAAATAGAACGACACTCGTAACAGTCACTGTCTAAATTTGTCTCTTAAAGTGTAAAAATTTGGGGGAAACAGTGGTGAAGGTCAAAGTTCAAGCATATTATCGACATCGTTAAATTTACGTCAAATTATACCTCGAGCGCGAGCAAGCAAAACAAACGATACAACAATGGTCCTGGAAGACCCAGTCGATCGAAATAAAAAATAAAAAAAATATAATAAACAAGAAAATAATCCTTCAGGATTTTCAAGCAAGATAAAACCAAATCGCATCCATATATACTATATAGAACGTTTTACATATATATAATTTTTAATATAAGTATATAGAATTCTCTTGATACATGGTATACATGTATACATATATACATATCACAGAGCATCTTCCAATAAAGAGATGTCAGGGATGCAGGAGAATCCTGGGGAAGCTTTCGACAATAACGAGCAAGAAGCTTCGAACCTCACAGGGTCTCATTATGCAACACTTGGGAGTAACGTAATCTGTAGGTACTCTCTCTCTCTCTCGTCTCTCCAGCATCACAATAATGGAGCATGATCGAATTCTCGCACTTCGGTCCTCGGGATTAATTTAATAGATGAATGACGTGCAGGTCGATTATAGCCAGGATTGCTTTACTGGTATTCGATCGATTGTAGCGCGAGATTTACGTCTGACGTATAACGTTATATCATCCACTAGGAACGAATACACGTGCTTCGTCTCTTACCGTTGTCAAGGTTCTTTTAATTTTCTCTCTCGCTCTTGACTACGCAAACATTTACCCTGTCAGCTCTCTCTCTCTCTCTCTCTCTTAGTAAATACCAACAAGGAGATCTCCAAAAGGAGCTTGGTCGCTGTTCCTTAAGAATCGCTGAGAGCGAACGCGCCTTTACGGAAATAAGATAATACGGAATGCACTTCTTAGAAATGGATGCACTTTTGCATCCTTCAGCGCCACCTTTTATCTCGATAGAGTTTTTACCTTTTGCGTTGACCTAATTTTCCAGCTGACACTGTATGTTTCAAGGTAAAACTTCGGTAGCCTGTCCTGTTTGTATCTATATATGTATATACATGTGAAAGTATGACATAACACGCTTCTCTTGTGGAAACTGCATTTTAGTCTTGGAGATGTATCAAGAAAAGATGCAGATACAAAAGTGCATTTTTACGTGCACTGCATTACATTGGTATACAAAACATATACCATATATACATATGCTGTTATTGTATGCTATTGTTTGTCCAGAGAAATTCCTACTTCCAACTCGCCACTGGATCGAATCCGAATAAAATAATTCGTGCGTCTGTAGTGAGAATAAGAAAACAGCTGAGAATTCATAGTGAGTTATTATTCGATATTTTATGAACTTCATTGGTCAAATGTATATTCCTTGCGAAAAAGTTTTTTTGTGGAGGAGGAGGGTTGGCTGGGGGGTGAAGAGTTGGAGGTGGGGATGGGTTCGTTCGTAATCGTCTACGACAAAACGATCTTTAGGGACAGATCGCGTTAATTGAATCCGTTTCCATTCATTTTCTCATCTTGCTCCTCCTTGCGTCTGAGCTTCACCTTATGGCGGATCCTCGAACCATGCTTACTTGGAATGACATTAATTCTCCTATTCATTGAATCAGACAACAGCCATGGATTTGCTCCTGTCTCAGAAACGTTATTACGAATAATTCTAAAAAAAATTCTTTTATTTTACCTCAATCTTCAAATTTACCGTCTTAACCTTATAATACGGGGTGATGCAGAAATATTGTACCGATTAGCCTATCCATTAGATATGTAATTTATAATTGTGGTAAAGTATGATATCAAAATGGTAGTGACGTCATTGAACCCCCGTCCCCCCTGTCCATCCTCACGCCCAGTTCAACTAGGATGACTAGGAGGTCTGGTAAAAGTTCACTGATAAAATAACCCTCAAAATGGATAACCATTTTGAGGGTTATTTTATCACTGAACTTTTACCAGAACCATAATATAGTGCTGAAGCAGGGTAAGGGGAAGGGGGAGGGGTTAATTTTGAAGGAATGAACGGTTGAACAAGGTAGGAAATGAAAAAAAAAATAGTTCTTCTTATCCCGGAAAGGTTAATCGAAAGTTTGGAACACGAAATCCGCATTCGGGTCAATGATTGGCCATTATTATTATATTTCCACGTGTTCTTCTGGATCCGAAGGGATTCTGCAAAAGGGTTGTATGGTGTCATATATGTATATATTGTGACCACGTCCTTGGACTTGTGGGCCTTCCAGACGGGTACAATGTAGTTTTGGACTCTAATGCAATACTGGGAGGGTTGAAGAAATAGGGAACGCAAAGGATGCAGTAAACGATATGATTTAATAAATAAAGGAGAATAAAAGAAAAGAATACAATTAACTTATGGGCTAAGCGCAAGAAAAGAAAACTAAAGAAAAGGCTAAACTAAATACACGCGGAACTAAGGGGACGCAATCGGAGGGGACTCCATCAGCTGGGACTTTTAAATGGCGGGATAGGAGGGGACGGAGGGGACTGTTTACAGGGGACTTGACTCTAGGTTTGGTTTAGGCGCCAGCTACGGATCGGCATAGCACCGACACCGGACCTCTGAAGGTCCTCGGTGTTTACTTCTTCTTGGATCGAGACACGGCTAGCTAGGGAAGAGGAGAGGGGTCTCAGGGGGGAGGTTCCCGAACGCGACGGCTTCTTAATAATTACCTCGGTTGCGGGGGCTAGGAGAGGGAGCTATGGGGGTCTTATGGGACTATGGAACGCTACGCAGGGATGATACGCACACCTACACAACCTCGCGCACGCAAGGGCCGAAATACGCAAGGGCGGGAAGATTCTAGTGCCGGGCCTCGTGGCTGGCTCGCAAACGGTTAAAGAGGATTTGAAATAAAAAGGGGTAAAATGCCAGAGGCGGATGGGACTGGGAAGGGAAGGGTAGGAGAGTGATGGGACGGGATCTTATCCTACTATACAATTTCCTACAAAATACGCAATATAACAGATAAAATGAGCCCTCGAGGTGTGTGGTGCCCTCGAGCCAGGAATGGGGAGGAAATGTAACGAGATTTTCGTTACAATATATATAATATAATATATATATATATATATATTTGAATAGGATAGACTAAGACAAATACTAAAGATGAAGTGAAAGGGAGAGGAAGTATCGTCGCTCTTGACGATGTTGAGAATATCAAGCTGTTTTTGAAAGAGAAACTATCATTAAGATGCTACGAGTCTATGTCTTCCACCCTCGTCGAAGGTGCCCGAAGAGGGATGGATTGTTACCGACGAAGGGTTGTAAAAGGTCGGCCGAAGGGTTGTACAAGAGATAGGGATTCGATTTACCTTACGAAAGCGAATGCTCTGCATGCCAGGCACGTAAAAGGTTCTTTTGAGTGCAGAAAACCTACAGGGCGCACTCTAACGGGCCAGATGAAAGGATAACCCTTTTCTGAATATATATATATATATAATATATACACATACGTCTCTAATCCCAGGTATTTCTACGTGTAATTGAATTTCGTCCTCATTACACAAGGATCTGCATAAGAGCAATGATATTTGAAACATTCTGGCTCTTTAGTAAATAAAAATAAAAGAATAGTATTAGAAATTGTACGCGTTTAAATTTCCGAAATTTTACAGGATACCCAAAATGGCTGACGATTATAAAAAACTGTGTAAGAAGCAATTCCATTTGCTTTGATTTTATCATAATTTCAAATTTCACCGTATATATATATACACATATATATACCGTCATATATATATATCACACCTGATGATTTTTAACAATAGTTTCGACGATTAAAGTAAAAAAATGACATCCGAAAAAAATGATATGCTGGCATGCCACCCTGGGGGCCCAGGAGGGCATTTTTTTAATTTCTCAAATCAACAAAACAACACAAATTCTCTTCGCATCCAGTATAGTTTTGAACTTTCTGATAAGTTTTAGCAATAGTTCCGTCGATTACACTTAAATAGCTCGAAAGCTACTTGTCGAACGACAGTTTTAATAACGGGCGTTTCTTCGTGTCGTCGAATACGCTCGTGCAGCAAGTTTTTGCCTTAGTTCTGAATCACCCTGTAAATATATATATATTTTTTGTTCCATTACTGTAGGGTAAGCGCTTCCTTATTTCAACTCTTATGACAATTTACTTTTCCTTGAACATTTTTCATGTATTCAGTGCTTCTCGAGCAGCACTCTTCTTGACGTTCTATCGCCTCAACCGTATTTCAACCCCCCCTCCTTCCCCCAACACTGTGACGTTGTTTTCGTATACTGACGGAACACCGGAAGAATAATCCAGGTCTCCCAAATATTTGGAAGCATATTTCCATATTTCAAATTATCTGGTTGGGGCGCGAGATTGTAGTGTTCGTATATGGGATCAATGCGACGCAATTTTAGGGATGGTAGCAGAGCATGTAGAATTTCGCTTATATTGAATGATCATTAGCTAAACTGTCTATCACCTTCAGGATGACGTAATGACGTATACATTACCACGGTATACGTCGTATAGGGTATATTGACTGTTTCAAAGTTTCATTTTAATTCGATCCCATGAGCATTAAAGTTTCCATAAACTTTTTCGAATTTCCATTAATCTCGATAATCCCATAGATGCTTCATCCTGCCGTTCCTTGAAAATCCCTATTGAGCATTACGCGTATATATATGTATATGATATTATAAATTCTATATCATTTTTTAATTCATCATTTTAATATCGATCGATCGATATGTTATTCGTATAAAAATTTCATTTTAAAAAACCCTTTGACTCGTGGTGGCTTCGTTTAGCTGCGTGCGTGTGACAGAGACACGATTATATTCTGACTGATGGTACAGTAAGATAAGACCTTATGACAAAGATCCAGTATCACCTTCCCGAAACGTAAATTTCTTTAAAGAGAGTAAAAATTCATTTTTCTAATGTTTTAACCTCGTCGAGGTAAAGATTTATTATTTCTTTTCCTACAGGTTATCGATAACACCTCGTGAAGTAAATTGATAAAGTTATTGCGAAAAAGACAAACCGATATAACGTTCTTACAATCTATAAATAGCTTATGCTCCGAATCCCATTAAGTAGTAGGTAGAAATTTCTTTCTGGCAAAGAACCAAAATTTTTCATCAGAGAGAAAGAATTCATCTGGGAAAACCGAACGGTTTGAGCTGACCCTTGTCTATTTTTCTCACCCTTTTTTGTCTGAGGAAGAGCTTCCTAAGAGGTCGCCAGAGGGTAGAGAACCCATTCAGGTCACTGGAGAATCGTCAAGGGAAAAATGTATCATCTTCAAATAATAACATGTCTGATCGGTGTTTCGTATTTTTTTTCCCCTATATTTCATCCTGTATCAAAAGATACAAAAAATGGTATTAACGTGACATTAAATTTTGCCAGATTAGATTTCACATTGCGTCTCATATAAATATTACAAATTCATATTTATCTCTTCTCCACTGTAGCTCCTGGGATATTGACTGCCTGGAACATTTTGTACATCACTGATCAATAAAAGCAGCATATCAATTCCCTTGGTCACAGAGGACTGAATAAAAATTTGTCTTTAAAAAAGGAAAATCCCTATAATGATATCATCTTTAAAGGATAAAATTCACAAATTATTAAGGACCACAGCAAAAAAAACATTTCCATAATATTACGAAGATAATTCTTGAATCAACAATAAAGCAACTCCTGAATACTTTTACTTGTTCCAGAGTGGTTCTTATTTTTCAGTAACAAGGGTGTAACAATCTTCTACGATTATGTTAAAAAAAAAGATACCAGAAACAAAGAGACTAAAAAGAGAAGAACAAAAAAATTAAACAGATAAGAATAATAAAATTATCAAGTAACTTGATCTACAGTAACTATTAAATGAACGCAGTAACGTACGGTATGAAGGAGAACCGGAAGTCATTAAATTCTAGAGGGTAAATACATATAGGATGTTGCGTACTCTACCGCCAGAAAGTCCAGTACGTACAGAACACAGGGGATGACATATAACACTAGCAAGTTTCAAAGTTTCAAATCCATAACAAACCGACCCGCCAGGATGAGCATAGATAAGCCACGTGATATAGAAGGGCTTTAAATAGGTATATATATACGCACATATATATGTATACAGTATGCAGATAACATTTCGTATACAATGCTTGAATTAAATGGCATAGTACCTACCAGCCCCGTACCAACATGGCAACTTGAAACCATCCAGTTTACTGTAAATTTGAAGGTAGAAACTAGTAGGAAGTGTGCATTCAAATATAGTATATGCATTTAGACTGCCTTACGTTTACGCAATATATATAGTCTGATACGGAAAGATAAGGCTAGGTTAGGTTAGATTGAATGACGTATTAAACGACTTCGACAGGATATGTAGCTGAACTCTTTACGAACTTACGGGACGCCATTAAAACGTAAGGAAAATAATACGTGAAAGAGCCAGCGTTCCGTGACGATCGTTTGTCGTTCGAATTCTGTGAGATGTGAAGCACATACAACGTCCCTTTTTTCGTTTGGTCACTACACGAAATATTTTTCCCCTGAGTCAATTCGCTTAACCTATAAAGATGTCAGGCTTACCTTAACCTCATGGATGTTTTAACGGCGGTATGAAACGTGAGAACGCGATGATTTTGAAAGAACTAGAAGCCTATTGAGCACATCGGTCCAGTATCACATAAATGACACAAATTATTTGATTTCTTTATGTTTTTCAACTAATGACAATCTGTCTTGTCGACTGTATGCCGTGAGCGCGCGCACTAAGCGGCAGTTTACACGGAACGAACGACTGTAACGACGACCAATCGGCATCGCGGACAAGCGGTGATGAAATTTCTAGAGTTTTCGATACACGACGCGTTAACGATATCACATAGAATCTCGTTGTAAACGGAGAGAATGAAGTTACATATTCTAAAAAGAAGAAAAAAAAATGCTGGATCATTCACTGTGAAATAAAGTTCATGAAGTATCGAAAGAGCTTTTGTGCTTGTGTTCGGCCGCCATGTTTTGATTGTACATTATCCACGTAATAAGTGAAAATTCATGGTGGAGTGATATGTCTTTTCCCGGCCGCTCAACGTCAACGAATAAATAATGAATATAGGATTGATTTCGCATTACCAGACTCACGTTGTGCTCTTCGGTGACCGTGGTGATATCGTGAGTTGCGTACTTTTCTCTGAAGGACTTGGGGTCAAAGAAGAGGATTACACTTTTCCGAAGGTAACGACCGAGTGTTTTACAGTGATTGGAAACTGATCGTTTCTTTGTGCTACTCGTTCAATATTACTGTACCTGTATAATTCAAGTACTTGCGTGAATAGTTTTTTTTTTGTGTTTATATAATGTATGTGGACTAACCTGGTTCATGTACGACCTAACAAATTCCATGCTTTGGTCCAGGGCGTACGTTTCACTGCTACATGAGTCCAGGATGAGCGCTCCAAGTGTAGTGTTAGGTAATAATTCCAGATCCTCGTTGATCTCGTCCATGGCATACAACATGGCTTCCAATCTTTGTACGCCCTTTTCTTCTTTTACAGCGCCACAGGGTGACTGTCCCATGGAGCCAGACACCTGCGAAGGATATTAAGCATTATTTAATTTATTTATGATGTCGATAAATATTGTCTCTTTAGATATTTAACTATTGATATTTATTTTTCTAATGGTTTCGAATAGGGTTGGACAATGAAGATTTTTCTATGATCGATATGTGCCAAAGTTTTACGGTGTACCTAACTCCTGGCTGTATGCTTTGAGTTTGAAACTTTCCTATAGCTGCGCTAAAGAATGGCCCGTGGAAAAGTACATGCTCGCAAACATCCTCGTAAATCGTACAGCATCCTGGAAGTCCGGCTTTTCGAGCATTTGCTAAGCTGACATCAACTGCGCGCTACTTCAGGCTGGTCGAGGAACTCTATCTCTGTCTCTTTTATTCAACTGTCTTGATATTTACCACTACAACTTGAATTACTTTTAATGCGACAGCGAGTCATCTTGGTACACAGACTGTAAATGTTTTTACAAAATCTATATTTACACTGGAGAACAACTGCTAACAGTCTGAAATACTTAGAATGAAATAATACAAAAATGTTGTCTTATCTATTAAAAGAGTAAATTTCATATAAATCATCAAAGATCCGTCGGTATTATTAACCATTTGATTTTTGTAATAAAAACTAAACGACACTGCAATATCGACGTAAATCGAACGCTAGGGTACGAAGCTATATGGATGTTAGGAATTCTTCGGTGTAGGTTAGTATCCTCATTTGCCTATGTTCAGACGATGCTAATAAATTCCGTGAATTTGGAATTTCCCATTATAAAGCTTAAACTCAATCTCGACAAACTATCCAGAGACGTTCGTAGTCTATTTTAGTTGGATGGATATAGATTTAGCTGTGGGAACATCGTCACGGTCGGCTGTGACCGATATTCATCGAGCGTCGAGAGTCACCAAGATGGCGGGCCGTGTTATTAATGCAATGTTCATGAATCGAGGAGAGCTTCGTTGTGCCAGTGACAAGTAAAAGGAGGCGACTATATCAACGTTAAATAAATTAACGTTTATCAGAAGTTATCGTATATCGAACTCGATTTACTCACCTGTTCGTGCATTGGAAATATACCGCCGAAGATGACGTCCCCGTCGATACGTATCAGCTTGGAGTTGTCCTCGTCGCCATTGTTGCCCAGGTCGGAATATCCATAGCATTCGATCATCACGAGAAACAGCCATCGCCAGAGAAGAATTGTATATGGGTTCATTTTATCCATTGGAATATCGCCACCTAGACCCCACTGAAAAAAAATGTATTTTTGTGAAAAAAAGCGTACACCGATATTGAGGGTAAATAGATTAATGGGAATAATTATTTTTCTTTTTCTTTTCTAAAAATTTACTATCAATACTGCATGGTGTTGGAATCGACAGGAAATCATTACAGAAATGAAATTCACTTTGAACCTTGAAATCCCTAGGAAAATGGCCCCTCGTGGGATTCTGGTTAATTATGCCTCGATAATTGCGACCAATTATGAAATTGCCAATTAGCTTAGTACAGCGTTACGACGACATGGGAATAAAATTTACGGTGTTTCTACTCCTTTGTAAACGCGGCACGTGCTGCGGCGTTGGCAGTTCATTCCTATATGTTTCCGATAGAAGTGAATTATTATTTTTTTCTCAAATTTCTTGTATTTCTTTAAAATTACAATATTGGGGTAGATTAGACATTTTTTAAAAATATCTATTTGCTGGCTCTCCCTATCCTTTTTTTTATCCTTATCTTAATTTCTCCTGGGAATAACATTCAAATGGATTTTGAATTGTTCCAGCATTCCAAACGCATGGTAAAGCGACAAAGTTTCAGCGTGCGAAATCAAAAGATGAAAAGAAAGACATATTACGTAAAAACGTGTAGGACATGCAAAATCACGAAAATACTGATAAACGTAATCGGATTTGCGCATTGTCAAGAACACTAAACCTGATTCGTTTATTGCAACGTAAATTTGTTTACATGCAAAGTCACAACCGACCGAAAAGAGATTGCAAAAGCGGGTTGTAAAAGACAGCAATAAACGATTCCGAACTAAACTGCCTTCCAGAAGCCATTCTCTATGATAACGTATGAAACTTCCAGTATACCAAACGACCTTCGTATAGTACTTAAAAATACCGATAAAGTCATAAAATCCTTCTCTCATTTTGATATTCATAAAGATTGAGAAAAAGCTGCAAGTTCATGTAAGATAATAAACCTCCCCTTCCCTTCCACGTCGCCATCATTGCACTCAACCCCTATAAAAATCCTCCAGTCACGATAAATCCAACAAAAAAAAACAGTCCGCCACTGACAAAGACTGTCAGTAGGAATTACAAAATTTTCCAAAAACTTAATCAGCCCCGATATTCACTCAAAAGTCGAAGAGAAGAAAAATCTTCGATTTTCTCGTCACGTGTGTTGCGGGCTTTTTAAAGCGATTTCTTTACAGCTACCTTTTACGATAGCAAATAGAATGGAGCAATCCCCTAATCGAGCCTCGAAGATTCTAAAGGCAGGTGGACGAAAAAGGTAGTCCAGAAAGGATGGTTTTGAAGTATCCTTTTATCGCGAAACCACGCAGGATGCCCGTCGATATAAAGGATGAAAAACCTTACGACGTTTAGCATTTTCTTATCGCTCTCATCTTTGTCCCTGTAGATTTTTCTCCCGCCCTCTGCCCCGCACCCACAGACACAAGATCCACCATTCCCACTTAAAATCTTTCTTATACCAACATCGACAAATATATCACGTGACTGTACCTTGAAAAAGCTTTTTCGTAACCCGGCATCCCCTTCTTCCACTTTCCAACCCCTAGTGAAGACAGTAATCGTACAAGGACGTAAAGATCACGTATTTCTTTGCCAAGCAGTCACGTTCCGTATGTCGTAATGCATATATATATATATATATATATATATATATATATAATACCAACACCCATTTGCAGGGTAGTCTTTTGTCATTGAGCTTAAAATACTTAGGGCGACTGGGGGAGAGGGAAGGTTCGGGTAACGTTACAGAATGAAAGTGCTAGACGGCTTGTCGCCGTATGAACGTTACTTTTGAGTAAGAGAGAATAACCAAAAAAATATAACGTAATATATAGAAGCGGCAACATTAATTCCCCTCCGCTTTTATACCCCTCATCCTTTCATCCCTTAAAGTTATTTTTCGTCACGCGCACCTGTACGCTCGCACTTACCCACGAAGAAACGCTATATTACCAAGGGGTGGTATGTGAGTTATCCCTAACGTTATCTTGTTTTGCTTTTTTCTTATTTTCTCCTTTCTTTCTTTATTCCCCTCGCGTATACTCCAGGTTTCAGCCAAAGATCCCGGAGGGAAATTGGGTCTAACGTTTATTTCTCTAGGTTAATTATGACTCGACGGCTGTTGGTGGTGGTTATTTCTTTGTTTTCTTCTTTCTTTTTCCATGGTATATACTTAACATTGTGTTTTGTCTATTAGGCAGCTTAATTATCCGTGGTAAAATTCTCTCGGGGTAATTCTTGCTATGCGGGCTGCCACTATATTTTTCTCTACGACTGATGGAAATTTCTTTGTTTCTGTTTTTTTTTAGAGATAAATACGGGCATTAAAACTTCTACGAAAAATATAGTATTCTCTTTCATTTTCATTCAACCGGTTCGTTCGTTTTGATCGATTCAACGAAATCGGAAACGGTGCTTCACGAGCGCTGCGGGAATAATTTTGGTATCGTTCCGTAAAGCAATTAAAATATACAGTAGTGCGCAATTGAAGTGGAACACTTGAATTTTTGTGTATTCCTGCGAAACTATGACCGATTTCTAAAAACCAAAGACATATTTTTTATGAAATTTCCTTCCCGGTCGAATGGTAAAAGTTTTATCCCGATCGAATACAAAATGGCCGATGGGGAGGGGTTGGAGTTAAACCGCCCCATCACGCGCGCCAAGCTGTTGGCCCCCGAGTACCTCGCAAAAATCAGACGTTTTTTCAAATGAAAAATGAAACCCCTTACAGAACTCAATAGGAACAAATAGGATACATTTGAAATTTATATTTCATCGCATTCCTAATGAAAAATGGCGGAGAAGGTTAAGGTGCGCTCGCGATGTCTCGAGT
>JARPRG010000406.1:808713-821706 GCA_031001745.1 Hartigia nigra
AAAAAAAAGTCACCTGCAGATATCTGTTCTTCAACCTGTCGCTTCTTTATGGTCGTTTAAGTACCCTGTGCCACGTTTTTTTTCACTTCGGACTCACTCGGGATTCATCGTCAATATTCGTCCTCTGGAGCGAACTAATAAACTTGAGTTGACGTAATGCATAAATTTACTGAAAAAATTGTAGTTACCTGTCGTGCTAATCTCATAACGGGAACAGTAATGCTTGTTCAAAGTACAGAGAACGAGTATTCTTCCGATTGGATAATGCATAGACAGAAAATATCTTATTAAAAAACAAAATCGAAAAATCATACATATTTTCAAATAATACAGTGTCTCTTATATAAATTCAAAATTCCCGTTTACTTATTTACCATGGTTTTAACCAAATAATTTCTTTTCTCTTTCAGACTGTTGCTCGAAAATTTACTGATCCGTGCGGTTTTGCGAATTGACTTTAAACGAAGGGGTGGCGCAACATGTCGGAGTGACTTAATGTTTGCAATAACGACAGGCGAAAGAGAAATTCACAGGAAAAGGACGTGATTTATTTTCCGCCTCGAGGATACGGATGTACGGTAGAATCTTTTTCAAGGGTTTGAGCAAATGGTGGGGCGTCGCTGTAATGGCGCTCGGGGGCAATGGGTTCGTTAGGGGGTGGAAAAAAGAAAAGCTCGGAGCGGATATGACGATAGGGAAAACAGTATCGCAGAACCTCAGGACATTTGAAGGGGGGAGTGAAGGGAGGCAGGGTGTTATAAATGTTATGAATGAATATAGGGCTTGGCTTCTGATACAGTAAAGTTATACTGGTTTATGAAACCCTACGTATTTGCTGAGACTAATCTAAATTGGTCTAAATTATTCATATCTTTATTAAGGGGGTGCGCGGATACGTCATTCCAGAATGAAAAAGTGAGTAAAAAAGGGAGGCAATATTTTTTTTCCACTCCAGTCAAACGTTTCCTTCGCGCGTTTACGTAAGCCTTTAATATTTTTATTTTGTCCCAATGACGCTCCCTATAATATCTAAGTTGACACCAAACAATTCAATGGATTAGGGGATGCTTATTGACTGTGAAACATTTAATCCGTTTTAATCTCCGTTATAAACATACACCATCCTTTACTTTTGATCAACCCTCTTCTAATTGGTATACCAAAATTTCATGAATATCCTGTTACATTTTTTGTTCTACGCGTCCACCTATAGTCGGTTCACGAGTTCAATATCGTTTTATGACAGTTCGTATCCAATTCAGTTTTTAATGTCAAAAAAAACATTGAACTCATGAACCAACTGTATGTACAATTCCCTTGGAATTATTCCTATAGAATTTCGGAATTCCTCCCCCCTTCCCAATGAGTCCAGAACATTCTACGGATTCAAGGTGAACCACAACTCACCCTCCGAGACAGTACAGTGTCATACCGTTGCACCGTCATCGTCATTCTCAAACAATGATTGAGATTCACTCCAGCAAAATCTACCCCCTAGAGAAATATCTAATCAAAACAGACAAATTCGTGGTGAAAATAAAAATTACGTCCCTGACAAGGGGTTGAAATTCCCATGATATATTCACCCCTTACGTATCACAGTAACGGCTCTACGAATAACCTTAAAGTTTAAGCACATAGCCAGAACACCCCTTGGAAAGTACCTAACCTCCCTTGAAAGGTGCTTAGCAATGCCACCTATTTGTACACCTTAAATTCCCTTATACATAATTAAAGGGATAGTCCTGCTCAACAATTCTTTATTACACATATATCCAGAGAATCCAGGAGGAAAATAGTTTAAAGTGACGGCTAGGAACACGTGTTTAGTGCTAGGGACACCCATAGCAAAATTTCTCAAATATCACTTGTTCCCTTGGCAAAGGTAATCAATGGATTCCTATTGATCTGCTACGCATTATCCATGACCAACAAAAATATTGACAATAAAAATTAATTTTATAATAGGTTTTTTATTTTTCCATCTGTCACTTTAAGCTATTTTGCTTGTGGACCGACTATATGTAAAGCTACTTTCCAACATGGCTATGACCTTTAGGCACGCCCAGGCGCCACGAGTTATGGAATTGCTTGAGTCAATATCCACATCTCCCAGTTACGTGATGAAGGGTGTATTTACCCCTTATATATTACATACAGAGTTACATATATTCACGTGTACGAGTCCTTCGACATGGTGTACATAAAGGAGCAATGCATAGTCCCACCCTTACAAATCCCAAAAACTTTCTCGTCCTCCATCTTTGATCCGTAAATGCTATAAGCTTTCATCCCCTATCAATAGCTACGATTAAATGGCAGAATGAAATAAGGACTTCTATGTTTCATTCCTTGAAAAATTTTGTATAAATGCATTAAGATCCTGGCGAGTGTCTGCAGGGGTTTTCACAGGGATTGTAGAATGATAAATGTCAGTTTTTTTTGCTTTTTTTTTTTTTAGAGAGACGAAAGTGGCAGTCGGAAAGGAAAGTAAATTATTCGTATTGGAAAATTTGAATTTAAATTGGTAAAAGAGTTTCTACCTGGAGGGACAAGGGGATAGGATTGCGAAATCACATCTCCCTGTAATAACTAAGTAAATTGAACGGATGGCAGAGTGTAACGGAAAAGTTTAATCATGCGATAATTACACTGTGACTAACTTAATAAACTTTGAATAGACATTTATATGTCATGACGTCAAATGTCTGCTTGCAATTTTAACAAGGAAGACTTTTTTTCCGTTTGAATATCGAGTAAGTGCACGGAGAAATGCGTTAGATACGGGAAAACGGCCAACTAACCTAATGTACACGGAATATATGTTTATCTAAATATTGCAGAATTTTTTAACTACCGTATTGAGCCTGAGGATCCATTTGCGAAAATGATTGTACATTTCGTGGTCCAATAGGCTTTATACAGAGTTGAATCGGCTAGTGGAATCCTTTGACGTGGAGGATACTGTCTGTATCTTTAATTCATCTAGGACATTAGAGGATTACGAGAGCGTAGTTGAGCCCAGTAGATTTGCAACGTCATCACGAATAATTCCCAGCCCCCTAACGTGCTCGAAAGTAGTTACGAACGGATTGGAAGCAGCCAAGCGTTTCGCTACTCGAACTCACGAAATTCGTGTCAATTACGCTTGAAAAGGATGCTCTCAACTTTCGAACTTCATTGCCGCTTTAGGCCGAGTTTTCAAACGCGGTTGATCGACTTGCTGGACTTGGACAATGTAGCCGTAAAATTGATCAAACGTCATTCTGATACGTGAATGACGTATACGTAATAAAAATATTAATTTGAACCTTTTTTTTTTTTTACAAAACCTTCTACAACTTTTGGCGCCAACTATCTATCCACTTTGAATTGACGATCTTGGTTCTTTGTTTCAAGACAAAGTCAAACACCATCACGGATGTGAAACTACTCGAGCTGAACTTCGGATTGAACTCAGTGCGACAAATTCATGGTAACTTTTTGAAAATTCGCAAGTCATCTTGAGCGACGAAATTTCCTTTTTTTTCCAGCAACGCGTAGTTTAATGCATATCTGTTGGATGGAATCCTTGAACAAAAAAAAAAACCAAAGATTGAAAAAAAAACAGAATCCGCGTACAAATTCGACAGATGGAAGCAA
The DNA here is from genome assembly GCA_031001745.1 of Hartigia nigra. Taxonomy (NCBI): domain Eukaryota; kingdom Metazoa; phylum Arthropoda; class Insecta; order Hymenoptera; family Cephidae; genus Hartigia; species Hartigia nigra. The sequence goes on from JARPRG010000406.1 coordinate 812,356, forward strand.
CTAGAGTCAAGCAATACCGCAAGACTGGTATAGCTGATTGCGGCAAACTTTCCAATTGGTGGTACGAGTTTCTAAGAATCCTTCAGTCCGATCCTTGCTAGAGTTTTTCTCCGAAAGGATAAAGTTGCCATCTGGTCAGCCACCTCTTGGGAGAACTCGAACGCATCTCGGTAACCTCGGAAGTAGAAGAGGGAAGTAAAGAAGAAAAAAAGTACCACAAAAGAAAACTTACATAAAAGCAAAGAAACTAGGTACATCGTGTTTCCACGTTGGATGACTCAGGTCACCATTATTGCTCAAATAAAGATGTATTCCTTGTTTTGATGGGAATGGGGGGTAATAAAATTAAAAAAAAAAAATTATAATAAAAAGGTCAAAAGAACCAAGGAATTATGTTTCAATAAGGAGATCGCGTGTATATCCTATGTCGGCCATAATTTTTTGGGATACAATTTTCCCAAGCTAACACTCGCGTGATACCTTCATCCTTGGGGAAGATAGCGATTCGGGAAATGATGGTATGGTGGACGATAATTTATTTCCCGAGAACTCGATGCAGACTAAAGACGAGTTCAAGACCTTCGAGATTTACTAGGTCCTCAGTAATTAAGGCGGGTTTTACATGGGTTATAATGGCTGACAGCTGCCAAACGCCGCGAAATTAATTAGTCCGCGATCTGCACCTATATTATATCAATAATGAGAAAGATGCTGTGTGTATATATATATATATATATAAAGTATTCTCACTTCATTTTTCCAAATAAGAGCGATTTTCATTGTACACAATATTACGTGATTAATTAAATTCTTATTTCTCAACATTTGTCCCTTTCCATCCCAACACCGTGGAGCTTGCGTTAATGATAATCAAAGAAACGAAGAAGATAATGAAGCTGGTACCCGTGGAAAATTTCGACAGGCTCTTTAAAGAAGTAATTAAGATGGTTGGATTGGTCCCTTAATTAAATATTTAACCAAATTTTGCTAAGACCTCTGGAAGCCACCAGAGGTTTATCTACGTTGTTCTTATAGCGTAATGTAGATTGAAGGTAACGCATTTTAGATAAACGATAATAAAACAATGGGACATTAAACCCAATCAAGAATTGATGAAGAATGCCTAAAAGCTATAATTAAAAAAAATTCTAATTTCATTTATAATTAACTTTTGATATAACTATTCAGTCTTGTCTAAAATGGCGGCTATTACTTACGTCTAAAGGAATTGAAATTTCTTGTTCCGAAACTCTAATAAATATTATACCTTGTCACACTGGCTCGTTGGAATCTACTAAAGAAAACATTGAGAATCCTGGCAGTTGTCCAATATATAAAAAGGTCCTTGTGTCTTAAGGCAACAGATCGTTTTCTACCGATAAGATTAACTCCTCGCAGAATCCATCTTGATAAATGGTTAATCCGTCCGAGCGTCTTCGATCCGTTCGATTATCGCAAGACTCGTAACACTTTTTCAATAAAAATAATTCCAACGTACGCATTGAAACGTCGGTACGGAACGATGGTCAATTAAATGATTTTATCTGATCTCGTTGGCAAACAGATTTAATTAGGTAAACTTTGATCAAAACTGTAAAAACTAAGGTTATCTTAACACGCACCGAACTGTTGAAATTTTAACATTTTTGTTCTTCACCACTACACATCCCAATCATCATGGCGACAAAATAAATGCGTATCGCCACGATAATCGCGTATAGTCAAAAAGCGTGTATCATTTAGTAGGGCAGCATTTCTATGCACATATTTAAAGCGACTCACTGAAGCCCATCCCGTTGTCACCATTAGTACACTTAAACGCCACGGTTTATGGACGCCCAGGGTACTTCAACCTGCAGCCGAATCCACATGGGAAAGTTTGAGGTTAATTTTGGACTTGATGCCCGCGACGCGATCAGCATTTAACGACGACACTCGAATGTATGAATACCAAGAATATAACCTAACGTGAAATACAAATAAATGTGAAGACAGCTAATAAAATAGCGTCGTCGCGAACAAGATAAAATAATAAGGATATTTTGCTTGAGACATTTGCATTATTCTGATGCATTATGGTCTTGTACGATTGTCTGATAAAATGCCAGACAAGAATGTGGGATTTTAAATTTTAACATTTTTATACTGCAGCTTAGAATCTTATTTATATTAAATGGCCAGCGAAACGGTTGTTTTGACGATTTTCAATATCACACTGCACAATTGTCTTTTTGGAGTGAACGTCATGGCGTATCTTCATTTCGCTTAATTTCGCCAATGGAGCTACTACGGGTTCTCTTTCCATCGTTTAATAACGCACCGTTTATTCCATCAGTAATTAAACTTGTAAATGACCGTATAAACGAATTCAAAATTTGCTTACAGATAAGCAACGCTTGCAACTATTAGGTACGGGCGCGGCTTCTAGTTTTTCATGTTATCGAATTTTTATGGTAATCATGTACATTTTTGTTTGGTCGCTGTTCTATTCAATACGTAAAGCAATTTATACTCTTTTGAGAATTTTTATATTTCAAGCGTGCTTAGCTTTGTACGAGATAAAAGAATTTCGGATGAAAAAATGTTGATTGAATAAAAATAATCATAACAAACACGGTGCACATGCCGCTACGTGAACATTATACAAATCATGCTACACGTGTGGAAGAAAACCTCAAAAAAATTCCGTATTACACATAAAGGCAATATTTTATAAAGCGAAGTGCAAGTCCGTTGAATTTATCGATTCTCGGATTTTACGTAGTAATGGGAAAAATTAAAAAAAAAAATAAGAGAAAAAAGATTTTAAAAATATTTCTCGAGGGTTATACGGATCCCGATACCGATGACGATCCAATCGTACCTATATCGAATCAATAATGCAGCCTCAATTAAACGCGACGGCAGTAGTATAAATGTATTCGCAAAACCGAAGTTGCTGAACGAGAGTCCATAGAATATTTCCCGACGTGGAACTGGAGTCGACTTCCGAAGCTCTTTCGTTACTGGCGAATTAAAATTCATCAGGAGAATAGCTGGCCAACGAACTGCTGAAGTGCTGGCAAATCTATTCGGTCGTTTAGGTAAAGAGGTTGACTCGATATTGAAACCCTTAAAAATATCCAACTTGTTAAAAGTAACTAACATTTAAATTTGACAATCTTATCGATAAATATATTCTAGTAAATTTTAGAGTAAGAAAAAATATTTTTAAAAAGTTGGAAAATCAATTAAACTTATTTCGAACCAAATACGAATATTACTAATTAATGCTCTTGCAATTCACTCACAGACTTTCTGAATGGCGTCCGCAATAGGTACGACGTTCCTTATAAAACTTTAAATGGCATGAAATTAACTGACACTCGCGAAAGTGAATAATATTATTAGAGACACATCTTAGATCGAATACATACAAAATTTTAAGATGAACTTTTGTTCGAGAGCTCGAGAAAAAAAAAATTTACACAGATTCAAGAAATAAACACTTGATTTAACGAACAATTTGAAATTACGTGAAATTTCGGTAGTTCGGCTGCCGTGAAGAATTTGACTCCATTAATTATTAGACTAGGATAACGAACTGGGTATGTACCCAGAGTATCCTAGTTTCTAGGGAAATCCTACTATTTGTTTAAGTCTATCCAACTGCTGGCTGCAGGTAGAATTTATACAGTGCAATGAACAAGGATTACAAAAGAGAATTAAGTAAGCACTTAAATAAATATACTATCACCCACCATTATCATTAACGACAGAGATCTGTGAAAAAAGAAATACATTGACGCACATCAAATTTATTTAGCATTTATCCACAAGTAAAAAAAACTGTACAAGTCCTTTCATCTTCAAGAACATTATCTCTCGCGGTTCGTCAACTGGAAATATCCGCAGTCATGCGCGACGTGACTGCCACGAGTGAAAATTAAGTAAAATGGCGTTAAACTTTCTCCACCCTCTTCTGCCTCTTGAAAATTCACCAAATTGTACGAATAAATAACCCAACAAAAAATTTAAATATGCCATACAAGGACAGTCACGATAGCCAAGCTTTTGATGAGTCATAAAATCTCTAATATCGATATACATATGTACAACTGACATGCGTTCACATGGTAAGAAAAAGAAAGAAAAAAAGACGAAAATTCTAAAATTAAATAAAGACCAGCTAAAGCAGTCGTAAGAGGATTAAGGATCTGTTTGTAATTGACGTACAGCTGGTACGTTGGGCCTCAGGGGCTTAGGAGGCTGTTTTGGTACAGGGACGAATCTTTTAGTCGAATCCGGGAATCATCATGCCGATTCATACGAAACGCGGACATAGAAGGACCGCGGCACCGGTACCGCGGCTAGACTGCACCGCGAAGCTTCCTCGGGGTCTCTTATACCCTCAGCTTGGCGCATGCGCACATCAACTTCTATTTATTTCTATACCCATACAGACACCATACACCTTTACTCCAAGTTTTAGGTTTTCGGATCTTAATGTCTTCGCCACGCTCTTGCCATGGATGTCTTGTCCCAACGTTCACCACGTCATGGATCACATAAAAGCGTCCCCCAATCGTCCTTTCGTCCGCATCCCCAAGCGTCCTTGAAAGACGTCACTCTACAATAACCCACCCCTCCAGTTTATACTTCATAATATATCATAATATCATACGCTTATACTCAACCCCATAATTTTTATCCAACCTTCAGCACCTTTACCCAACATTCTCATACGTGGGGGGTAGAACGATTTAACAGAAAAATTACTCCTGGGCACGATCCTCAACCACTCTCTGTATCTGTATCCAGCCTCTTCCTCCGCACCCTTTAACATCGGGGATAACAGGCAGATACATCCCGTTATCACTATATGGAGAAGATTGTATTACTAACATTATTCAGGGTTAAATTATATTATCAATAATTTAACACAGTAACGTAATATTCATTACGCAATCATCCGATTGCTGATTAACGATCAGGAATTGTTAATAACATTTCCAAAATTGTGATTATCCTCACTCAGTCAGTTTTGTACTAACATTGTGGATACTGAAATCAGGAAGGCTTTAGATAACAGTTATGACGTCATTACCTACTACAGCTGTGAGGAATCGAAACTCGTTACAGCAATGTGCTCCATTCAGGTACAGCGTGATGCTTCTATTAGACGTACCTTGGATACTGATCTGTCTCAGTGGACACGGGTAATCAAATATGTTTCAGGTTATCTGAAAAATCAATGATATTTCTATTTTTTAATGATTTTCTTCATTTTCCATTTCTTCATCCTGGTGGAAGGGCTGCATAAATTTCAGTACGCAAATTGAAATATTACTTGAAAAATATTCACTTTGATGATCGTTTCTCGGGGAAGCTATCCTCTGGAGTGAAAATTTTCTACAGGATGAAGTCAACATTCAAAAAATCTTCTTACAGATATCACGTTCTATATGAATTTCTGTTTGTATCTGAAAGTGAAAGAAAAAAAAAATATATTTGATAAATTACGTGTCAATAAATATTTGTAATTTATTGCACTAGCATACGTCATTGATATATTCCTTTCCTGCTGGAACTATTGTCTGATGACTTTTAATGTAGTATGAAAAAAAAAAAAATGATCGTGACGTACGATATCGTATCGAGAACAATACAAAAAGGGGCTACAATGGCTGCTTGGCATGACTTCAGAAAAGTACTTTATAAATTTAAATATAAAACGAGTATAAAACGAGATGAAACGAATTACTCCCTGTGTCTATCCCACGACATTTAAACGCACTAAAGCAGGAAATAGTAAAAGTTAAAGGGACTGCTGGATCGTCACGGCGCCAGTCATTATTTCACTGAGGGACAAATTACAGGCGACATAATGTACCAGCATTACGTATATACATACATATACATTTTACATACTAGTCAGACTATAGTCTGTTATATTAATATATTAAAGCCTAAGCTAAATGAAAGGAGTGGAGCACATGTATTGTATAATAATAATTAACTGATTATTTTTGTATTTATGACTAATAAATTAATTGACTATCGTTTTTATAATTTTTCGTGTTTTCCCATTTTTCAAAGACAAAAATCTTCCTTGGAATATTTTCGTCTTATAAAAATCTTTTTCCTTGATTTTGTGTCTCGGAACAAAAAAAGCAGTGAATAAGTGACGAGAATTGTTAGACATTTTTTACGATTGCATCTACAATGCTTACCGCCTACGATACTTACAAGTATATGGTTTATATATTCGATATATGTAACACGTTGTACAGTAGGGATGAAATTAACGTAGTCTGTACATTGTGGAAAACACACGCGCGACCCGTAAATTCTCACTAGGAGGATTTATAGTCCTGGACTTCCCGGGACTGTCGCGATTTTCTCATGAGAAATGGATCGCGCAGATCCTGCGGGAACACTAGTATCGATTTCGTACAGTGACTTATTATGAAGGAATATACTACAAATATATAGATAAGTACAGTAATTATATACAAATGAAAATTCAATATTGAGCTGGAAAAGTCTGCTCAAAATAATTGAACAATATTGATGTTTCTAACAAAAATGTAATTTTGCTTAATGATTCTGTCATTTTTTTTTATATGTACAATATTCGTCAATTTTCACAAAAATTTGAACTACGGTCTTGACCTGACGACTACATGAAGCTTAAAGCGTAGTCGCTTATTTATATCAGTGACAGTTTTACAAGATTTTCACGCTACGTTCAGACAACACTTTTAACCAGGAACGATACATCATTTCCGTGATAAGGATTTCCAAAGGACGACATATTCTGACTCGACTGGACGCATAGCATCGTTCCGAACATAAATTATACTAGCAGCTTACAGTGTCCTGTCTTCATCTCTTCGCTCTTATGTTGCTTTGGTTCTTTTTACTCCAGTCTAGAGAAGCTCCAATTCGATACCCGGAGAAGGCTTCATGACGTAACGTGATTCCTTTTCCAGCCTCCTGAGATTCCATGGACATATTTCCGGTATGAATAATAGAAAGAAATTTCTGTAAAAGGAAGATTAAGAACAGCTAGTAAGATTCTTGTGAGAATTTGGATTTTTAAGAAAAATTTTCATAACAGAATATAACCTGAAACCCACACCGGATATTACGACCTTTGTACCCGGCGAAAGTAGTGGGGGTAATCCCTTAGTTATGCTTTTTCTATCAATGAGATCTACCTCGTGGATAACCGAAGTTTCTTCAGCTCGCTAGTTAAGGATGAAAAAGAGCTTTTCAATTTGTCCTTCCTATTTAGACGATCTTTGTTGCTTATTCCTTTCCCGTGGGAGGATATGATTATTAAAGTATCTTCAAGTACGACATTGCATATGGAGTCTAGTATCAATCCTCAGGGAATGTAAAGTAACATCGCTCTCTTTGAATAATGTTCTGCTCTTAACCGATCTGGAATAAGTTCAGTCCCTGGATTCAGACTCTATCGTGCATTCAAATGGATTTTTTTTCTCGTAAATATAAGTGTCATATTCATGATACATTATGCATACGTACGTGTATGTAGATATTGCGTAATGCATCCGTATTGTGGATGAAGTACAAATATAGTATCTTTTAGAAATTCTTCAAAAATTTCTTATGAAGTAAACGTGATCTTGAGGACGTTTGGTATAATTCGTGTTTTATATATTACATATATATGTATCAAGTAATTCGTTATCAATTAACGACAAATTCAGAATTATTAATTACAATGCTGAATCGAAAATTAATAATTTTTCTGTCGTTCAGTAGCGTCGGGACGCCATTGTTTCTGTGTGAAAATAATAATAGTGTGATAATGAAGAGAAAAGCAACTTGTATATGAGCTTGAAAACAGGTTGCACCTATAAACTCCTGCACCGTGTAATTAAAAAGCTGTCGAGTCTCAGCTCAATATTGAAAATTGTTCGTTTCGCTAGTAATTTCAGAATAATTTTGTTAAACTGTGATTATCAGAGAAATTGACCGACCTAACTTTCAACGTTACCCGCCGTCGATTAGTGAATACTGTTTTCCCGCTACGGACCTTCAAAGGTATAATATTCAACATATATTTTCCCGTGCTCTGCTCTTTATCTTCTTCTTTCTTCTTTTGTCGATTTTTGCCATGTGTATCGAACGCCACGATGATTTTCTCACCGAAAAATCGAATTGATATGTCAAGCAAAACCATAGACTGTAAAACCTTGTAGTCGGTTACTAAGAGTCCTACTAACGTAACTTCCTATCTTTATCGCGTGTCGCCCTCTGGACGTCAAATCTAGTAACTATGTATCTAAAACAAGACAACGTTAGCTAATCATTGACTGAAGATAAACAGTGAAAAAAAGTAGTTGACATTCAACGTTTTCAATTGGTAAAATGTTTTTGATGCATCGAGAACAAGATTCTTGACTGAAGATTAATAAACGAGATTTCTTACCAGATATGGTACCATCCTGTGCCTACAAGTGATTACGAGTGGCAGCTTTTTTTTGCACCGTAGGTAAGATGCAGCTTGTTACGTTTTCGATTGGCAAATTGTTCAACAGTCAACAATCGCGGTATACAGAATTACAATCGCACGAGGCTAACTCTGCGGAAGCCTTATTGACCTTCAGTCAATAATTTCCGAACAGCTGATCAATATTGGCTGAAGATCACAGCACTGCTGAAGTAGCAATACGATTTTCTTGAAGAACGATGGCAGCAGCATGAAATTCGTCAACCAAACAGTGACGCATGGACAAGTAAATTTTTCAGTTACACATTTACTTATTTCTTAAAACCATTTGGATATTTTCATGTAACAGTGTCTATCATTGGTGCGAACTTATGTTTCTTGGAATAATAACAATATATTATAAAAATAATGTACCCTGCTGTACTATATTCTGTATATATTATGTTATATAATACATGGTAGGATACGTGTTTCGCAGTTATTGCCATCTCCGCGTAACATTTGATATCGTTAATACCACCGTTTGGCAATTGAGTAATACAGCGCAATTTACATTTGAGTAAATCCACTGAAAAGAGCATGGTATTCTTTTGATTAATTTAGCGACAGAAGAAGCATTGATTAAAGCATTAAAGCTTTCATTAACATCGTGTAAACCAATGGGTATTACAGAGTTACATTAACTTATTTACTTTGTTTCAATGCAATTCCAATTATACGGCTAATGAGTGGACATGCAATTTTCATTATAATAAAGACATAAATACAAAGTTGATCTAACGTTATGGTTAGAAATTGAATAACGCTATAGCAAGTTGGCAGCATCTAACCGGTTTCCATGAGTATATATGTAAATGCTTATATGGTTATATATATATATATATATA
>JARPRG010000406.1:821806-837389 GCA_031001745.1 Hartigia nigra
GCAAGTTGGCAGCATCTAACCGGTTTCCATGAGTATATATGTAAATGCTTATATGGTTATATATATATATATATATACATATAATATATATAATACAAGAGCGAAAGGGGTTGGGCGGTAATATTGGCAGGACACCCCGTATACACAAGGTCCTGGCTATTGGAGTACATACCGGTGTATGGAAGGTATGATTTGCCGGAATCGGCTTTGCGGCTGGGAAATATATCACTGCTTTTGTAGCTTTGATTCCGGTCGCCGATGAAAATAGAGGTCAATGATGTCGGGGGTGAGTTTTTGGTCACTGGGAAAATCGTCGGTTAGCACGTCGAGGCTTTTTCGTGGATTTTCTCATTTTGCAAAACGGGAAAAACGTTGGAAAAAAATATAGAAATACTTTGAGTTTATCGATTTGACCGCACGGGAGCGCGTGATACTTTAATTACCTATTTATAGTTTTAAAAAATGACAAAAAAAATAGAATAAAAATTGATTTACGTAGAAATAGTATTGGGATTAAAAAAAATAGGTGGAGGATTTACTGAGATAAAAACATTGGAAAATGGAATAACGAGACACGTTACGCAAGTCAATTAAAAAAAAAATCTGTTGACAAAGATTTAAAATGTTTTATTTTGATTGTTCTCAGGAAGATATTTTGGAGCTTCCCCACCTTCTGTATCATTGGTGAAGCAATAATGCCAATGGCTCAAGGATGTTGGAGCAGAAAATCCGTCTACCCTGACAATGGCCTATGGGAAATAACGAGGGTCGATTAGAATGACGGGAGTAGGGTACAAGGGAGGAAAGTTGAAATAGGAAAAAGGATAGTCGTGAAAGTGATAGAAAGGGATGGTCGTTGGTTCTGCAGAAGGTAAAAAGTCTCTGGCAAACGTTAGTATTAAACCTATCCCACGGCAGTGGCATTGAAGAGCCTCAAGGGATTTGAGGGAATTCGCTGGATCTCACCAGCGTGCAGAGGTAGACACGCAGACGAAGAATCCACAGTTGAAAAGTGTGAGTGCACCGGAGGGAGTTGATAAAAGTAATACCTACCACGTTACGGCGTGTAGTAGCTGTCACGTCCAGAGGATCTCATTGATCGTTTCAATGCGTGTAGGTCTGTTAATATAAGTTAAAGTATATTTTAAAAAGAAAAAAAAAAGTAAAACTCAACGATCTCTAATGCATATAGATGGAGGAGCCAAGAAGAATGAGGAGGAAATAAAGTCAGCAGATCTCGAGGATAGGAAGATGAATATACAGATGCGACGGGCGCGTAGGAGTAAGGAAAATCCTCTCATAATCGAAAGAAAACAGAGTATCGCTGTTTCCTACATGGCAAACATGTCGAGCGGGATCCACCCTGTAAACACGTGTGACCGAAGTCTTGTTGGAACTCAATGCTGGTATAGTAAAGGAAGTAAATTTCTACGAAGGCGATGGTTGGGTTGGTTCTGATGACGTCGTGGCGCCACCAGTTAAGTTATAGTCACCCAGTTCAAACACTGGTTGCACTTCTTGAAAATGCATCTTATACACAGTAGTATTTTCACGTAGGTATGTACGAGTTCATAAGGCATAAGAAGGTTACACCTTCCTCCTCCAGATAACATCTACGTCCACATTTACCTTTACGTCCCTGTAGACGTGTGAGCGTTATCGTTCACGAGCACGCTTGCCTTTTTCACTCTCTTATCCTTCAGTACGTATTCCAATGGCACCCTCTTATTTCTGCGCCTTTGGCAACTTTTCACAGAAGCATTGCCTTCTTCCAGGCTAGGTTGAACGTGGCGTACGACACGGTAAGCGTGCAATGAGAAAACGACGCTGAACGAGGATGCTATAAGAGGGAGGTTTCAATGGTGGATCTTGGAACTTGAAATTGGCTTGGGGTTGGAGTTCAAGGATGGAGACTCGGTGCTCTGCCAGCTCTTGAAGAGGTGCAGGCTGTATGAGGACACTCGGTATGAGTTCTATACATTGCCAATTGGTCCTAGTGAGTCGAACAGACTCATTGCTGAAGGGAATGAAGGGGGGTGCGAGTGTAAAGTAAAGAGAGCGTATTGGGAGGAAAGAGGAAACTACAGAACCCTCCACTAATTTTAGAAACGATCGTTATGTAACGCTTCGTGAGTGGTTTACACAATGGCTCCCTATTTTTAATAGTCAAGGTGTTTAATAACTAGTTGGCAATTGAACGGCCATGTTCAGGTCTGACCGTAATCTTAACCCTCAACGGATTACGATATGTCACGAGGTCTTAGTCACGCGATAACGGTCCGACACTTAACTACTGCAAATTAGGAGAATAATTAGCTAGATCTGATAAAGCTCTTCGCCCTTTCTTTTTTTTTATTACTATGGATTTAAGTGAGTTATCGCGATAAATCTTACGTGTAATAAGAAGAGAAAGAACTTCAGAGTTTTAAACTTAAAAGTACTATTGGTTCTTTTTTTCTAATTGTATCTATTTGATTTATATCGATTGCTCCTAGATTATTGTAACCAAGCAGAAATCATTTATTTCTCACGTGGTTATTTCCGTATTACCCAGCACTAGTTTCTCAGAGTCATGTCTTATTCAACGATCACCTGTGCAATTAGTAAGAAGCACAATTTTCGCTTTCTGGTTATTGATCCAAATTACATTTTCAAGCAGATATTAAATCTGACGGAAGACTGATCTGACTATTAATCTGACTATTAAACATGACGGAAGAATGTAATTGTGGAATAGTTTTTTTTTATAGTTAAAATACTGCAGCGTCCTTATCCACACTGGGGTTGTTGTCTTCTGTCATGATTAGGACATCTCAATAAGAAAAAGGCTCACATCCTGGAGGTCTCGACCCAACTTAACCAGAGCTCAGTGTAGTTTAAGCTGATAAGGCAAGGAAAGATTAGTGTGGTGCATTTAAAAATCCTCAAGTATTGATTCGTCGGCGACGCCTTAGGCGAGAATTCGTAGTGGGAAACGTGAAGCGTAGTTAAAAATAGTAGCTGCGGTTGTTTAAGGCAATTCCTCCTCATTGTTCTGTTTTCTTTTTTTATTCTTTTTTTTCTGTACACACTTCCGCCGGTGTCCCCCTCTTTCATCCTCAAAGTAGTAACGTAACGCTTCCGGTTTTCCAAGCACAATGCCAGAGTGCCACAATAAAGCCAAGAGAATATTTTTCTTCTTTTCTTTACTACCTACGACTATCTGAATATCGTATACGATCACGTTGTGGGGCACGACGAAGATAAATGTTTATGAATTAGATATGATTTCCGGATATACGTATTATATAATTGAGTATTCGATTTCCCTCGTACATTAAATATTTCAGTAAATTGAATTTTCCATAAGCTAATGTTCAACGTGTTATAGCTTTTTCATATATAATATTGATTGTAAAATTAGAAGATGTCTTATTTACGTTCATTCTTGAATTCTAAGCTTTCAATTAGTTTTGTTCATTCACTTAGGACTGTACAAATTTTTTGTTTTTAATTTACAGGGAACATAAGTCCGGACTGCGAATTGGAAATAGACTTACTTCCTGACAATTTTATCAAAATACCATGAAATCGTTGAATTCAAGGATCAAGCTCTACTGTTAGCATTAGTACTAACGTTCAGCAAGCTCAATTGTACGGTGATAGCGGTATTCTGAAAATTCAAGAGAATATCAAGAAAAAGACTCTCTCTCTCTCTCACTTTCTCGCTATCTTTTCCCACTCTCGCGCATCCAATTCTCACTCTCAGTAGACTTTGCCCTGCTTTCGTGTAAGCGTTAAGCTCTAACCTCGTCCCATTTAATTATCTGGACCGAGTACAGGAGCTCATCTACTTGCCGAATTTACGTGGAGAAGCAGGACGTACTTCCCTGGAGATTTCTGCTGAAAAACCGGAACACAGTCAATTCGCCGGGGCAGCAGCAACAGTGGAGTCAGTAACGCGGCAACGCGGTAAGCACAACAAGCCAGTAAAATAGAAAAGTGGAAAAATGTATCCGAGTTTAAACGACGGTAACCAAGAGGTGTTCAAATGTTCGTTGTTGCAGCCAGTAGTAGAAGCATTCAAGCTCCAAGTTAATTAGTCCTCAAGCTCGCGTAAAAACGAATACGAGCAAATCCCTGTGGTATATTTAACACTCTACATGATAACGCCAGGCAAATTGGTTCCTCTCACCCTGGATAATATTCGGCAAGCTTCAAGCAGCCAGTTGGGTGGCTGGCTGGTTAGTTGGCTGGCTACTATGTCGGCCAGTGAGACTGCCGATACGCTGGAAAACTTTCCGGCCCATCAAGACCTTCGGTTTTGCATGGCAAAACTGCCAGCTGCGATTGCACTCGCGCTACCTACATACTGGAGTGTGCAGTGACAAGCTGCAAAGCTGTAAAGCTCTACGGCTCTATTGTAGATATAGTTATGGATATACAGAGCTATTCAGCTCAAATGCTACAGTCAGATTTGACATGTGTCAAACGATTACATCGGTCGAAGATTATTTGTCAAAATTGAGTAACCAGTGAAAAAAATATACAGATATTCAGTTTTGTATTTTTTCAAGTAAAAGTCTGAATAATCTGTTATTCTGGTACATGAAGACTTTGAATAATTAATAATGGAAAATTTAATTTATGCCATATCTATTATTAAGTTTACGAAAACTTTAATTTATTCTGTGATATAACTATTTCCCTCTTAGTCATATAAATTTCTGTAAAATGTCTTTATGGCCGTCTAACCTTATTTATACGTTTAAAATGCATAGGGCTGTACAGGCTGTTCCACATACGTTTAAAAGTAAAGACTCGTTTAAAGCTAGTGACTTTTGTACTAGGACAGAGCTAACACTAACGTCAGAGTGTCGATTTGATTAGAGTCTCTTGAATTTTACCAAGTTTCAGGTATTCTCGCACGCATATTCGTGGCTAGAAGCTTTTAGCCTGAACCTGATGCAGGGAGTTAAACTTTGAAGTGGGACTTTCGTCCCTCGGCAAAAGCTCCGGGCACGCAAGCTCACTCATATCGAGTATACCTAGGCACGTGTATTCCTAACCATCTCCTGAAATATGTTAGCCCGTTATACAAATATCTGTATATACATTTAAAAGCTCGAATCTCTTTCGGTCAGCACCTTTATGAAAGTAAAGTGAATACATTTGAAATATACCCTCGGGACTAGCAAGTCCTATTTATTTACGTTTCCAGAGGCTAGCTTAAATTTAAATTTGCACCGGAACACTCTACTCCCGTGAGATTCGGCATGGAAGGAAGGAAGGGGATTCCTCTTCTGCACCCAAAAGGAACTGTGTATACAGTATCCCATGCAAAGTCCGATCCATAGAGGGACTCTCGGCTGTCCATTGATGCAGTGTATCCATGTAATTTACATTTGGATCCAAGAGCATTTCCAATGCAGTGCTCGTTTGTTGGTATAAACCTGTCCACCCTGGTACCAAACTGCAACTTCATCTGGTAATAGCCGTCATCAGGTTCAGTTCCTATTATCATAACTTGAGAATCACCAAAGGCGTTCTAATCGGATAACCAAGATATGCTTATTCTGTGATTATTATTTATTCAAAAAGTCTATAACTTTATTTGTTCTTTATCATTACCTTTATTGTTTATTGAACAGGTTCGATGGCTTCTTTTGAGATATTCGCACGCACGGATTATCGGCTGATCTCATAAGCAAAGTGGAACGTGATTTGTGGGCTAATGAAGTGGCACCCAGTGAATGAATAGCTTCAAACAAAATTAGAGCGAGGCTCGCTTTTATTAGAGAGTCGAAATAAAAATGAGGTACGTGCTAGGAAAAGGAAGCGAGCTCGGAGTTGATGTGGATTCGCGCAGGGCAACAAACAGCTTCAGACGGCCCTTTTCCAGCCACTCCCTTCTCTCTCCCTCTCTTTCTCTAGCTCCTCTCCATCTATCTAATCAACAAGCTCTGGCTCTTTCTTTTCTGCCACTCAAGCACCCTGGAGTCAGAACTGCTACTTTTAACTTACTCATTCATACCTTTAACTACTTCAGTGGCAGTTACTTTTTTTTTAGACATAGAGCATCATTTTTATTTCTTAATACTAATCTGTGGATTCTTCTAGGAATTATCCAGGTTCAGATGATGAAACTTGTTTGTGTCTGTTATGGGGGATGGTCAGTAATTGTTATAGGGGTTGAAACGAGAGAATGGGAAATCCTAAGATATGGGGTTCAACATGAGAAGCATGGGGTGTGAACGAGTCAATGTGCCTTGTAATGACTGGAGTTCAGATTCGAGCCGCTGCCCACGGACGAGTCCTGACTTTCAAGAATTGTGCAGACGTGGGTAACGGAGCGGTTTCTTTTCCCGGTAATGGCACCGGAAACTACACTTACCCGGGCTTCCGGCGCTTTGAGTCTTTCAGTGCTACGACGTGGGCTCCACGAGTTCTCTCCTCGTAGCTCCTATACTTTGGCAAGGGCCATTTGCTACTCGCCATATCCGACATCCATGAATCCTCCCGTGGAGCTACGCTGCATTTCGAGTGCAAGTGGTGTAACTCTTACAAAGTCTCCTGTATAAGACTCGACTGGGCTTAAGAGTTCAAGGAGGATATTGTAGCCATTTGTAAAAATAAGAAAAATTGAAAGGGGGCAGTACACTGGCATTCGTCAATAGTATCGAATTACTTGTTCTTTATGTATGAAAGGTAAACGATGACAAACCGATATAATCCAATAATCTTAAAATAGACTTTTAATAATGTTTTAAAGAAAATTACAAACCTCCATTCATGACTTCGTATCACTTGTGTTGTATCTGTTATTATTTTACCGGACGTGATATAACGGGTTGAGACTGTGCTATAGATACGTATTTTATTTCTTGTAACAAATTTGATTTGATAAAAGGAAAGAAATTAAATGAAATCATTTTAATTTCAGTATTCGATTACACACGGAACAGACGCTGAGTTTCTTCTCTCATGTTCCATTCGCTCTCAGGCAGACCTTGAACGTTGGATACTAACCGTGCGCACTGGTGGGGGTCTTAATGGCTTCTTAATTTTCGTCGGCGCAAATTAAACTGTATATAACGTCAAGTAATGGGCATTTCACATGCGAGCATTTCACTCGGTGAAATTGCTTTGGTCTCAGTTGCTCATTGCTTGAAAAGAGCGGACTTTAACTACATATTGGAAGTACTGTTCTATAAAAGCATCGCATAGAAATTCGTACAACTGACAAGCATACGCATCTATATGTGGACCGTCAAATTTTCAGAGTTGCCAATAATATTTTCGAATTGTCAAGAGACTCCTGAAGGAACCACCAAATCTTCTGGATACCCTCGTATCGTCCCAGTGGCACAATGTCATAGAAGAAAAAGGATTCTCCACCATCCCCCTTACGATGGGATGAACGCAGTGTTGAGGAGGGTTGACGCTAAAAAATAACACGGTAGAAGAATCTAAGAGATAAAAAAAAAACAAAGAAAAACTATCCAATCGAATCGTTGTACGATCAAGGGATGAAAAAAGAGAGAAAGTGGAAAACCCTCAGGAGAACGACGCGTATCGAGCCACTCGAGAGAATCCTTGAAAGGAGCAGTACAGAAAATTGAAAATTGAGAACACCTGGCTTATGGCTTCTCTTCTGAAATCGTAGACGCCATTCTTTCTTTCTAGGATATTTTCTAACGTACTGTAACACATCTATAGAACAGTATCGCACGTAGACACCGCCATTGGCTGTTTTGTTTCTACCAGTATCCATGACTCGTACTGAACTCTCTATAAGAACCCGACGCTCCCTTTGTTCCAGGTTGCCGTTGCAATGCAGGCAACTACCTCTACCCTACCAGGAAATTGTAACCCCCGTCTCTACGTTTCATCCCTGAGTCTCAAGGGTTGCATAGGTCTCCTCTTGGTCGTCCTTTCCTGAAAGCTGCCTGCTTTTCCTACCTAGCTGCTTAGTTGCCTGCCAGCCTGTTCGCCTTCTTGGTTGGCTGCCTGCCTGAGTTGCTTGGCTGCCTTCTCACTTCCTCTCTCTGCCTTCCAGCTCGCTTCTGCCTCTCGTAGCTTCCACGGATATAATACGATTCGAAATTAAACTCCCGAGGCACGCCTGGCATCCGGATAATGCGAGCGGCTGCCTAAAACAGTAAAGATATTACGTATTATTACAGCGTGCCACTGTGCCGCGGTGGACTATGTGAAGACGGTAGCATCTTGCCGATGATCCTGCCTTTGCTGCTGTTGCTGGTGGTTGCTACAGCGTTACTCCATGTACCCAGGATGACTGTCTTCCAAGAAACATCTCATGGACTAACATCCTTAATCCCCATCGTTAACCTTCATGAACATTTATCTTTAGGCTACAAGGTAACTCATCGCCCTCTTCCTTGTATTATTATTATATCTTCCGTGGTTCATCGAGTTCACTTTAAAACCCTTAAGACGACTATATTTTAAACGGACCGCCTCTTGAGACCGTTCAAATCTAATGCAAATTTTCATATTGATTTGTTCCTGTCAATTGTTTCAGGCGATTCTGACTTTAGCAGGAAGTGGCAGTTGCGGATGGCAAATATCCGCAATAACGTGTTGAACCCTGGAGAATGACGGGAGGGGGTGAAGGGGCTGAATGCTTCTGTAAATGAAGAAGGCGCTAGACGCTTGAGTAATGCCCTGGCGCGCGGCACGTATAATGAGTATAAACACGGCCACTAATCAGTTTCCTCGTCTGAGGGCTACAAAAGGTCGTATGTACGAAGGAAGCAAGTAGTTCGCCATTCTGCTACGTTCGCAGATCCTTTTTGTCGAGTTCAACAATTTCCTGCGTCGCGCGCATTGCCATTTTTCTACGTTGCCTTCTAAACGTGACTCCAGTATAATTTTTTACACCGACGTTGCCAGTAGCTTGATTTTCAAAATGATTTTATTTTTATTATTATAATAATAATTTTTTTTTTATGATTCTATCACTCGCTTCTTCGTCATTCTTTCTTTTAGGTGGAAGCACAACGGCATTTTTTTGTCTCACTCGAACAAGAGAATTCTATGGTGGCGCACGAGACTTCTTTAGAAAATCCACCTCTTTTGTTTTTCATGACTCTTGAAACGCTTAACGGTCACGTGTGCTCACATACGACCTTCTTAGGCTGAGTGACGGAGTTGGCGAGGTGCCTTCACTCCTTGTGTCTACGGCAGCAACATCAGAAACGCTGGAGGCTGCTGTCGGTGTGTAAACCTACCCCGCCCCTCCGCCCACCACCACCCGACATTATTCTGTTTTAACGGAATTACTCCAAATTGTGGAAATATATCATGGTTATGCTATTGCGGCTGGTTATATTGCGTGCTAAGCGACGCCCTGCGGCGAGAAGGGTGGCATGCTCTGGGTTGGCATAGCAGGAATAACAATTTGTATAGGAGCAAGTAATACTATATATATGTACGAGCTGCACCATATCTCATGGAAATCATACAGAGGTGGAATCTTCTTGAGTACAGAGATAAAAAAATATTAATGAGAAATTTCGAAGACTGGTAACTCTTGTGGTAGAAAAATACCAAGTAGAAAAAATTGAGGTTTGATTGAAGCATAAAAACATTATTTACCTGGTGAAAGAATACCATTAACTAATTTTTCACATGAATACACCAAAAGAATGTGGAAGGAAAAAGCAGTGAAGAAAGTACGCAGTGAAGTTATTTTTAATAAGTTGTAAAATTTGAATGGCAGATAACGAAGGGAAAGGAAAGGAAGGTCATCGATAGACGTCGCGACGGTAGGGTGCGGTCGAGCTTTCATCGAGTTGCCCAATCCTCCCCAACCCTCCCCAACCCTGGGTTCCGGAACGGCAAAGCCGAAAACGTAAATCAAAGGCTCGAGTACATGATTGCCGGAAATCCAACAAGTGATTTTATTACGGGGATGGCTCTTCTCCTCTTCCTCTTTCATCCCCGAGGCTCCTTGGGAGTCAAGGCGACCCTTCACAGTATCGACGGGATCCCACGGAATGCAAAAGCAGCACGATACCGGAAATCGTCCTCGGATAGGAAATTGCTTGGATGCCTCATCTCACCATTACAATTGAACCAGATTGCTGATGGTAAAGAGGAAACCAGCAGTGTGTTACCACCGTAGGTAATTCTGGCAAAATAACACAATAATATTTGACTGTCACTCGGGAAAGCATTAGTAATCGTAACGCGTGTGCTTCATCGATTATACATTGTAACTGAATTAGCACGTTGCCGTGGTTTGAAAACCGTTCAAAGTCTCGTTCATCTCGTCGCGACGCCGAGCGTCGAAACTCATGTCAGCAGTATTGTAAACAAGTTTGTTTATACCCGCGTGAAAATCTCAGAGGAAGAAATAAGTCAATGTCCAGAGAGCCGAATTGAGGAGGATCTGCGTATACTTGAGGATGCAGGAATATGCTTCGATGACTAAGGAGTGAAATCTGTACATCCGAATGAGAGGATAGAGAAATATTGACTTGGCGTTCAGTTGATCGGATATCGTCGAGCTCTCGAATGGATCCCCCGTATCAAACTGACGGCTGGATGGATAGAAGGAAGCAAGGAGGAAGACTTGGGTAACTGAGCAATAAAGCAGCAAGTGCGATAGAGTCGAGAAGAGTCAAAAGGGGTGGTTTTGGTAGAGGGCGGTAGGGACGGTCTTGGCGGAAAGACCAATAAGCCTCCCGTCAGGGACAACTTCTGGCTCGCGGCGGTTCATTATAACGGAGCGCTGAAAGTTAATATAAATACACGGTAAAGACGAAAACGTTTAGCAAATTAAAAGTTAATGTAGTATAAACGATTCCATCGTGAAATTAATTCATGACCGAAGTTCCTTTAACCCCGGTCAGAATCCATGCCACCCCGATCCTCGACACTCTCTTCTATACCCACGCCATCTTCTTGCGGCGCATACCACGCTCGTTACAAACTTAAATTGCTCCACATCGAAAGTTAACTTGCTCATTCTTCCCTAACGCTGGGACCAGAACATAGCCCTTCGGCACTCCTCGTCTTTCACTTCCTCCGTATTTCCGCCACACCTTGTGGATACTTTAGTTTTGGAGTTTAGACATTAGTGGCCTGCTTGTATCTTTGCTTGCGGTTCTAAACTCTCCCCGAAGGAACAAACTTTGGCACGACGCGTCCTCGCCTGAACGTCCTCGAGCTCTGTTCTAACTCGAAATTCACCCTTATTTCTATTCCTCCACAACATTTTCGTTTTTCTTCTGCGACAAGCATCAAATATCAAGCATGGTGAGCTGCCAGTAGTGACGCGTCGCAGCATCTCACGTCGACGTAGACTCTCTGGGGATCCAGGAAGATCCGAATGAACGCCCATGCATCTTTGGTATTAAAACAAATTGAACCGTCAAGGGCGATCATCTAGTCAGCAGAAATCGGCAAGGAAAGAAGAGCTTGTTATCAGTGTCAAGGAAAATTAAATTCAGGGCATTGGATTAAATCTCAATATAATTTTTATTATTGGAATAATTTTTTTGTCAACACTACGACAGTGTTTTTGAGTTCTTAAAGGGTATAGCTGTTTAACAATAACTAAAGTAATTATTAAATACCATTAACAATTGTGCGTATCACAACGTAACGTAAACGTTTGTAAGATGTCATTGGCAAAGCACGAATATTATCAGGGTCACGTGAAACTCTGAAATTATAGTATGCAGCAGGTACATGTGTATATCGACGCAATGGCCTGGCGTACCTGGGCTTTAAACTTGTCAGTGACAGATATTATTGCCGTGAAAGGCCGGACCGTTCGTCCGGTAAATAAACTCTATATACAGCGAGTATATTCCACGTGCAGCTATCTATTAGTCGACTAGATGTGTATTCAGGTTACGCTTACGTCCTGTGCAGTGGCATCCACGTCGAGCCACCACCAGATGCATTTGCAATTTCGATAACGTGCGAATAGCCAGTCGATCCTCTAGGAATCCTTATACCTGGACTCTCCAGTCAAATCGATGAAAACGAGACGCTCCGGATAGATAAAATCCAGACGAGTGTTCACACCTTAGTGCAAAATCCAGGAATCAAGAATTTCATCCTGCAGGACTCTCGGAACGAGATTGAGAACTCGTCCATTTGTTCTACTTGCTTTTTTTTTTTCTTTCTACGTCACGTCTTGCAAATCCTGACATATTCCTAGAGAAAAATTCCAAATCTCTATTTACAATCCTTATACGTCTTTTACTACTCAGAAGCTTATCTACCTGATGGACTTAATCTTATAGGTACGTATATAGGATATTTTTCAAATGACTATATGACTATATATAAATACAAGGATGTACTTTCGTATTTGAATTTCAGTATATTTTGAATTCTTGGAAGTAAACATAAAACGAGAAACGAAATGATATACTTGGCGTACATGGACATAGTCTTAAACAATGCTACACTATGTATGAATTATCCAGAAACCGACATCCAAAATGACACTGAGTGTCACTAGGTGGATATACCCAGTCTGAGTACAGAAGACACGTGCCGCGAGTGAGAAAGCATGTACTTTTATAATATCTCCTGGTATGACTTTTCCACGAAATTGCGAGGACTCTTATTCTCTAATAAAAGTACGATGTGGTATGTTAAAAAAAAAATGGAAAAGAAAACAACAAAGTGGTAAGATCTTTTCTTCATTCGTCTGCGTCAGCTAGTATTTTGACATCTCTAAAGTGGCTCAACTGTGATAGCTTGGAATGACATTAAAGAACACTTTTCAATAATCCCAAGAGGTAGTAAGCTCGTAAAAGGTCATGCCACCTTCAGCCGTTTCCATGTGGACCCTCTAAAGCAGTGACTGTTTATTAATAAATTAAAAAGTGGCGCGTGCGTGACGATGAAACACAGAGGGCGCCGCGGACGGCGCCGTTTAACAATTCGCGGCGCGTCCCGTTAACAACGTTACGACAACAAGCCGGAGTTGTAGAAACTTATAACGAGAAAATAATGAACCCGGTTCACCGAGTCTGCTTGGAATGCGAGTCAGAGTGCTTCGTCCGACCTCCACCTCTTCTTCTTGCTCCTTCCTTCTCTTCTACGCTTCACCCTTCTCTATTCCCCATTTTCCAGTCAGAATATCTCTCCCTCTCTTTTAGTCCAGCACTCTCCTTCTAGACCCCTCTTTCGACTGAATTCTCCCCCCCCCCTCCTCAATTTCTCTTCTACCTCCCCTTCTGGCTTCAGCAACCTCTCTCTCTCTTCAAAGTAAGCACAACGCTAGTCGACGAACCAACCACTTCAGCCATGCAAATTACTGTCCCACAGGCTACTTCAGCAACGGCTAGGAACCGTCGCCACTTCTATATCCAAGGACCTAACCTGCAAGAGTTCTCGCGAGGCTGAAGATTATGTCAGTGCCCAGCACATGCTACCATCTGGACCTCTTCGTCATCCTTTTCCCTTTATGTATGCATATCCCCAGTCTTGATTGTGCTAACAGTTATCGGATAGTGGGGAAAGGCTTTGAAGAATAGTAAGAGATTTTTTTTACTCTTTTAAGATATAGAGAAGATAAGTAGTCGTTTATATGAAAGCTTACTACACGAGTCAAATTGTCAAGGGTAGTACGATTTGATCATTAGAAAGGTTTGAGATGCTTGAGATGCTTGAGATGTCCCGAACGTGCTCTTTGGGATAGGTTTGTCCTTTGACAAAGTTTCATTGAAATTTTCTATCGACGTTGATCAGTTATTGGCCAACTTCCACTAGAACTTATCCAACGGAGATGGTTAAACTTTCCAGTGGATAGAACGAGTGGCGGAAGCTGCATCGCTTCCAAGGAGTTGCCCTGCACGAGTATCATCCTGTGCAAAAATACATCCCCTCCAACAGTCCAGGTTTTCTGGGATTCTGATTTTCGTAATTGTACTGTGAGATACGGCGAGATGAAAGTTAACTATGTTATGAAATTATTTAATTTTCCTTATTAAACAAAAAAAAATTTCATATTACCTTTACACAGATAAATATGTATAGATACACAAGGTTGGGTCTTCGATTTCAGACAAGAAAAAAAGTGACTGGCTGTCTATCTTTTTCGCCATAGCATTGGCTCCAACCAACGAAATAATATTTGAATTTCAAAGATTCCGCGATGTCAAGATTCCGTATACATATACACAGTGATAGAAAAAAAAAAATCGTATAGCGTAGGGTGAAGCATTCGTATTGGCAAGGCGAATCGAGGCTGGAATTTCTTCAGGGAATCTGCTCGAGACAAGCGAAGACAGAAGAGACTGATGTCCTGGTACGTACCTTACCGTTCGGTTCAGTTCCGCTACGTTCCGTCGTCTCTCATCCTGTATCGTATCGCAGACGCCGTAACACAGTATGGCAGGCTATCCGGAATGGATTACGGAATCAAATGGGATAGCATAGGGTGAAGCCCTTTTCGGTCCAATACGACGCAACGCGACACCTCATCATTCCAGCACGTTCAGCAAGGATCTTTCAACAATGTCGAGTCCTATCGAATTCGATTAGTTCCTACTCGATGGAATCGACTGAATGATATTAAGCAATGTCAATGAAGAACATACGGAACGAGCGAAAATGGAAATCAAGGAAAATGACCAAGGTAGAAAAGCAAGTATTCATTGAAACAAAGAAACGAGTTATAAACAATTATTTATTGGATTATTCAGGTACTAATTATTCAGATACTATATTATTATTACCACGTTTCAGGTACAACTGATGAAATTTACGAAGGGTCCAAAAGGAGCAGTTAATTCCTCAAGAATATTTTCCAGGACGTCGCCGACGGAACAGTTTTTAGTAATAAACAAGACCAACTGTTTAAGGAACAAAGTAGCTGGTTGCGCATTGGTAATTATTTGGAATATATTTGTTTAAATCTACGGAAAAGCCCTCTGCATCTGGCATTTTAGTGTTTCAGTGTAATCTCCGTGTGGAGTGGAAAGGGGTAGGCGTCGCTTGAAACCGATTCTTGGCATTGGGACGCGTCGGAACTTTAACTTTACGAAGTTTTAATCCCGTTGCACTGCCGGAGTCTCTGGGTATACATACTATATTATATATATAAAGGGTGGCTGAAAGTGTAATAGATGCGAATCGCTGGCTAAAGGACGGCCGGCTTGCGTAGGGCTTTTTATGTTAACGCTCAATAATAAAATTAGCGAACCGTTAATACCTTGGCCGCGCAGTGGTTAAGCTAATTTAATGATTTTCGTTATTGGCTTCGCCACCGTAAACCTATCCGGGCACATCTGTTGCCCGCATCGATTTTAATACCGTTTAGTTCGGCTGAAACCTCCCCGTGGCTTTACAGTTCCGAGCCACGTCGAGAGCTTTTCTGTTTTAACCCGCACGCGACCTGCCACCCTCATTCTGACCCGATGAGTTCCATGAGCTACCGCAGCTCTTTCTACTTCCGGTAATCTATATATACGTATATACCTATACGTGGAGAACTATTGGTTCATTTAGCTCTGCCTGGCTGACGCATATTTTATCCGCAAAAAAACACTTTCGTGTAAAAAAAACTCGCCAAGTACAGGATTGCTGTGAAGTCCTGTAACAAAAACTA
>JARPRG010000406.1:856982-867573 GCA_031001745.1 Hartigia nigra
CCCTCTCCCCTAATTTATAAGTTTATATTAGTATTTCGAAGTTCTAACCATTAAGGTGTAACAGTGGCTGCACCCTTTTACGCCAAGAAAATCCAACCGATTCGTTCGCAATGGCGTCGTTCTCTCAGAAGATATCTTGATTTGAAACGTCTCGTTCAAACGCGACGTTATCTTAACCTACATTTGAGACGGTAAGTGGTTCCAAAACAAGCGATGTTTGATTAAATTTAAAATTAAAATTGCCATTATATTAATAATCTTTATAATACCTGTCTGTTCATGGATGCGTGTCATTTTTGTGAAATAATCAAGTTATACCGAGAACATTCGGTTGTTCCTTCTTTTCTTTCATCTACTTTACCCAGCCTTTGCTCTTTTGACATGTTTACCAAGTCCGCTGGAACGGAACGAAAATCAGCCTTTGCGAATACCAATTTGCCTGACACACTCGAGAAATGACGTAGAGGAATGCATGGCGTCCTACCTACACGAATATTTTTTTCATGATGGGGAACGCTGAAGAGTAGAAAAAGAGTGAAAAAAAAATAGGGGAACAGTGGGGAGAGAGAGAGAGAGAGAGAGAGAGAGAGAGAGAGAGAGAGAGAGAGACAGATATGCTGTAAAAAAAACACCACAGCATCGATGCGGCATCTCTCACAGGGGTAGAGGGGTGGGGTGCAAAACGAGACCGGGATATATTCTCTCCTCACACATGCACACGTTATAAAATGCTCGTTATAGTTGGTGAGCGTTTTCCGCGGGGTGAGGAATTTAATTTAGAACTTGATTTATATTTTAGCAGGCTATAAAATGGGGAAATAATTTGTCCCCTGAACGCGTATGAGATGGGCTTCTCTCTCTGGAAAATCAAGCGAGCCAAGAGTCCGAGCTGGGATCGTTCGCTTCAACCTTTTCTCTCTCGTTCGTACCTCCCTCTCTCACTCTCTCTCTCTCTCTCGTTACTCGCTCGCTCTTCGTACTTATACGAGTACTAGGCACAAGCAACACAAGTACCGTACGGCCCCACTGGCAAAGACTCGTAAGTGGATGTACGCTTTATATGCAACACAATAATATTCCGGCATTGCCAGAGAGAAACACGTGCATACGTAGTGTTGTTGCAGAGAAAAAAAAGTATAAAAAAAAGAAAAGAAAAAGAGTTTCCTACTCATGCATACTACCTGAAAATTGCAATTTGCTTCTACGAGCGTCAGACAGTCCTGAGCTTGCATCACGTGTTATCCAATGTGTTTGGAACACGATGCCCGTAAGTACCTCTTAATTAATGCAAGAGGCAAAGAACCTGGAAACATAATTAATGAGTATGAAGCTAATGAACCTTATTAATACCGTATCACTTCAGTACAAAAGATATTATTAGATGCCTAAATGATCCTTTCAGCGCATTACTATACTCAATCGATGCATCACACAGGTCATAGAACACAAAAAGATGAAATATCACAGCATCATACTCAAGCGCACATGAGGCGGTATAACATAGAACATGTATAGTACAAATAGCAGGATGTAACAACATCAAGGTGTGGGAAGCTCAGAGTGACGTCTGCGTCCCAACATAGACTGAAGGATTCATTAAGAGTGGTTGGAGGTGTTAATATAGTGAACATTGCCGTCGGAACCTTCGTACCAGTCTGGTTCCCGTAAGACAGGAATACGAGGTGGGCCCCAGGGCTCGTGGATGTTGAAGGGGAGTTTGACTAGGCTGACGGTGAAGAGGTAAGGGTTTGGGGCTTCTAGGTAGGTAGGTGGGTAGGTACGTAGATGAGGCTATGAAGCTAAATTACACGGGACCCCACCCCGAGAGACAAAACTATTAGCCAAGATTTAGGTACAGCTTGGTTCATCCTACAGCGTGCCCGTCGCTTTTACCCTGACATTGTCTTTGCCGTGTCATTGAGTTTCAATCAGGACGGCAATATTCCTACGTTAATTTCATACACCGGCCAAGATAATAACGGCATGCGAGTTAAACGCTCCCCCCCTCTTTCACTCTCTCACTCTATCTAACTCCTTATTTCATTTGATCTCCGGTCACGACCTCTTGCACCAACCATCCCATTTGGGAAACTTATCGGTAGTAAACGCAAATTGAACCTTCCGCAATGTCGAATTAGATCGACACCCTAATTTAACCTACAAAACCACTGATACCTAGGGTCGTGACACTATTTTGTGTATATATATATATATTGGGGTATATATATAGGGCGTTAAAAAAGTTTAAAGAACTCTTTTATTTCTTAGACACTAACTAAACTTCTTTACTAAGGATTATCCTATTCTCACTCTTCTGTCGCAATCTCTCTTGGACGGGGAGTAACCATTCTTTGTCCCTCTCTCTTTTTCTTCCATCCGTTCAGGGTCTCTACGGAACACGATTGCACGTAGATACCGTAGTGGAAAGTCTGAAGCTTGTAAATATTCTAAAGCTTTCACCGCGGTGGGTCTTGTCGCAAAGTTTGAAGCCCAAGTCTCCTTGCGTCGAATGCCTTACTTTGTTTCGCATTAACCCGTATTATCTCGACGAGGGTTACTCTGAGGAACCTTCCGTAACTTCAACCCTTACATTTATCTACCTATACGTCACAATGCTTGTTCATATTATATATGCCAGAGAGTAAAATTAATATCGCTATGATTAATAAGATCAATTTATAATTCTTATTAATTAATTAAATTTTTGTTTTAAGTCGAATAAGCATGCGTACGACTAAACGATTTGCCGATTTAACGATTGCCAAGTGAACCAGAGCGGAAGGTAACACGTTTTACATATAGGCGAGTTAATTCTGCTACATTTTACGGTAATTTAATCGGCAAATAGAAACACTCTTATTGAATTATACGTGCCAAGGCATCTGCGCATGCGCCGATTCACTAGACTTGTTAAATAATTCGAACACGACGCGGACTTCCGTACTGGATTGGTGGTAATTTCCATGAATCGACTTTAGCACCTCGGACATTCGAGGAAACTTTAATTCCCTTTCTGAATTCTCCATTACGTTTCTTCTTTTATACGTATGTCGATGACCTTGGGTAGACAAATCAGCTCGGCCCCTGACCTGTCACCCTGAAAGAATCGAACATTGATTAATGCCATTTTTGACAATGCTTAGTCGAGACACATTGTATTACTTACTTTTTCATTAACTGTAAGTACAGAGGTTTTTTTTTTAATTATTTCTATATTTTTCTTGCAATTCCATAAAATTCAATTAAACCACTGTACGAATTTTCTGATGTATAAATTATTTGTCTTTTAATTGAATAAAATAGTTGCTCGGCTCACTATGAAATTACATGTTCAATTCTGACGATGCAATCGTGAAACTGCATAATTTTTGCATAATTTTCATGAAATTTTAGTAGAGCTTGAAAATACTTGATGTCACCATTGAACAGGTAGAGCTTCATTGTTTTCGTATTCGAGAATCGATAACGATTTTATAGGTCGGTACTCTGTGTACACATGACAGATTGATCTATTAATATTTGGTATACGGTGACTTCGTTTCTACACGAATACCATAATTACAGTTATATAACGATCAATTAAAGTATATAATATACGAAAACATAAAATTGTTCAATTTACCATAAATTTTCTACCGGAATAATTAGTCTGCTTGAGCAGCATTCTCCATATTCCCCACGTCCTTCACCTTATACAAATGAACGGAACGTGCCATTAACCAGACTGAATGCAGCTATCTGCATTGGCAGGATGAGACGATTTTACGGTTGAACTATTTCCAGAGTTTAGATTCTTCACGCGGATACCTCCTAATGGTGCGTTTTCATCGAAACTTTCTGGAAAATAGATTAACTGCCGACAAACACCTCAAGCCTTCAGATAGTCGTGGCGTATAAGGGACGTTGTGTGTCACCACCGATATGCAACAAGTTGCCTTCCCTAGTGAAACTCCTGGCACCGTTGTGCTGCCATCCCTTCCGTCCCTTACGTGCCTTCCGTTTCCTGAAGTACCAAGCATTAAATCATTTTTAAATGTCCCCGCGATCGCACTTTGACTTTTATTCAAAGCGATAAAAGTTAAAGCATCTTTGGATCATTAATTCTCCTTCGCGTCCATTTATATTCCACCACCAACCTTCATATAACGTAATATCAATCCAATTATCCTATCAACGGAATTCAATTGGTTGCCAATTGTTATACATTTCGAGTAATAGGTTTGGCGCGCTCTTCAAAATTAACAATCGGAACTGGTAGAGGCATCGATCATGTTTTCCTGTAGTTTGACCATTTGTGTCTGCCTTGTAGAAGCCTCGGTATATGCTGATTGGTTACATAGTGAAAACTATGCAGAGAATTTAGGAGGGTTAGTAGAGACGAGGGGTTCAAAGGGTTAGAAGGGCGATGTGGTTGTCAGAGTTTCCCACTAGTGTTGCGAAACAGGATACTCTCTCTCTCTCTCTCTCTTTCCATAAGCATCGTAGCAAAAGCTTGTCTGTAATAACAGCAAAGCCCTCGGTTCACTGTCAAGACCCCCCGCAGCCCTAAAACTGGGCTGTTTGACGTACCGATTGATGGATTGATTGATTGATTATTCGGTTTAGCCAGCACTTGCCAGTTTGCCCGCGCATATTACGTAACCACCCTGTGTTGGCCGGATATACATGCATGTACAAAATACGCACATATATATACATACTTACTTATTATCGTCAAAATTCTAGCTGCCTATCCGCCTTCAGATATTTATGTTATTATGTTCAAGCTGAGTCCAGTCTATTGTTATGAATTTTGACGATAATAAGTAAGAATGGATGAAGGCGGAACTCCAACCGACTGAAGCTCCTCCCGAATCGGACCTTTGAGACGACTCGCCCTGTATATAAACACATACCCAACACATAACCCGGTGTATCCTTTTACCGACAACTACGTCCTCAAACAATAAATGACGTGGCCACAAAATTGCCCCGCCATTAAAACAGCCCTGTAAACACGTAGACGTTTTATAGTATCACAAACGCCAGAAAAAATGGTCGAGGCCATTTTGTCCAATCTCGTTACCATCCTGGGATCATGAAGATTGAGACACGAAAAACGTTTCCGCGGATATCCACTTTCTCAAACTTGGCACCTGGAATATAGTAAACCAGATTTTAATAACAAAAACAATACATGAACTCTAAGAAAGAAAAAATTCAAGCAGCTTACCAAAGTCTATACAATTATTTAAAATGCCCTGACGTAGGTCCGCCTCTACTCGAAATTCTTCCTGATAGTTCCACGATCCCACCAGGATGAGCCAGGAGTCTTTGAGCAGCCAAGCAAGCAGATAGATTTGGAGACGCGCAATATCCATGTAATATGTGTAACCACACAGTAGACATCAAGGATGGCTGAGGTCGCTGCATGTCGCTAGAGCTTTGAATACGAAGGGTTTAGTGTCTCACGTGTGTTCATAAATACATATATGAATACATGGTGGGAGGGAAGGGATGAATGGTTAACGCAGGAAGGGTTGAAGCTGCGGCGGGTGGCAGAGCCACATGGAGGGTTAATGCATCAACATCAAAGTGGCTTGCCAGTACAATTATTGCACTCAACGCGACTACCGTATGACGTATACGCGACTGTACGGCAAGTGAGTGAGTGAGAAACAATAACTAAAAGAGAAACAGCGAGAAGGTGTAAGAGAAACAGAGAGAGAGGGAAGGCACAGTGTGGAACCAGCAAACGCTCATATATTACATTCTTCCACGTTTAGCCGGTCAGCCATCAATTTAAAAAGTATGCGAACCACAGAGAGGGGTTTCCAACCTTTCTCTTCCTCCCCCTCTCACACACACACACACACACACACACACACACACTAACTCTCTGTACGAACTCAGAGCGAAATCTCATATCATCCTGGGAAAACAATAGACGCTAGAGTGACGACGGCAACGGTTGTTGCAACAAACCAGACAACCACTGTTTACCCTTAAGCAGCCTTCCATGAAGAAGATACATTGGTGTATATACAGTGTCGCTATCATGAAATGTCGCGTGGCAGCTACATCACGATATCCTCAAGCTCATCCTTCACCCTCGGCCTCCCAATACGATTTCTCTCCTCGCAACCTGTTATATTGCTATCCTCGACTGGAGGGTAGCAGAGAATATTCACGCCCCAGGATATCGTTCGGTGAGTACCAACCCACATCCCTCGTACCCCTTTTACAGGAATTGCATGTGACTATACTATGTATATCTATACATTCTACTGCGTGTGCATATATATATAAACACATACCCAACACACACATATATATATATATATATATAGATTATTCTAGAGATGCGTTGCCCTTACTACCCCCTCGGTGTAACGTTGCCGCATTGAAATCTGCGCGAGATGCAACGCGATTTCGTTCGAGTGCGAAATTAGATGTGCTTGCTGCTGGAAATACCGCTAAGTTTTGATCAGCGTTTCTCGTATGGAATTATAACTATAGATATATGTCTTACAGGTATGTAGAATATACTATATTACGGAGGAGGATACGTTCCTGGTGGTCAGCGACAAACGCGCCTGATATATTTCGATACGACTCTTCTACTTGTCTGAACCATGTCCGACTTTCACTACTACTTTCGTTTCGTTGTCCCGAAATTCCCTCACGTTTTAACAGCAGGACTTTACGCTCTAGTAAATAACCACGTTATTCCCGGAAAATCTCATTCGCCTTCCGTGACGCGTGCAGGAGGAATTACAGTACGATAGCGAGGGACGTACTACTGAAATGTCATATTGGCTGCTAGGTATAAAATATTTTAATATATATGTATATCTATGCACATATAGATACCAGGTATATACAGTACAATACAGTACAGACTGGATATGCTAGGTACCTGATACTCTATAAATGATTTCAGGACAATAGGAAAACAAGTATGTACCATACGTTACACTGTATAGCGGGATAACGTGAGTGAATACGGAAATCCGGAAATATCCGCTTTTCTTTATTGCTACCTTACTATAGCTCAAGCGACAGATTTTATCAAGGGAATTTCGGGCCTCCTGAATTTCTTTGATAAGGATTTTCTTTTTTTTTTTGTTTTCTGATATAGATATAATTTAGTGCAGTTTAGAGCATATGTAAGGCTTGTTCGTGAAATTTGTCTAATCCAGTTGTTAACAGGGATTTCTATATACAGAATAATAATGCGTGAAGTCGGATGGAGGCGTCTCTATTTGCCCTTATCTAGAATATACTTATTCTATCCACGCTTGACTCTAACGATATTACGGGTCATCTACATAATTAAAATAATGCACTCGAGATAATCACCCTCATTAGCGACACCGCTTACTTGAGACTCTTGGAAAGCAGAGAACCTGTCGTTCGTATCTGTAAAATAGATACGTTGTATCAGTTATCTCAGTGTTACGTAATGCGTATATAGATAAGATAGTATCTCTTGGAGCTACACAGATACTAGAATCCAACGTAAGATAGTGTTATGTAATTCGTAGAAGAAAAAAAAACTGAATCATATAAAATCGGATTCAAGTAAACTGGTTTAAGTTTCTGAGTATATATGTACATATATAAAAATTTATAAAAAGATTCTGCGGACACTGGTCCAGACTGCACGTATGTGGAGATTTGAGCTTATCTAGAAGATTTCTAGTCTAGTCGGCTAACTAGATATCTATCTAGGGTACGTCGGCTATCTATAGGCTATAGTAGCTAGGTATGTGTCTTTTACCTCTCAGGTAGATAGTAAGGGTAGTTTTAGCTCAGTTGAGTGCCCGTTATATGGGGTTCTAAGCATTTTGATTCTGCTGACCACTGCACCCCTCAGCCCACCCGCTCCCACGGCTACGTGGCCCGCCTCTAAACCATCCCGTCTCTATGCTCGTCTCCGTAGAATACCCTTCTTTCATCCCCTAGCTATTCTATCTGTCTTGGTTCCTCCTTCTCTGCCATTCCACTGTACCTAATACCACCTATCTCGTCAAGCTATGTTCACGAACTCGACACTTTTTTTTTAATTTCACTAGGTACATACGTGCCACCCTAAAATTTCCCTAGGTAATCAATCTTTTTTTTTATTTGACTGATTAAGAGCGTGGAAATGTGACTAGAGGCACGTGATCGGAACCTTGAGAAGGTTCAATGGACTTGGTTTAATTGCTGAGGAGGAACCGGCAGCGGGTGCTTAAGTAACACTTGGGTAATTTAATGTTCAGTCTGACAAGTGATAAAGAGAGTGAATTTATAAAGTGAAAAACGACCTGGTGCGAATAATAACGTAGAAACGGTTTCTCTTGTCGGAAGTGGGAAAGTAGTTTGTTCCTGTTTCAAATATCAGCATTGCCTTTGATGCATTGGCGTCCCCAAGTAGCACTTGTTCGCTGAGGTTCTTGAACTGAAAACAAAATGAATTCTCATATATAGGATAAACCTGGAGTTAGAATTTTTCCTCGTGAAACGTACCCCTGTAGTCTAGTGGGACCCTAAAGTATTGCCAGTATAACAGTATGGATCCTTTGAAACGTCTTGTAGCTAGGCAACTAGCAAATGGCGCCATTGATATAAAATATCCAACTCCTTCGACTTCATCCCTCTTATATATTTCTGCCATCTGGGTAAAACTTTTGATCGTACCTAAGAACTGAAAATGGATACCTTTAGTCTCCCTTCTGAAGTTACCAGCAGATTCGTATAACCCAGTGCTACAGAGTCCTCAATAGTGAACTAAACTCCCTCTACCAATAAGTTCACCCAGGAAGTAGACAGCCGAGGACCCCAGTGACGTTTAACAGTAGAAAAGTCAAAAATTCAAACTGACTGTCTTCGCGTTTCTCCAACGAAGCTCTTCTGTGCCCTCTAAAAAAATAAAAGTATCTTAGTCTGCGAAACCGAGGAGTCCTCCATTCCTTCGCTTCCACGGTCCCGAGCTGCTTCCTCATAAATCTCATGAATTCACCCTGGTCCCGCAGTCGAAGCTAGACTCCAGGCACTCAGAGACAGCGAGCCCGAAGAGGGTTGGAAAAAAAATGCGGAAGGGGATAAAAAGCCTAAAAATTCCAAGAGACGCAAGAGAGTCATATAGAGACTAAAGTAAATTCTGCTCTTCCTAAGGTATCTTCTAGATAACTACATCCATCTACCTGATGTAATATTGCGTTATGTATGTCTGACGCGTCGCGGCGCGTACCTATCGACGTCAGCGACGCTTCCCCTAAGGTTCTAACCTCTATTGCCATTTTCTTACTACTCTACCCCTATACTAGTCCTACTATGCAGTATACGCACGTAATGTGTTCCCAGTCCTAGTACCAACCTAACCAACCGAAGGAACCAGGATATAGGAAGCAACCAAGTACCTGAACTATATTTCTAGATAATGTTCAGTACAGTTGTTACGTTAGAGAGACAATGCCGAGTTTATCTCCTTACCTAGGATGAACGTGTAGTGTTTAAAATAGATAGGAGGTATTATCAATTCCGGGAATAATGCCAATTTGGAATGGTTGACGATCGACGATTTCCAGCTATTTGGATGATTTCCTGAGACAAAGTGTAGGTATCTAACGGATACGATATTCTATCCTCTTAGGATCGATCGTGGGGTTAGGAGAGCGATGGAATTATCGTGGGCTAGATAGAAACTGGAAAAAGATACTGCAAAGACGTTCATCCAGGGAAACTCAAGCATGAAATGTGGAACGAATTAGCTGAAGTATGTCAAAGGTCAGATAAAGCGTCATTTCCGTTTCTTGACACATTCTAGATTCCAAGTGGTCATGTATCAATCTATTTCCACTTACTATCTATAGACATTTTGAGATCCAGATACGTAAGATCCACTTTTCAACCGGAAATTCGAGATACTAGTACCATCTTCCTCTTGGACGAAATTCACAATTGAAAATTCCTCTGGGTGAATTTCTTTGCTCGTTTGTAAAAATGATGGCAGGTTATCAACAACTGTAACAGTCAAGCATAGCATCATGTACAGCAATACGAAAAGTTTTGCTGCTTCTTACATATGGCGGAACGTGTTAAATTGCCTAGAATAAATGTATTACACACTATTAAGGATGTGTCTGGTGCCAGACTTTGTAATTCCCATCTTAATGGTCTCGGAGCCTTTGTCCGGTGTGTGTAGAGCCTCAGCCATTTTTTTCTCTTTCACCTAAAAGAAGTTTGTCTACATTTAGCTCGAATTCAAATTGTCCAGACTTAACCGTGAGTCTGGCAATAAGAGAAGAGAAGATAAATATTGGAACAAAACAGAGATTCATTACCTATTCATTGATACTAAATAATAAAAATATCCCTTTTTCCGATAACAATTGCATATAACAAAAAAGTTTGAAAGACCGAAATTGACAAATATCAATATTCGATAATATGACTGAACGTAACTCGTCTTAGGTACATACTCCTCTTATCAGTACATAACCATTTACTAGTATCATGAACATCACTTGCATATACAGAGTGTATCAGCTAAGATGCACGTTTGCAATTTGCGACGAAACGGTGCACAATTTCGAAAATCTGATGTAAGAACCATTGATTATTT
>JARPRG010000406.1:878059-888716 GCA_031001745.1 Hartigia nigra
AATTTTTATTACAGGACTTCACAGCAATCCTGTACTTGGCGAGTTTTTTTTACACGAAAGTGTTTTTTTGCGGATTCTATATCCACTTGGGACTTTATAACCTCTATACTGCTACTCGAGTTGAACACTTGAAGGCCTCGTCCAAGTTACACGCTCCTTAAAGCTCCTATCAGTTTTTATTATGATCTTTTAATTGCAACTTTTTTTTTCTTATCTTTCGTCTTGTACCCAACAATTCTCATTCGAAATTCCCACCTTGAGAATGCCAGTAGCTAACTTTCTACTGAATTTCATTGCGTTACCTGTCAAATCAACAAGACTGAAATTCATATGAGACATACACAGCACATATAACCTATGAATACAAAGGACGGAGGTTAGGACATTGACACCAGGTAAATCCCCTGCACCTTTTAACCAAGAGCTGGGAAACTCGGTCAACGGAGAATGGATCCTCTCAGACAACGATAATCCTGAGGAAAAGATAGAAATGGGTGCAGTAAGGTCGTCGACTGAAGAAAAGAAAATCTCATTCGTATCCACAAATCACAGATTGAATTCGACGGTGGTACGTAACGTTTCCTGAAACCCTTTCTTTCTAACGTTACCCGAGAACTGGGAAAATCTAACCTAACCTCTACAAAAACATATAGATACGTACTGCGTATGCAGATAGTACCAGCGAGAAAAGCTTTTCCTATGGTACACATAAATTATATACGTATGTATATACATATATATCATAATCATAGTAAAGTCTCAAATATAAGATAAAGGGGCTCTCATAAGATATCGCACCGTGGTCTGGAACCTGTAGCCGCATGACACGTAGAGGATGATGCCTGGACACGCAAAAGTAGTGGATTTGCAGCAGAATTCTCCTGTTTGCTCACACCCAATCAACTCGGACCTTCTACAGAGGTTCTATCCCCTTGGTACCATCCCCTTCGCACCAAGGTATATAATATATCTCTAGAATTCCCATATATGTATGTTCTATATATATACCTGTATGGATACATAGGTAGCATCTACAAGGATAGAAGATTCATACTGTCAGAGGTTTGTATGTATACAGTGGACACATTCAAGGCTAGTGGGGTGGTTATATGTTCAAGGATGTCTTATATATATATATATATATATATATATATATTTCTCTGAAGCCGGAACTCCCTTCCTCACCCTCTTCTCTACTACCCTACATCTCGTCCACGGACCAGCGGACAGACGGGCTCAGCCTTGCACGTTTTCTCACACCATCTCTTGGAGAGGAGGGTGTACCTGGAGGGCATACACATAGAGACAGAACCGATAGCCAGCACAGCGACAGTCTGATGTTCCTGGCTACCGCAGGGAACACCAGGAGTTTGTTTTTCGAGGAATTTTCCTTGTCGAAACTGATTCCCGAGCGGGCCACGTCCAGACGGCAGACGTCGCGACGCCCACCACCGCCGCCTCCTTCTCCTCCTTGTCCGCTTGATCCTCCTCCTTGAAACGAACGGACGTTCTGGTAATTTCAATGACCATTCGTTGCACTCTTTCGTTAATTCCGACGGTATGGAAGACAAGTGGCCCTGCAAGGACTCGCCCTTCTGTTTACTCCAGGGGATGCTCTTAGATCAAGGGACGTCAGCTTTAAGCGGATGAGGACGATGCTGTTGCTCCGTAGGATTTTTAGTCTCTTCTTTTACAACTTTAGTACTCTCCGACTCCTGGACATAAACAGAAATTTACTCTTTGGAAAATTCTATAGCATGATCGTCAACCGGAAACGGCTGTTCAAGGGGTTCAGGATGTACTGGGTGAAAATATTCACGCGAACACTGCAACACATTGTTCTGGCTCTGATAAGTCTTATCAATTGTGAAATCAATGTTTTATGAAGAGTCCTGTCACGATATGGTTACCAGGATGACACATATGACCACGTCAACTAGATTCTCGTATGGTATATTATTTTACACTATTATGCTCAGTTCACTGTCCTTTTATCTTTCTAACCTAAACTATTCAAGGAGAGTTTGCCGTAATCGTTAGTCAAAGATTTGAAAACGAAAGAAAAGAATAGGAGATGAAAAAGGAGAAAAAGACTCCGTTCAAAGCCATCACTGCTGATCGTGACTGAGTCGAGGGAGGCCCGAGAGGTCGTGGGTCAAGAAGGTCGTCGGGTATAAGGGGTCGTACCGTATAACGTACTATCCGACGTCTCCCGTGGGATATCTACTAACACCAGGATCACCACAGGGAACACTACCGAACACGAGCAATACCCAGTAACATCAGAGTGGCCACCGATCAGTCCACTTTCTTCTTGCTTCTTACTTCATTCTCATCCCCTTGTCTCCATCTTAGCGTATCTACCATTTCTGCTTCTATTTCGCCCTTATAGACATTGTATATACCGCACGATTTCAGGATTCCATAGGAATAAACTCCAGTGACATCTTTTCTGGAAGCGATTAGTATTTCTCGAAGACTTTCGTTCTCTCTTCTCTTACCACTTATATATATATATATCGTATCGTAGATATAGATATAACATACTTTCTCTGTCAAGTATAATTTCTTCGAGCTTATCTCTCCTCTGTGAGAACGAACTAATGCCATAGGACTGTCAGGTATATTGAATGATGCATATCGCTATAAAATTCTAGACACAGTGTACACAATCGAAAATGATAGGTATTGATAAAATATTAAATCCTATTTCGTTGCATTCGCAAGGGAAATTATGCCCGATTGGATTTCTAATTTATTGCCAAAGGATTTCTCTCTTGAAAGTGCATTCGAGTGTAGTCGGTTGCGCATGACTTATATTACAGTTATACAATATACTTGAACTTTAGTTAGATTATAATGGTACAGTTATACATAAAATGATTTTAACTTGATTATAGTTCGACTACAATGGCGCAAAGATAGTATGTAAGATGTTTTTATCAGATTTTCATCACTTGATCACGCGGATTTTTACTACGTATACATGGAATGAAATATTGAAAAAAAAAGTGTAGCTGTAAAAGACACTCGGAAATTAATCTGTAAGCAAATATTGACTTCTCTCATAACATTTTATTTCCCACTGGCTAACAGGAGAAAAGTTATTCGAACGTAAAGTCTACGCCATTGGCGCGATACTCGAAACCAAGGAAATTCAGGATACTCAATGACGAAGGAGTGCCTGGATACACTTGACTAACTTTTTCCCACGGTCCTTCTACCTTTCCCAACTTTTTCACTAAAATAAGTAAAAATATCTCAGCCATATAAGGCATCTACTTTCGCGTACAAACTCCATTGACTTTTGCTCCTTCTCGTTTCTCCAAGAAACGTTGTTTCTTAGTTTTTCACTTTTATAAATCAGAAGACAATTCGATTCGTACCAAACGGTCTTATTACCTGAATAAAAAATGAAAGTGATTTTCTTAGACCGGAAGAACAGTCTAGGACTGAGATCCTAATTAAATTATTATTCACCCAATCGATTCACTTTCCTAATTAATTGCCAAAGCAATCAGTTTCAATTGAGTCGTGCATTTAATTCGATTTATATAATTGATAAGACACACAGTTCAATCAATTTCGACAAAATCATTAAATACATGTATATCAAAGTTTCTCTCTGTAACATTCAAGATAAAATTTTCTTTCCATTTTTCAAAAACATACTACAATCTACCAAATTGACCCATACCTTATATCAGTTTCCTAAGATTCCAGTGGCTCCATATACGATCTTCATACTTGAACTTTTCTCCCACAGCATCCACCAGCTCGAGTATGATCCCCAGCACGTGAGATCGCACAATCTCGTGCAAATTCGTAAAGATCTATATATGTACGTGTTCAGGTAGATCTACCAAAGTGAAGTACACGCGTGTACTTTTATTCCCTAACAAAAGTATTGAGCTCCCAAGTATAGTTCCTTATCAGCCATATTGCAGGGATATCCATGAGCAAGCATAGTCACATATAAGAAAGAAAGAAATCTTTAAAAGCGCACTTTGATTCATATAGGTGAACCCGCGTTGCGCGCGCTACGGGACGGAACGTGACCTGGCATTAAGTGTCCTATAAAATATTGCGCTCATGTAAATACCCTCGTAAAATTCATCCCGCGAGCCTTGCTTACCCTGATGCCAAGCCACGGCCCGAACAGAATATCCTCAATCTTTGCGCGTTCTAAATTCAAATTCAATACGCTCGTCGTTCTTAGATAGATAAACATAAACGCACGTATCCCACTGAATCGACCATACAGTTTAACATGGTTACCAACTATGTATCTTTCATTTTTTTCTATCAATTACAATATTTAAAAAATTCAAGTAAACAGCAACTCTGTCGGTAACACTTATAGGTTAGGTACTGTAAGCAGACTTCTCACTGATATAATACGTACCTACGTATATTTATATATGCATGTTTACGCTTTGTCTTTTCAGTGACGGGACTCGAGCCAGACTTCCTTTACCCGCTGGAGAACGTAACGATCCCGCAGGGGCGAGACGCTACCTTCACCTGCGTGGTGAACAACCTCGGTGGATACCGGGTGAGTCCTTCCTCCTCCGCGAGTGGAGATCACGGTGGCGCCAAGGCCCGGGTAACTATCTTACCATTACGTGTTCGCCTAAAGGACCTACTTACCTAATCTGCACTCTGCGCGTGCCTGCACTCAGCACTGCATTCATGCACTACTGCTGCTATGAGAACCTACCTACAGTGTGCATCATCCGATTCACACTTGAACTTTACTTGAGTCGTTCAATTCATTCTGATCGAGACCTGATTGACATTGACGATGTTAAATTGTTATTGTGTATATATATATATGACATATATATTTATGTCTTTTTTTTATTAATTATATCTGTGCATATATATATACACCCTCTCTCCTTCTCACTCTGTCTCTCTATTCTCTTGCCTTCTGTGCACGTCGCACGCACTCACTGGAGCACTGAATTTTTCGAGGCTGCTGTATTATATCAATCGTCACAGACTGTATTATATACATATAATCACGATCTTTATTGTTGATCATTTCTTTTCATTACGGTTCATTTGTTTTTTAACTCATCTTGATAGTTATTTTTTTATTTTCTTTTTTTTTCCTATCCTGCGTTATATTTAGTAATGTATACTTTTTGGAAAAAAGATATACTAAATATACGCGAGGTTCAAGGGGGTTGATTTTGGGTGGAATTTATCAATTCTAAGCGGGTTTCTATCTTTTACCTCTTTGTTAGATTAGAGCGGCTGTTTAAGTATACCAAAGTGGCCATACGTTTTCTTCCTCTATGACGGGCCGGGAGTAGGGGTGAAGGGCGGGGGGGGGGGGGGTCAACTGAAAAAATCAGCCACTTCTGGAACCACGCAAATTTTTGTTTGATTCCACCTATCGCTTTCGTTTTTCAAATTTATTGTCGTGTCTTCTACGGCCACGTGCTTATTGAAACGTAAGACGTAACCTATCCTAATGTTTTAATTAACCAGTGAGTCTCACTAGATCGTATTCTTGTTTCGATATGTATTTATCCGAATTTTCTGAAAATTTATAATTTTTGTGAAATTTTTGGAAAAAATTGTATACGCCGTCTAATCAATGACAGTTGGTGACGTACTACTGGAAAAGATTCGCTTATTTCTGGCTTTAAGGGACCGTCCGTAAAAAATATTCCTTTTGTAGATAAGCACATTGCGACGGATCGTGACAATCAGGCATTTTATTTAGGTTAGCTTGTTTTCCAATAATTGGATTTTTAAGCAGGTTAGACGCGCAAAGCAATCTTCGCCAAAGGACACGCATTTCAAAAAGTAATTTCGCAAAGTGGAAACGCCACTCGCGCTATGTGTTTCTCGCGCGACCGCCTCCAGCCCCTGTCCGAATAGGCGTGGGGCGGTAAAACGAACCTTCGTAAAAATCCAGAAGTGTCTTTTTAATTTCCCATTGTGTCCGAGCTCTCGGTCCGTTGAATCCGACCCGGAACGATGTGGTGGGTCACCGTTCGGCCGTAATATTTGAGAAACAAAGACGATTAAACTGGCCGACGAACGAAATCATGCGTTCCTGCTACTTCCGGAATTTACATTTGAATTTCATATCAAAGAACGTTTACATTGTATTTCGTTATTTTATTTTCTTGTTATCCCTTACCCGAGTTACAGGAAGTACAAAAAAAAAGGGAATAGGTATTTTTTTTATTTGCAAACCAAATTTTGTTCTCTTTTCATTGAGAAATAATTAAAGATATCCCGGAGGTGGAAATCGATATGATTATTATTTTATTTAGACATTTTTAATGTTTCGCTGAGTTATTTTTGATCCCTCGTATACCCCAATGTTCTTGAACAAATTATTTTGGATTAATTATATGTTCCCGGTAGTGCCAATTCTGCTCAATATCCCCCACAGAATATATTCGCGGTAATGAATATCAATGTATTGTATAATCGATTAGGGTATAGATCGTCAATAGGTATAAAGAATTATCGATTTCCTTATTCGTATATATTCTTGCAGATCCCTTTAAAAGAATACAAGAATATCGTGAAGTCATATCAAGCGAAGTATAGGTACCTACAGTCGTACAAGAGCGGAAAATCGCGAAGAATAATAAAATCCAATAGCGTTCTTTTCCCGCTCATAAAAACCACCCTGCATTCGCACATCGTCGGACACGCAAATAAATACGCGATTCGCGAATACGTAAGTTTCTCGCGACATTACCAATTGCCAAAGTTCCTCCCGTCCTGCTGTTACAATAGAATTTTACTGTAAATCACGAAAAATTCAATGAACACAGAAAACGCGTATTACCTTTTTTTTTCTGTCAGAATTTTTATAGAATAGCTGTGCGCAGAGGGTCCTGTCTATAGGCAACAAAATTGCATCAATCAAATTTTACACGGTAGCATATATCTATATGTTAATAAAAATTCTTAAGTACTGCAATCAATCAGTGTATATTCTTCGATGGTCCAGGGACGATTCGTCATACGTGCACGAAATTTAGATGAAAAAAATCATACAGAAAAAAATGTATGAATTATCCAAAATCATAGGATACTTCACTATTATTTAAAAAAAAAAACAATTACTGTAAATTACATTTTTTTTAAACTGACTATACGGGACGAGTAAAGTAAACCAGTTACTTGCGACTATTTTCTAATATAAAAAATAAAAAATAAATAAAAGTTCAAAGGTCACACTGATAACGATATGGGAGGTGGAAAATTGTACGAACTGGCTTTTTGGCTTTTTAGATATATATATATACATAAGCTTAAAACGCTTCTACGGCAAAGCACTACGTGAAACCCCCAGTAGTATGACGACTAAAGCGGTATGAATTTTGAAAGTAAAGCAGAAGCGTGGGTTTTGAATTACACAGCTATAAAGTAATGGCCCGTAGTAAGATGTAATGGCTTATAAATACCGTATTCATAGCCCATAACCACTTAAATTTATTGCATTAAATATCACCGTAAATCGGCACAAAACGACAAAAAGGGTCCCGGCTCCATTGCGAAGTTATCGTCCACGTACTTTTCTTCTTCTTCTACTGATCGACAAATCTTTTAATCAAAACTTGACTACGTGGACGAGAAGAACCTTGGAGTTTAGTGGGTAAACCATGATAATCTGCCTAAACATAAAAATAAACCCAGATATATTAATTACCCGATTAATTAATTATCATTGATTCAATAGGCCTTAGCGGTCATGAAACATAAATCCTTCG
Source organism: Hartigia nigra (assembly GCA_031001745.1). Classification (NCBI taxonomy): domain Eukaryota; kingdom Metazoa; phylum Arthropoda; class Insecta; order Hymenoptera; family Cephidae; genus Hartigia; species Hartigia nigra. The sequence continues at coordinate 885,811 of JARPRG010000406.1, forward strand.
AAGTCTTTCTTGTATTTGTTCTAGTATCTAGACTATTGCGTCATATGAAATTGACATGTTGTAAATACATATTGAAGATCGATAGGCATTCAGGGAATGCTAAGGACAGTTAAAGCACTATGTAAAATCTAGTTGAATATATACTACGTATGATATGTCGATAAATTTCTATCTGAGGCATGCCAATGATGCATGAATATTTAATCGAGAAAATTGGAGGTTGCATGAGCATGTTTTTTTGAACTAAGCATACATAGGTAAACGAAGATATAAGGAATCGATTGTATCGATGCATCAACTTTGAACTGGTCTATTAGTGATACATAGATTGTATAAGTTAATTCCTCAAATACAATTCGATGCTGAAAGTATATAAACGGGCATTCTATTATAGTGACTCTGAACGTGGATATTAATATGAACAGGAGAAATATTTTTGATAGCGGGTCAGGTTTGTTGAAATTAGTAACGACAAGGATCAGATAAAGATTTATTACCTTTTCATTATAATAAGAAATATTGCAAGAGTTTTAGAGGGGATTTTCATTAGGGCTCTTCAATTATTTATCCATATTGTACTAAAAGGCACTGCCGTATCTTGAGCGTTGGGAATTAACAAAAGGAGACTGAAGGTGGAGAGTGGTGGGGGAACAAAAATGGTGAAAAGTGGGAAATAAACGAGGTGTGGTACACTGGACCCCGGGAACGTGATTTCACAATGAACCACAATAGAGCTCCAAGATAGTTTGCATATGAAAGACCTGGAGAATAGAGGAAGAGATAGGTGTAGTACGTAGGTATAATATTATATATATCATCCCTTCCAAAAGGCAGAAGGTCGTAAGTTTGGATTTTGTAAGAAAGAACGAAAAAAAAAAAGTGAAACCGGTAGAAAAATATGGATGTTACCATGCACGTCCTTGGAAAATTAGTACAACGAGCTCTTTTGGTATCGATATTTAATTATAAAAAATACCAAAAAATTGCTCAGGATATTATCGCGGGGGAAGCAGGTTAAAGAAATCTCAGATATCTGAAAACCGATAGAGATTGATAGCTCGTTACCGACGTGATTACTTTGCCGACGGTAAAATGAATGGACCGAGCAATAGGATCGGTCGATTGCTCGCGTGGTTTTTCCGTGCGCTTAACGAGCAATCGAGTTTCCGTTGCAGCAGACTGAAAGATAACCTGGTGAATTTTGCTCGATAGTTTTGACCATCGTCGAGACAATGTAATAAAAGTGTGGATGTACGAGGTTAATGATAACAAAGGAAATTGAGTACAACGAAACAAGAGTGATAAAGATACCGTGACAAGTGCAGCCCCAATAGTAAGGAATTTTCGATTTGAGGTTATGTCAACTGCCCTTATGTTACTGGGATGCGTCGCTACTTTCGAGAGCAAAGAGGGAGATTCAGTTGGGTCAGAGGGCAGAAACGTAAGGGTAAAGAAGAGGCAAAAGGAAAAGGGGTTAGGATCCCCCTAATGTATTATAAGTGGAGGCACTCACAGTGCCGTCGCTACAAACACTCGGCCTCCCTCCTTGAATTCTATACACTCAACTTTTGAGATATCGATACGAACCCCGCGTGCTTCTTTGTTGCTTGATAGATAACCTTTCGGGTCGACAAGAGGTCAAATATTCGATATAGCCAGATTTCAATTTCGTGCCAATAATATTCGCGTCTCTCAGTTATCCCTTAAGTTAGTCGTAGGAAAAATTGACTTGAAAGTTGCACGCAGCTACGGTTAAGCAACGTATTTAACTGTCAAGTATTATTACAATGGATCGTACTATAGGGTATTTCAAGTGACCTTTGACATTCGTTTGTCACTTGAAGCTACGTCGTGTTAGGATAGTTTCGTTACTCTATGACGAATTGTTATAATCTACTAATATCGAGTGATGCGTGTTGTGAGGTTAGGTGGCATGGATCAAAGCTGACACCAAGGCGGTCCTGGCGATTCACGATCACGTCATTACAAACAATGCACGTCTCTCCGTGACTCACAGTGATTACAACACTTGGACGTTAAACATCAAAGGTGCCCGACGAGACGATCGTGGTCTTTATATGTGTCAGGTTAACACGTATCCCATGAAAAGCCAGGTAAGTCGTTATCACGTAACACCTTGAACGAATTATACGAAGTTTCATCGGAATGAAAATCAATATTTCCAATGAAAATAAATCTCTTTGATAATTGATAAAAATTGTACGATCACGTTTTGATTGTAATGATTTTTTTCATTGGAATAGAAATATTGTGTAACGTTGTTCACGTTCAATTGGCAGAGTGCGTATCTGGAAGTAGTCATTCCACCGGACATTGTTTACGAGGAGACATCCGGAGATCTTATGGTGCCAGAGGGCGGCTCTGCGAAGCTCGTCTGCAAAGCTCGCGGTTATCCGAAACCAGAGATCGCATGGCGACGGGAGGATGGTGGCGAGATAATAGCAAGGGATGGCGCATCTGGCGGCAAGATCAGACGTAAGGACTAACCTATACTGTATATACTATATGCTATCACTCATCCATTTATATACCGGGATCCGCAATTCTTCAGAGTATAGTATATGGGCTTTCGCAATGTCTGGTGTCATTTTCTTCTTGAACATTGAATTACTGTTATGGGATGTAGCGAAAGGATTAAATATCTCTAGAAATGTATCTGCTGTTCACAGTGACTACAGCCGAAGGTGAGACGCTGACCTTATCAAAGGTAACTAGAAGCGAGATGGGCGCTTATCTATGTGTCGCGAGTAACGGAGTCCCGCCGACGGTCAGCAAGCGTATGATGCTTCACGTTCATTGTGAGTAAAGCCTTAAGGGGCTATACCAGTGTGAACGCTGAAAATTTGGGTGATTTTCGGGAATTTTTTTGAAGAAAAGTACTCAAT
>JARPRG010000406.1:891563-903076 GCA_031001745.1 Hartigia nigra
AGAGAGAGAGAGAGAGAGACAAAAACAGAAAGTGAGAAAAATAAAGTCTAAACAAAAAACAATGTTTCTTATCTTTTCAGGAGAGATGATAATAGGTAACCACAAGTACACAATGTCAGAGATGAAGATGTCCGTGTACAGTGTTCAAATGCGGCTGGTCATTAAGAACCTCCAGAAGCAGGACATGGGAGGATACAAGTGCATCTCGAAGAATTCCATTGGGGATGCCGAAGGCAATATCCGCCTCTACGGTGAGTCCACGTGTCCTTGATAAATTTCTATATTCAAGATACCTTAAAGAGACAGAAAAAAAAGAAGCGACTTAAATCACTTGAATTTATTTTGCTACTTTCCGTATCGCTCTGAAGGTTCCTAGCCGAGTGTTTGTCTGATTCGTGCACGAGGCTTGAAAGTCACGCGATCGGATAAGCTTCAAGGATTAACCATTAAACCGAAGGTATAAAAGGACAAGGAGGAGAATCAAGAGGAAGCTGAGAACGTGGAGAATAGGGAGCCGGGATACGTAGCGCTAGTGGTGATGTCCGTAATTGGAGCCGTGGTAGATTGCAGAAGAGTGAAAGAAAAGGATAAAGATATATATATATATATATATATATATATATATATATATATGAAGCAGGGAAGTAAAGAAGGATAGACGTCAGGACGAGGATTGAGGACGCATGTGAGGGCTGTGGGGATGCGCCACGTCACGTCAGCCTCGTCGGACGCTAAAAGTCCGCGAAACAATATCCTCTCGTATTAGTTATCGTTTATCAGGCAACCAGCCAGACAAAACGCGCGGTGCCTGGAATTGGGTGAGCCATCTGTTGCCAGACATGATCGATAAAAGTCCGCCAAGTGTTATCAGTGCTAAACTGCTATTTCGGCGAGCTGCTCCTCCTGCCGATTCCGTCGAACGTTACTACTACAGTGGTGCCGTGGCGCTACTCGTTCATCCTATATCGTTCCGATTTGCGGAGATACACGATAAATTGAATCTACCAGCTGGATTCTACGTCAAAGCGGGAATTCTTGCTTGCCGTGTTAGTCCGAGCGTGAAAATCGCGATTCCTATTGGAGTGGCAAGAAAGTGCCAGAAAATGATTTCAGCGATTAGGAGGGTGTTATAATTTAATATCCGAGTAATGACAATTACTTGGGCTTCACTGATAAGAAGCAGTTTATCATATTCACTGTTCGTGGATAACACCATGGTTTTCTTGTATGTATAAATTTTAGATATGGAATTGCCTAAACATTCCAAGAAAAATGGAGACCGTTTGGGCTATGATGACCTGACGGATGGAGTCGGCGAGAGGGACCAGAATAACAGACTGAATCATGTGTATCAAGGATCACTCAGAGAGACGGCTTCGACGTCGCAAACGCCTGGCGACGGGGATGACGTCGCGACGGCAATAGCGTCCGAGAAGATTCAGCCTCCGGCTGTCTGTATGCTGCTGATCATCTCTTATCACCTGTCCGTCTACTCGTAAGCAATGACTCCTCGTCGATGGCAATAACGTCACTTTCTTCGGGAACGTTTAAGCGAAATTTAATGGACGTCGAGCGTCCTTATCTCCTTCATCCATACAATTTGTCAGAGATTAATCCACGGTTGATTCTGAAAGCAATCAGGCGCATGTAAATTGCAAAGACTCGGTCTATCCAAAATTTACATTTGGATGAGTGAGAATTGTTAACCCCTTTCTCTCCTCGCTCTCTTTATCCTTGTCTCTCCTACTGCCGTTTATATTCACCTTAATACAGATCAATATGCAAATGAGTATCGCTAAATTGTCATAGATTTACTAACAGCCCACGTAACAATTGAATCCTTCCGTTAACTCGATCGAGTCAGAACGCCTGGTTGATCTTAGACGGCTGGTGTGGCGTCGCGACGCTCCATCGAGGCCTCTTGGAATATCCGATTATCGCTACTGTCGGCTTGATGGCTTAACCATTAGGAAATATCAGTCCAGTCAAGTACGTCTATATTCACCAGGCATAACGATGTTTACATGGAGTTATAAGAACATCCAATGGTACTCTCTGGGTTATCCTGATTAATCCTAATGGTTTTTCTTCGCACGTGAATACCTGGGTATAGCTAATCACAAACTGAAAGCATGTATGGACGCGTCTTTACTTACGTATAAAGATAAGCAAGCGGAGTTCACAGACGATCTGACCTTAGTAGTGTACTCAAGGGTACAAGACACTTCGTAATAACCATTGCTTATGCTTAAATCACCATTGTATATAGTGTTTCCTACGAGCTTGCTCGCCACGGTCGAGACACCCGAGTCAATTCAGAACCTGGTTCACACCCACCTTGGAACCATATAGACAAGCAGTCTGATAGCTACTGCACCTACCTTTTAGTCACTTGTCTGAAGTCACTTTTGCGTTTCGACCGTAACTACCGTGTTACTCGACATTGTTTAAGTGGATTTAACGCGCAGCGATACTGACTTCGGCATGAAAACACTACCTTAAAAGGCCATAGCTTGTGTCTTGGTATAAGGGAGCGTCTTTCTATCTTCCGAAACAAAGACCTGTCTTAACTTAACTTAACTTACTGTATGATTGCGTTTCAAGTTATCTGATAATGGCTCGACTTCGTTACTGTCTCTTCTGCATTTTTACACGAGATCCTTTCTTTCCTGAACTGACTGCTCTTTTAACTTCAGATCCTTCACTTCCTTCTCCAATACCATCGCCTAGAGTCTCCCATCGTCAGCTGCTCTGTGCATTAAGTCCATAATATATGAGATGTAAATATATTCAGACTGAAGGTATGCAAAGAAAAGGCATAGGTGAGGAGGCAAAGGGATCTCTAATGGCGTCTGAAAGGATCATTTAAACGTGAACTATCCCGAAATTGGATGAATTGGAGCTGGTGATTGTCTTGGATATTTTTTTTATATGTCTCAAGAGGAACTATGAGTTCTTCATGGTGATTCTGTCTGGTGGTGAGTATGGTATCCATCCAAGATGCTTGTACCTTTTCTTTGTGCTTCCTGCAGGGTCCGCTACTCTTGTGTCCGGTAAAAATGTGAAGATCTATACGTATGAAAGCTTATATTTCACCTGGGTACAGCCACTGGTATTTCGCTCTTAAATTGGCAAAGGATATGGATAAGGTCTGGGATACGAATTCACAGGATTGAAAGTCAATATACATGCAGACGAATAATCAGGAATATGGAATTATGCATGGCCAGGAATACTAGGATATATTATACTGTACGTGACGTCAAGGATGATGATGCTTTTTGTATGTAAATACCTAACCTCGCGACACTCATTATAATTTTGATCTTTCTACCTACGGCTTTCACATTTTTACCAACCCTTAAGACTCTTTCCGTGGGACTGTCCAGGAGATGAATGAATTATATATAATTATAAATAATATACATATAACAATTGGATTAAGGATATCAAGTGGAAGAGACCATATCCAACTACGTACACATTAATCAATAAGTTTATGCATATCTATTGAATGACACGGCCATATCATGACTGTAGATAATAAGACGATAGAATTATCAATGGAATGTTTTTTCATATGCGACTGAAATTTCTTATCTGCGTCTTGTACACTTTTGTTTCTTTTTGGCAATAGTTTCGCGAAATGAGAGAAAAGGATAAGTTAAGCAATGTCAAACGGACCTTCGAGTTTTTCTCATTTGCTGATTATTACTTTTAAGTGATACTATCATGGATCGTGGTACCTGATAAGGAAGTGACGATTCAATGGAAATCAGTATATGTGTATGCAATGCGAAAGAGGGCCATTCCCATTCATTTAAATTAATTCATTGTGAATTTTCAATTTTTTTTTATATCATTATTTTTGTCTGATTTATCATTTAAGATATTTCGCACTGTGCAAATTCTTCTTATATTTATCGAGCCGTGCCAAATGTTATTGTAAATTCGACAGAGGAGTGTAGCGCTGTTATCTTTAATGTTTTCTTTTTATCTTGTTTTTTTTTCTTTAAATTATACAATTACAAATTTTTTATATGGGGAAAAAGCGCACCCTTCCGCCTTTGGGATCACGCCGTTTGCGTAAAATCTTATACGTATAAATTGTGCGGGTCAAGTTAATCATTATGATTTAGCTAGTGGATATCGTTCTGTTTATTAACGAATGAATCGATGACTGTTAGAGATTAGGAGGAAGGAATAACGCGATATTAAATATTAATGTAAATGAGAATATATTTATGTGTAGATTGTAAAATACGGTATAAGGACTCGAGCGATATTAAAGTTACTGAATTGTTGAATGTAGCTGTTTACGAGGGTTATAATAATGATGATAACGCTAACAATGACAACAATAATAATAATATGCAACGCGCGTACGTTATCAGCAATCAAAGCATCGTGAACATATTTTACGTCATTCCGACGAACAATTTAATTCTTTGTTACTCTCCGGCGATGAATCATGCGTACATTTTCTTCTTCCTTAAGTCGTTATGAATCGTTGATAAATAAATTAGAAAACATTTTTTTAACGATCAATACGGTAGCATCTAGTTGAACTGACGAATTGAACGAGAAAGTTTTTTAGTTTAGAAATCTATTTGTAATCTCTATTAAAGAAGAAAATGAAGAAAAATAGGAAAGGAAAAGCTTTCAAACTGAACCGCCTGTCTAATGGCCCCCATTGAAAACTGATCCGCGAAATCGGAATTTCGAAAAAGCTTTTTCAACGGTGACATCCCAGAGCGACATATACAAATTAGAGAAAAATCCCATCTCGGCGGACGAAATGGAAGCGAACTAAAATAAGCACGACGATTTCATTTGAGCGTTTTAATTTTTATTTTGAAAAAAAAAAGGTAGTATAAAATTCTAACGAGAAGCATGCAATTAAATAATTGCACATTGAAAGATAAAAAGAATACGTCGTTGATTTTCGTGAACCTGAAGGTGAATATCCATGCAATTAATCCGCTCATTACTTGAACACTTTCAAATTTCCATCGTCCACCGCGGTACAACCGAAATCGCTAAAGGGTTCGAGGTAACCATCTTTCTTTTCCTTGATTATGACCGATACGAATAATTTATTGTCAAATAAGAACAATGAGAACAACGAGGATAGAGAAAAGCGAAAAAGGATAATAAAAAAATATTAATCACGTAGAGACACAAGTATGATTGGACGTTACGGAAAATTACCATTGTACCGGTGGCCTAACTGATATTTTGTACCGTGTGTATCTATAACAATAATGGAGACTGGCAGTGCGACATTAATCCACATATGCGAAAATTACAGGACCTATTGTGAATATTATCATCAACCCTTCCACGTACCGAAGCATCTAGTTGAAAAATACAATGGAGAGTAAACAGCGCATTTCGCACACTGTACAATAATCATACATGATATGCCATTAATTATTGTCCCCTTGTAATCATTCCGAACCGAACTTGTACCTAATCGAAGAGACTAGTAAGCCGCTGACGAAAAAAAAAAAAAAGAATGGAAGAAAGAAATAAATGACAGTTGAAGAAAAACAAAGGAAGGAGATATACGTGTCATTTTCATGTGATTATTATTTTTTTATGCCTCCATTTACATACGACCACCCTGTTTCTGGAATTATTGTCTACAAGCTCTTGATAATATTTTTTTTAAGCAGCCTATAATAATCGAGCTTTGCTCATGAGGAAAAGAATGCTTTAATGCTAGAGTGCTTATGTGATTCCTACGGTGGAGATAATGGTTCTGCCAAGCCAAATCTGCATGGCTGACCCCACGCGATAGCTACCCCAGGTACATTACTTTTCTACGTATAAACTGCATCTATGTAAGCCCTTTGCCACGAATATGACCACAATGATTATTCAAGTTAATGGCCCATTTTGGCAGCCCTGTAAATCGTGACATTTGCACCACAACTTGCCCACTTTCGAAAGCCTCAATTATCTGCGTACTCAAGTATTCAGGATGTGAATGGAGGTAGATAGACAAGCTTAAAAAAGTGCTTACGTACTGGTACTTGTCTGTTAAGGGATAAAACCAAAACTGTGAAACGAAGAAGAGGTGATTATTTCTTATGAATGGAAGTGAAAAATAAAAATAATATTAAAGTCAAGTAGTCGCTAGGATCTGTGTGGCGTATAACTGTTTAATCCGTAGAAGCGTGAGGTCGCCGGAAGCCAAAGAAAAAGGAATGGCAATTGGATGGTAGGATCAGAGCGATCACCAGCATCAAGACGTCGGTGGCGTGGGGCAGAAAGGAAACTAGCACCAAGTGTAGGAAGGGGGCACAGAGCGAGGGGGCGGGAGGTGTTCCGCTGATGTTGTAAGTGGCTGCGAATCCTTTATAACTGGAGGAACCAAGGATGGGAAGAGGCGAGCTTGGAATTTTTGATGTAGTAGCGAGCAGATATGAATATCGGAAAGTTCCCAAAGGAATTCCGGAGGATCAGAGAGAGAGAGAGAGAGAGAAGAGGGCACGAGTCCTGGGCTCTTGGTTTGAGCGAAATCACCCTTTCCATCAGGAGCCTAAGAGGAACTTTGAGAAATCGCTGAGAAACTGATAAACTTTTGTAGTGCGTCAGACAAACAACAATCTCTGGCTTGTCGTGTAATCTTATACCATAGTCTATATACTGATCTTTGCCTATAATAAATAACCACCGATGGCTATGGATGGATGCTGATCAATATTTTGTTAACTTTACTGGAAATATACATTTTATCATTAAAAGTACACAATCATCCAGTCTTACACTTCAGAGAAATAGAAGTTAGTTATATAAGATAGACCTAGATGTCTTAGAGAGAAATGAAGTGTACACACCATCCTGTAAGGGATTAAGGAGTAGAAAGCGTCCCGACACTTCAGGTTCTATCGCGAATCTTACCAAACGTGTAAGCTCATAATGTAGCAGCCCTTATAATCCATGGGGTCATGACACACGTTTAGGGTTAGAAAGGAGTTTACAAGCCACGTAGAATAACACTTTAGTCACGTCTTATTCCGTTGCAGAATATAATAGCTGTTATTTAGAAATTGCCTTAGGTTATTGTGGTTTGTGGTTACGCGTAGATTTAGTTTATATGACTGCCCTGGTCCATGGGGAAATTTGCACGAGAGAAACATCTCGATTTGCTGGACTCATTCAAGAAAATTGGTAGGACTTACAGTTAAAGTTGTTTTTCTCTCTATTTCTTTTTTTTTCTGTTTCGGTCACTAGTCGTAATAGTGAACACGTAATTACGTGGCCGTAAATAACATTTTTGATTCACGAGAACTCGTACCTACAAATAAAATGCTGTAAGCATCACCTTGCCTGACTGCAATGCTCAATGATTATTATCGAATAAATAAACATACCGCTATAAACTTGTCGATCACGTTCGATCGTTCAGTTGCTTTATGACAGGACGTGCGAATCAGTTAAATGTGGAGTGGAAGCATATAAATTTGGTTAGTACGGTCTTTGTTAGTGCCTCCGGCCTATTCACCGCATCGCTAATTGAGCGCAGTAATGTAACAATAACATTAGCAAAATAGTATAACAACGTTGTCGTGATATTCAGTCAGATGCTGTAAAATGATCAGAGATTTATCCGAACACTAGCAAACAGGCATCAGGTTAAAATTTATAACCTGTGGTCGACAAGCTGTGCCAGGTTTGTGCGAATCTAATATCTATTGACGTTGTTCAATAAGATGAATAAATTCGGTAATAATGATGCACGATGGTAAATTATCTGACAGATAGACTTAATGATACATTTGAGATGATTTTAATTGACTTGCTATTGCACCTTTTGCTTTTAAATGACTTCTTGACATTTTTGAGGTTATTCCATGAGCCAATGTCCGTTTTAAATGAAGGTAATTCTCTCTAGGGCTTATCGATGTCATGTGGGAGTTCAGGAACGACTGACAGAAAGATATGGGTTTTAATTATTTTCATGAGATGAAATTTCGCGATGGTGGCCGCTGAGCGTTAGTCTTCTGTAAATTCCGGGATCCCAGCTAATCGGCATAATTCCACGGAATCCGTAATGGACTTTGGAATGAGGGGCGTTAGCGAACGTTTGCTGCAACAATCCTGCCCGTCGGCAAATTAGATCTTCGCATTCGCACTGACCACTTGCAAAGTGGTTAAAGCAATGTATTTGCTAAACCGTCTAGAAAATACAATAATCGTGCAAGTTTTGATAATGAAACGTGTCTGTAGCTTCTTATCATATGTCAGTTAAATACTTGCTAGACTGAATCTTATTTAAAAACTTAGGAAGTTTACACGCTGCCGATTCACTAGGAAACGAGCTTCTTTTCGTTTTCCAAGAATCGATTGACCATCTACCCACTTTTAGCCAATTCCAATTTTCCACTTACAAAGTAGCAGCTACTTCATTCGGGTGTGTCTCTGTGCCTGTTAAAAATGTCTGCTCCGCCCTGAGACAAGAATTCCAGTTGAGAGGAGATTCACCGTACCGCAAAGAAGCACTAGGACGTACTGTAGAGTCGGACAGTTCTCCCGTTCCGCTCGATGCTAATGAAATTCCGCGGGCCGCGTTCATAGATTGTCAGAGTGAGCCAAGTGGAGTTAAGCCGATCGTGGACTGAGCCAAGTTCGGGCAAAGCCGAACTAAGCCGAATGAAGCCGAAGTAGCCACAAGTTCTCATTTCGTGATCCCCAAAGAGTTCTCGTCAGCACTTGAAAACTTCTTGATCCTCCAGGTCAGATGTCACACTCTTTAATCATCGTCGATGGAAAAGTTTTCTCGGTCGTATCTAAGAAACACGTGTAAAATGGGAAAAGTCTAGCAAAGCTTTTCCTGATCGAGAATCTTATTTGTGAAATTAAAGGTAATACAACTCTCGTTCTTAAAATATTTTACCAGCTGCGCTTGACAAAAACAAGAATGATGCTTCATTCAGTTAGTTTCCAAATGGAATACAACTTTTACTCAGCCGCATACTTTAATTAATTGTTTAGGGACGCGGCTCTATCTCCTTTCGCTGCAATCCCTTGGCAAGTCGTAACATTCGGGATTGGTTAGGCTGGACATGAAGCCGGGTCGAGGTGGTTTTGGTTTGGTTCACGCTAGGGGAGAAAATGAAATGTTTTGACGCGCGCGATTATTCATCTTGTCGGCCTTTGAGTTGGGCTTGTACAACAGTGTTGAATGGATTCTATTCATTAAACGGCGCATATCTCCTGGGCAGTATTTTGTCCTCTCAACGTAAAGACCCCACTCGACCAATATTCATACCTGCGACAGTGTCAGATCCACCAATAATTTTGCTCCCGTATCGACATCGATTAACCTATAAATATCTATTAATTTTCCATCAAACACTTTTTGAAATATGCATCTATTCAATTGGAAAAATTACATTATCATATTCAAATAACCTTATTTAACAACTATTTACTATATATTTATTAAATTTAAACCTATATACATAACATCACAATTGTCCATCGTACAAAAGATTTATTTCCTATAGTTTCCTATTCTCTCTGAGAGCCTTATTAAAAATGTAATCAATTCATTATTAGAGTAATATTCGCTCTTTATCATTGTCCTATAATTCAATGGAGTCATACATACATGTGTACATAGACATGCCAGGTTAGGTGCATACGCACTATTAAATATTTGCAGAGGCTACACAAGCCGGAGTGACAGTGGCACACGTGTCTTTGACGTATCCAGTGTTAGCTTGCAATATTGTAGAACCTGGCGGTTGGCCTTTGTGCGTGGATCTTTGAAACGCACCGGGAATCCCAATGGTAGCCTAAAGTGCATCATGGCTTCAACCTGAGTGAAGCTGTAAACGTTGAGTGTAGTGGTAAATGATTTTCCAGTCTTAACCCAACCTAACCTAACCTAACCTTAGCTAGTTCGCCAGAACAAGCATTTGGTATTCTGGTATTTAGCGTTACAGAATCAATCACCATGAAGATATAGGCCCTTACTCATACCTCTCTTTTATAATCGCTTTTAGGCGTCTTTTAATTAAAAGCGATTGCCGGTATACGAAAAAGTGTCTACTATGAAAAGTGACAGCTGATTGTTTGAATTTCTGACCAATGAGATTCATCGTTGGAATGAGTTTGCTTGTTTTCGCAGCAGGGTCGCTGTAAACTATCGTCTTTTAACGCCTAAAAGACGTCTTTTAGCGCTAAAAGAGAGGTATGAGTAAGGGCCATAGTCATCAACAGAAATAACAAAATATAGCGTATTTCCTTGCGCAACACAAAACGGTAAATACTTAGCAGTGGAAACTTTTAAAAATAAAATAAGAGAATGCTTGCTCAAACATTTTAGAAATTAAAATGATATTCGCTTTCTCGAGGTCTTTTATGAAAATATAATTTCTCTCCTTACAACATGAACATTCCTTTCTTCTCTCCGCCATTTTCTTCTGCCCCCTTGACTCTTCCTGCCACTTCTCGTTAACGTAGAATCGTTTGAAACGTAACAAAAGTATTTTAGAATATTTTCTGCAAAATTCTTTTTTCGCCAAGAAAAAGGCAGTGTAAACTCTTTATTTTTGTTTTCCTTTGCTGTTGACTTTTCTCTCTAGAGGTCCTGATAAGAATACGTCACGATTGGTTAATCCCTCAGTGAGAGTAATGCATTCACCTTTCTATCAGCACTTTTTTCAACTGGCTTTTTCTCTTCGCCTCACCATCTTCCATCTGCGCCACCCGGAAAACCTTCGCATGCCAAAATATCACCTTCGACCCTTTCGACCGAAATACGTAAATCACGTTTCTTACCCCAACTACAACAATTTACGAAGTACATCCGCCCGATTATTCAAACATAGACATCCTGCATGTATTTCTACAAACCATCTACATAATTTACTACTGTTTCTGTTCACCTATATCTATACCCCCATTTGTATTCGGCATTACTCGTGCATGGATCGCTACACTATTTCCTGTAGTATCATATCCATCAGCAAAGTACAGCACTCTTTAGACACATTTTCCATTTATTCGTTATCGTGCTCAGCTTATGAACTATAAAAAAAAAATAAAGAAAAGTAACAGCTGTATACACACGGAATATTGCAAACTTAGTTAATTCCAAGATCCATTATCAGTCGTTTACAGGCTCCGAAGCCCAAGGAAGATGCTGCCTTCTCCGTTGTATCTAAAGAGAAAATGTTTTCGCACTGTCGCACTTGGCACCCGAAAAAAAAGACCAGTCAGTCTCACTGTTATCGTGGGCGTGTTCCAGGAGTGCGACCCAGATCCAGGAAGCTTTACGATCAACGGCCATACGCGCATAAAGCTTTAACGTTCTAAGCCAACGTTGTGGTTAGGTATAAATTATATAATTTTACCCTTTTTTTTTCCTGTCAAGATTCATCTTATACGTCCAATGAAAAAGTCAAGATGAACATTCTTTAGTCCTAGTTGGCTAGGCTTGGCTCCTGATATTTTAGATATATGTGATACATACATCTATATACAAGGTATATAGA
>JARPRG010000406.1:903176-988556 GCA_031001745.1 Hartigia nigra
GTATATAGATATAGATGTCAGTTTTGCGACATCCTAGCTGTGTAGAATAGGTGGATGTATGTACGTGTAGGGTTTAAGTGCGTACCGCGCCTCCTCGTCCAATCTCCTTTATGTCCCTCTAGTTTCTCGAACTGCCTTACCTTGTCAATCGATACCCATACGCCACCCCAATACGTTATCCCCCTGGTTATACAACCCGATCTTCTCTATTTTTTTTTCCTTCCCTTTTTCATCCCCCATTTTCAGTCTCTTTCACTTCCAGCCGCTTCGACTCAACTTGACTTCTCTCAGACGCGTCCGCCGTGGTCTATCATCCGATAGATAAAAATAGATTCATTTTAAATGTCTCGCCGAAATTCAATGTACCATCATGCTGAGGTTAGAAAGGAAAGTCCATTGGTAATGGTATGCTGGGGAATAAATAAGCAGAGCACTATTGGTCTACTCGTTGATTATATCTGAGGGCTGAATGGTGTCATGGAAAATGAAGACTCATCGATTTTCAGTATGGCGTAAAGGAATCTTGCGGAGAGGATGTTATTCTAGCGATGAGAAAGAAGAAAAGAATAGCGAAAGGAAAACACGAGGATCGTGCTGATTCGTGTTTCACGCTTCTTGTTGTGTTTCAATAACAAATTATTCAAAATAACTATGTGCCCCTGGATACTATTGTAAATTATGGTTTGAACTAGGATTAAGAAAGGAAACAAAATGTTCGTCGACCATTTCTTATACGGTCCAATTCCAAGGTAGTCTCATCTTTGCACAGTATATCCAACTATATACATGGAACATGTTGAATGGTAGATATTCGTCTTCAAGTCAAATGAGAACTGCCCCTATAGAACCTGGTAAACTGAAACCAATTGAAATTTAAGTACCCATCGCGCCATTTATTGACGGCAGAAGACATGCAGTACTACTCTAGTAGAAATATATGTAATATGAAATTGGAATTTTCTAGTATACCATAAAATAGTTTTTCAGATGGAATCGAAATACGTTTAAGACAATTTTTTCTACTTTTAGTTAAAGATGGGCTAATGAAATTTCATAGAAATATAGTTTTTGGAATTGAACATTTGAACGATATGACCACAATACGCCATGACACTTTCTTCCTTCTAAGGATAAGATACGTCACTTATCCCAATTCAACCTGATACTTCTTTAAGCTTTCGCAGAATTTTATTTCTTTTTACGTTTTTCCATTTTCCTTTCCATCCTTCCTTATTTTCCTCCTCTATCTTCTACTTTCACTCGGTACCTTTCCACACCCGACAGGACGTCCCACAGGAGCGATTCAATCTTTGCTACTTTTTGTAGGGCTATCAATGTCTCCGGATCCACAATTGCAAAAATAAAATCGCTTGCATTTCCGCTTGGCGTTACTTACACAGTGGTATGACTTAAATTTCCGCGGAGAGTTTAACCACGCTAGAAAAATCAAATTAGAGTATCTACACCATATGGCAAACCACATAAACGAGGTTATAGGTCAAAGTGGAAAAGTAAAAGATTTAAATAAATATTTTCCTCTTTTTCTTTATTTTTATTCTCACCGTCACTCTTGTCGATATCAAACTCCTCAGCGGAGGGATCAAATTGACTGCTTAACCAGGTCCGGGATGGCAACACGAAATGGGCGGCAAGCTTCCTCCGTCCGTGAACGCAGACAGTAACGCTACTAATATGCAAATCTTATCATCCGATTTATTCGTAACTCCCCATCCGATTTTCCTACAAATATCCATTTAGCTTAACCTTGCTCTCCCATACGTAAATAATTACCAAATAAATACACCAGAAAGAGGTACATTTTCAGCACTCCAAGTTCACACGGACAGTATAACACAGTAATGGCGCGGGATTTAAAAATAAAATCAAAGATAAAGGGGACGGCTCGAGTAATGGGCTGAGTCGAGCCTGCAGAGGAAGAGCAAAAGCAAGACAAGAAAGTGACAAGATAAATGAAGGGAAGGACGATCTGACATTGATTCAGTCAGTACAGCCACCCATTTAACAGTGGAGCAAGGATCTAGAGATGCTTCGGTCCTTTAACACGCGTAAGGATACACCGAGAGGGTAACGATGAAAGGCGCTCGTTAATCAACTCGATCTACTTTACCCCTTGACCTCATATACCCCCTTCTTACTCTAATCTATATCTGCTCGCAACATTTCCATACTCCCTCTCTTTACTCTGTCGGTATACGTAGTTGAATTTTATCTTTTTTCCTCCCGTCTCTTGATACGTGGCACGTTCAGATAATTTTCAACGTCGTTGATTCCCCTGTATATACATTCCGAAAGATATACACTCTAAATCCAGAGCGCGTTCTCTCTTACGAGAAATAATTTAATTGGGAATGTGATTTTTGTTGTTTTATTTAATTATTCATGTAATTAAGCCAAGACTTTTTGCTAGCTCATGGTATTTCTCAGCATTCAACCCACTAATGGCTATTACCTACTGCACTACCACGTTACGTGTCACGTGGGTCAAATCAGCCTCTCCTCACGTTTCAGATAAATTACATGGAGTATCATTTATTTTTCAAATTACCCTCATATCCTGTCTCTCTCACCAACATGAATGCATTTGCATGACAAACGGCTTTGCGGTTCATTCTTACCCAGACGCAATTTACTGTGAATCTTCAGGGCGTTTTGGAAACTTTTCAAATTTTTTTTCTTATAAATACTTTTATAAGAAATACCACCAATACCACCTACGCAACTGTCATACCGTAAAACTGACTAACAACGTACCGCAAGACCTATCAAATTGTCGGAATATTACTGGAGACAAAAGTGATTTTTCCAAAAGGAAAAAACAAGGGGCAACAATAATCAGGGAGACTCTTGTCTACCGAGCCAATGGCAAGAGGATGGAATCGAAGTCGAGGATTTTTCAAGGCTTAGTGGCTCTATTAATTTATTTCATTCAGCCTGTTGATTTATCCTCTGCGCCGACATCGGCGTGCCGCAGCAAACTTTTGTAATTACATTCCCAAGCGAAGATGCAGCTTGGTCTAGTACAGGCAAAATTTAAGGAGAAAAAAAAGTCAGTGTCTGGATAGAAAAATAAAATTTGTTCTTCTTTATTCGAGTATATCCATACGTAGTCGTCAATATTAATCTCCAGGAGACGCTTAGAATTCCGAAGAAGCTCATGGAACTAGTACAGACTCTTCTCAGTTTCGCCAGGAATAAGAATAGGGTCTTTTCAACCTGCGCTTTTCTTGCATCTATACATACCTATATACCATACCATGTATAGTAGGTACACAGCATACTCTACTCTATACATACCTTTTACGTATTCCCACGGGTTCTCATCAAAATTACAATGACATTTATCCTTGGATAGTATAAATAAAATTGGCCAATCGAATAGCCAATCAATAAATTGTATACATTGATGATGGAACCAGTGAAGTTTGTAAATCAATCGAATATCCTATAAGCTGCTTTGGTTGGACTGGAATTAAAAAACAAAAATGACTACTTAAACTCAAAACTTTGAACAAGGCATAGCTTCATTTCTGGATCAAGAGACTCGGTCGATTATAAATATTACCTTGTCTAGTAAACAGACATAAAACTTTATTCAATATCCACGAGTGATTATAAATCCATAGCCGATTATTGGCTTCTCAAGTGGGTCCACTAAAAGTTCATATTGACTGATACTTCCGGTTCGAAATTCAAAAGCAAGACCCCAACTACGTTCCGGCAATACAGGGACTCGTTATCATGATTCCCGTAGAGGCTTGCCACTCGAAACTATATTGCGGCAGTCTAGTTTCTCTCCTACTAACACTTGAAAATTAACCTTCCGTTAAAGTGCTTTAATTAAGATACGTATAATTACGCCAATATACTTATTACCTAAAATGGAACTTGGCAATTTAGATTTACTTTTTTAACTCTCCTATCACATACTCCAACATCCCTCTACATGCCTTCTCTCTCTCTCTCTCTCTGGCACTTCTAAGCGCCACTTCCCTATGCTCCTTTAATCATGTCAAAGACCCAACTAGACCCAGCCTCTTTAATCATAAACATCGTCGAGAATCGCGAGACTCCGGAAAGCACAAAGTACATAAAGTGCCATCTGGATCGTTAAGTGCGCGTATACAGCGGAGTATCATAACGTGTTAAGGTACCGAAAAATTTGCCAGCAAGCTCCAAAGCGTTTACCTGGAAGTTTACGAAGGGCGAACAAAAAAGACGTTATTTATTCGAGCCTTCGCGTTAACAGCCAAGGATCCTGAGCTAAGGAAAGAAAAAAAAGGCCGAACAAAGATCTGTACTGCGTCGGTAATGCCAACGAACGAAGTGTGGGTGGAGGAAAGGGAGAGGAGAGGTAGGGGACGCTTTCTAAATTAATACAGGGCTCAAAGCTCACCGCCGAGGACAATGAATGAGCATTTGCATTTGCTGTGTAACACGCTGTAAGATTCTTAGTCGGTTCACACCCCGTCACCCCCCTTCGAACCATCCCTCGTCGATCCTTAGGTTCCAGTTTGACAAAGCGGTCATTATTCTAATAGGATGGGATCTCGAGAGCATAATGGCATTCTACACCTGAGCGAAGAGTACATTGAAACTTTATAGCCCGGTCAAATATCAAATGTGATTACTGCGCAACACTATGAGAGATCTCTGGAGTCTCTAACTAGTTTAATTCTATGTAACTAACTTGTGCGACGAGTCCCCTCCCCTCCTTATCCCCTCCTTGAACTTAGATATGTCGAACTGTCGAGTCTTTCTGATAATGAGTTTTTGTTAATTAACGTAATTCTGAGGATGTTTGGTTAAGTATGAGAAATTGGATTAAATATTAATCGATGAAATATTTGTGCATAGTAGAATTTGATAAGTGGATAAACCATGAGTTCTGTGAATAGTAGGAATAAGCACGGCAGCCATCTTGGGCTTCTTGTATGAAATGTCAATGAACCAATTATAATGACGTGTATGTATGTACAATTGCAAAACATTATCTCGATATGAATGAAAAGTTTAAAAGCATCCTCGAGAAGATGTATGTGCTTCGTTCTATAGACTTTAGTAATAATGCTAAGTGCATCGTCAGCCTCTTGGTACAGTGTTACTCGAGCTCTGATACAATGCATCCTGGGCTCGTCTCTTCGCTCTTCTCCGAGAATCCTCACTTCTCGTGATTACTTCCGATTTTATCCTGGACGCAGAAATTGCGGTTCGTCGTCGCGAAGAACGACAATATAAAGTAGTGCACCTGTGCCTTCACTTGGTGAATCATCCGCGAAGGGTACTATTGGACACTCAAATTCACTTGGTTCTATCTTCCTTACTTACCAGTCGTAGATTAACGCGGTTTCAATGCTGTGTCTGGCTTTCATGATTCGACCGTCGCATCATCCAAACGAATGACCATTAGAGAAATTCAAAATTGAACGTACAGATATGCATATACCTCAACTATCCGAACAGTAGAAATTCAAAGGAATAAACTAGCTGCTATTCAAGATATTCAAAATGTATCTGCACGAGCTT
Organism: Hartigia nigra; assembly: GCA_031001745.1. Classification (NCBI taxonomy): domain Eukaryota; kingdom Metazoa; phylum Arthropoda; class Insecta; order Hymenoptera; family Cephidae; genus Hartigia; species Hartigia nigra. Next base: position 908,721 of record JARPRG010000406.1, read on the forward strand.
GGGTGGAATTTAAGGATTACGGAGTTTAGCATAATATTAGCAGGTAAGGGACAACAGCCAGGCAAGCCGGGATGGGGTACAGGTATTATTCATGGATTACCTCACTTGTCTCAGCCACAATCCTCCCAAAGCCTCCATTAGAATAATTGCTTCTTCATCTTCGCGCTTACGCTGCTGCCTTGTTCCTCTCTCTATCCACTCTCATGTGTGCCTTTCTTCATATAAACATGCCATTATCTCTATAGATGCCTGTAGGTACGTTTACCGCGAACATACCTTTCTTTCTCGAGTCTGTCGTAGCTTGAAAAAACTCCATGTGATTTCCATGCATCATTCTCACTGTAATCTATACAGTAAATAAACACACCTTACGTTACTTCCCATCACATCTGTTTCACCAAGAACAATCAATAACAATTATCAATACTAATCCAAGGTCTTACCTCTGTCGCAAGAAACATCTCCGACGATAAACAATTTCGAGCTATCGCACGACGCAGCTTCTGGCATCCGTAATAGTTTCTACAAAAAGCTTTCTAACCTGAAATCTGTCCACGTAAAACGTGGTAACTTGAGTGCTGATATTTTGCCTAAGCTCAAGTGTCGGTTGCCTGACTACTTTTGGTCTCAAAAACACGAGAAGGTTTTTACGAGAAGGAATGGATTTCTTTTCTCTTCCTTTTTTTTTTTCTTTATAGTGTACTTTCTCTCCTTCGCACTTTCTCGCCACCCTGTCGCGTCACCTTACTCGAAACACGCATCTTTCTAGGACGTTCTGAAGGATGGTCAGAGCACCACTTCTCATATTATTTGTTGTTAAGTGCGTAAAAGCTTTTCAAGTGTTTAATACAAGCTTGATAATAGCAGGGCGGTATTGTCAGGACAAGTGTGGAAAAGTGTCTACTTGGATACTGTACTGAATGCCACCCACCTTTTATGGATTCTTTGTAACTCTGTAAATGCAGTCTCGCCTCTCTCTCTCTCTCTCTTTTGCATTTCGTTCACTGTCCCTTACCGTCTATTTAAATCTATTTGTTTTACCACCCCTGCCAATCAGCTGATCAGTCGATAGGTTAGGCTTCACCTTATAATCTATTAGTCGAATACAAACTTCGTTTGGCATTCGGACAATTCCTTTATGACGTTCTTTGAATAACAATTATAGAAGTGCATACAAGTGAACAATTAGTATATGAACAAATCCATTTGCAGCTTGAGTACAGTTTCTCAGGCTCAAGGGGCAATTGGCTAATGGTAAAGAGAACAGGTGGATTCACTTGAATGCTAATTAAATATTGTCATCAGACAAACAATTCATTTGCATACAAAGGACATTTTGGTAATCGATCAAATGATTCGTCTTCTTGTTTGGGCTGCTGCAATTCTTTTAATAAATTGTCACGGTTCTTCGAAGAGAGCGTGCAAACTTTTCTCTGGAATTCTGTCTACATTGTGACACAGAAACCGAGCTGAGGTCAAAGCTTAAGCAGACAGGAAGAGGGATTAGCACGTGTACAAAAGCTCTTTCATAATTGAAGAGGATTTTTTGGATTAGAATAGCGCATTCTTTCATATTTCTAACATATTCATGGAAGAGTACACAGACGGCTTGTCGCAAGAAGAGATCATCATTAAATATCTGCTGTGTACGGTACGAAAGAATTTTTGCTAAATTGTTTCATAAGAATGCTAATTTGCGTAATTTTTCTTTTATTTTATATTCTTAGTTTATATAAAGTTTTTTTTGAACAATTCATCGGTACAGATTTCGACTTCCATAATTCCTACCATTTTGTAACGTGCAACTTCGTCCAAAGCGGACAATCGATTTTTGATTAATATATCAATTTGTATAAACTCGAATTATCATAAAATTGTCGGATTAACGTGAAACTCTTTGAAATCTCGTAAAATGGTATCGAAGGTGTATCTCATTAGTTGAATGGAAATATCACATGTACAATTAACAGCGAATGCAATATACTTTTAAGTAATAAGAAAATTTTAAAAGTAATTTTAAAAATCTCTCCAGTGAATTCTGCATTGATGCATTTAAAAAAAAAATTGAGGGGTAGTTTTCTTAACATGTTAAATACAGAATTATTGTTAGCTTTGACATTATAAAAAAATATATATGTATAGATAACAACACTCTAAGACAGAAACAAAAAAAAAAGATTCCGCAGAAGAATGTTATTACGAAATAATAACAGGAGAATTAAATTTCATTTTGCCTGTAGCGAAATTCAATTCAGTGAATAAATTGGCATATTACGCTTATGCGTTCTCCACGTTATCGACGTAGCATTAGAAGTTTACAGGCTGCACCAAAGGTGGTGCTATTCCAATCCAGAACACAGCATCTCCATCGGTTACAGTAGGACCATAATGAAAAATTCTTCGCGGCACTTCTGCCATCGTAAAATGGCAAAATTCATAGACGTAATATACATTTTTTTATAAAGCACAAACAATTGCGTTTCTTATATTTCGGCCTACCGTCGTTCCTCTTCGTCCCCATTCCCACCTCCTCCTTCTCACTCTTTCAAACCCACGTTACACGCACACTCGACATATTTCTTTACTTCTTTTTCTTATTCTCTCGTAGCAGCAGCCTCATCGTAATAGACACACAAAACATACGGATATTATAAATGATAATTACAAATTGTATTTAACATTATAACTGCTACACATATAGTTCACTCATCGGTCGATCAGCATATCGCAATAGCGCTTGACTAATTGAGGATGCTATACTAATAATACGTAGGTAATTGTATATGTATATACGTATAACCTAAGCATTACACCTTATAAGAATTTGTTTTTTTTTTTTGTTGTTGTTGTGAAAATCGTAAGTCAGATTATCATTTGACATTAAATTGCGTTTATTTGACTAAACCCATTTTCTTGGCTTCCACTTCGTAAATTAATAACCTCCACATTTTCACTACAAAGACTTCGGCTTCCTCGTCCAAAACCTGTTTTAGATGTAAAACGATTAGTAAAGGTATTTGTCGTCATTGAGTATCTATTATTTATAATTATATAAGTAATGAGAAATTACCATTTGTACGTCGTCAAGGATACCCTGAGGCGAGCTACCGGCCATCACCTTACTGCAGATGAAGTCAACCAACGTCGGTTCAGGTTCTCCAATATATTCGATGATCTTTTTATTGATCCATGGTCGTATTCTCTTTTCCATTAATGTCTGAAAGTGAAAGTAAATTGAATAAAGAATGTATGACATCGACGTGAGATATTAAACGACGAGATGAATTAATAAATGAACGCACGTTATCGATTACAGCCCAGTCTAATTGATAACCGAACAGAGCGTTCTTATCCGTGGGAATTTTATCGATAAGAGATTTAATGTGTTTTCGTTTCTCTTCCTGGCTCTTTGTGCTTTCTTCCTTTCCAGCTTTTACGGTTTCATCGCCGCCCTTTTTCTTCTTGTCTTCGCCATAATCTGACGAAGGAAAATGAGTAGCGAGATCATTAATAACACCTCTCAATCGAGAGATACATTGTGGGAAAATGTTATTCTTAAGCATACCTAGAGGAACGAGTTTACGTTTCTTGGCGTTATTGGTACCGTCGTCATCGTCGTCATTATTGAAAACATCCTTGACGTCAATGCGACCCTTTTTCCTTGGCTGATTTGACTGTTGAGAATTTGCATTGATACTGGCAGTCGGACTGGCAGGTGTTTTGTTACCTATTGCATGATCTCCACCTCGACTACCACCGCCGCCCATTGCAAACGGAACAAAATTACTGCTACTAGTTTTCTCGGGTTCACTGACAAGTGACATGCGAGAATCCTCGTCATGATGTGGTGGCAGTGATTGAGCTGGCGTGGCCACAGTTAAAGTTGGCGAGGATCTTTTGTCCTTTAAGCTTTCCCTATCGGCCTCAATAATATCTTCGCTCTCTTCTCTGTCGCGATGATGGTTCTGATGATGACGATGATGCCGCCGATGATGATGATGATGTCGAGGCGGAGTTCTCGATGGAGCTTCAGGTTGTGAAGCGTCATCGAAGTGTACTCCGTCGTCGCTATCACTATCGATTGGCTCGGTTTCTATTGGTGGCATGATAACCTCTTTTTCCTTCTTCATCACCTTTTCGTCCTCCTCGTCGATAATCGTAATTACTGGTTTCGGCTTGTATTGCTCCTCCCGCTCGGCTTTAAGCTGAAAGTATATACAGTCTTGTCTGTTAATCTGTTAATCTGTTACCTTATGTACAACGACCACTTATCATCCTGATGTTCTTACCCGTTCGAATTCCGCAGCAGGATCAGGATGTGACGCATCCGCATAGAGTTTGTCGCGAAGTCGTTGAAGTTCCTGCCGTTCAGCGCATCTGTCGCGCGAATCAGCCTCGGCTTCTAGAGCACGTTCTTCGAGACGCCGCGAGAGTTCCTTGCCCTTGTAATACTTGGCATCGTCCCGATCGTCGTCGTAGTCCTCAAGGAACTCCTTCAGACGTTTAGCTTCTCGTTCTCTCGCCTCGCGTTTTGCTCTCCTCTTTTCAGCATCCTTCTCGTACTCCTTTTGCTTGCGACGTTCCCGCGTTTCCCAGGCGCGAAGACGTTCCTGATAGACGGCTTCCTTCTCCCTGGCACGTCTCTCATTCTTCTTCCTTTCTTTTGCTTCCTCTTCCTCTTCTCTTTCTCGCATTATCTCCCTTTCAGTCTTCCTAGCTTCTTCTCGTTCTCTCTCACGCTCTCTCTCCCGATCCCGGTCTCGTTCCCGCTCCCTATCACGCTCACGTTCCCGTTCACGTTCCCTCTCGCGATCCCGATCCCGGTCACGATCACGATCACGATCACGATCACGATCACGATCACGATCGCGATCACGATCACGATCACGTTCTCTGTCACGGTCCCTATCACGATCCCGATCTCTCTCGTTACGTGGACGATCCCTCTCCCTGTCACGTTCCTTGGACCTGGTGCACAGTGAATAGATGAATATGGAGAATTGTTCCAAAGACAACCAGGAGATGACGATAGTATACTAACCTAGACTTTGAGCGACGCTTATCTCTTCTGTTACTTCCTGTGCTACCACTGCGACCTTTATGAGACGCAGAAGGACTCCCAGGTTCGCCATCCTGATCATCCCTAGCACCTGAATCATCCTCTCTTTTGTCTTTACGCTCCTTTTCTCGCTTCTCACGCTCCTCCTTTTCCACGGCTTCTTTTTTCCGCTTCACTTGGGCCTTCTCCTCCTCCTGCTTCTATAAAATACAAAATGGGGAACGAGGCTAAGTCCGATGGAAATTACAAAAGGGGCGAGCTGTCATAACAAAACTCAAGAACTAGCAATCGTACTTCTCGTATATTACATCCGGAATTAACTTAGGCGTATTGTGGTTGTATTTAATGCGAGTACAAATTAACAAATTTAATTACAAAAATCATTCGTTATCAAAACATAATGGCGTCATGATATTATCTTTAGGATAACTCATACATTTCATAAGATTGATCAGTCGTTTAAACAAAGAGCAAACGAATACTAAATGCAAAATAGAAAACTGATTATACTCTCTGTAACGAAGCAACGAACGATTACTAGTTTTACAATAATCGAATTGTCATACATAAGTATTGCAAAATTTGTTCGTGTCTTTGTTGTATACTCACACCGCTGGAGCATGCTGAGGCAGCAGCATCTTACACGATATCTCGTTAACATATCAAGTACCTAAGTGCAAGTACAAACTTTGGAAACAAACATAAAGGATCCCTTAACTTTAACTTAAGACTAGATACACCATAAATACTAATTAAACGCATCGTAGAAGGCCACCCAATGTACTTACAACATTGCAAATGTGCCTGTAAATGAACAAGTCTCTAAAAGCTATGGAGACATAACATTGGAAAGGGGTTCATTATTTAGTAGTACTGACAGTACTCAAGAATTATTAGAAAGTATTATTATACCAATCACAGAAGCGGAGTCGTCTCGAAGAAGGGTATCCACCAAAACGTCTTTCGCATTTGCCAAGAAACTGTCACTGTGTCTGTCAACATTGTATCCATCTGGCTATGGCTATACGCGGCAGCTGATGCAGCAAACTGTTGAATATCAAATGCACAAAAGTTTGCCCATCCGTTACTTTTCATTATACTCAAACGACGCCTTAGAATTGCAAATATAACACGTTTCACCCTCATACGATTTACGTAAACGATTATAATTCTGGGTTACTGTTTGGAATGTGGATCTTTCTCTTCTTCTAAGTATACCAAGACAGTATATTTACCTTGTGGTGCGCAGTATGTGTTTTTTAATTTTAAAAGAATCATTTGAAAGATTATCCCAAAAACATTTCATATAAACTGGGACTTCAATACAATTTCTTATTCATTCAAAAGAGTATTGCAAGTCTGACTTGTATGTCTCAAAGAAAACCACATTTCCTTGTATACGATACTTCTGAAAATCTTCCAAAAGTGTAAAATAATTCCATGCACTTGACACCGATAAAGGATAAACAGGAACTTTAGTCTGAAACATTGATGAATTAATGACACATCCATACAGTAACCCAATGCTTTAATCTAACCAGAATAAAACAATTAAGTGCACGAGGGAAAGTAGATGCACATGTGAGAAGAGAAATGGACTTTTCAAGATTATGGAAGAATTTCCTTAGGGATTTGGGTGGGCATCTTTTATATATTTTTTTTTTTTCTAAGAAAACTACGAGAACCGAATGACTGTGTTGGTTCATTGTTGTGGAGTTTACTCACGGTGTGAAGTTGACTTGATCAGTCAGTGTGGTGGTACCGGAGAATGGAGGAGAGCGCACCTAGGTACTACGTACATGTCTGATCGAGACGCTGACAGAAAGCTGTTTACACAAAATAAAGACAACAACTGAACAGTCGCCATTGTGATAACAGAATCAATTCAGTGTGTATATCGTTTAGAAGGTTTCGATCCATATAAAGGTATCCTTAGAAAGAATAGCTAAAGTAACAGTGCGCCCCGTTGATTAAGCATCTCATATTCACAGTTAAAACGCCAAAGCTACATCCGTCGTCCTCTGTTACACAAAATGGATGCTCAAAGAGAAGACTCTTTATCAAGTGTATATATATATATACTGCATAGAAGGTATATTTGCATACTCTCTGAATTCTGCAATTTCAATGGCTTTCGCTGACTCTTGACAATTCCAAATGCATTGCTGAATCCGCGACAAAAGCGACATGTATGTCCAGCTAACGTATCTAATTCTTCATTGAGTTTCCAATTAATAGGATGACTGTTTAGCTTTAGTTTTTTGTTTTTTTTGATTGCACGGGTTGTTCTGATTTTTTGCTCATGTTTTTTTTGTTGTTGTTTGGATATGCTCTGACTTACCGACGAGGCTGCTGCTGGCCTGAGAAAATACGAGGGTTGTGCTGTGATTGACTCCCTTCAGAGCCAATGAGTGAATGAAAGGGTGGTCCCCACACACAGCATTCCTAGGCGTGTGCGTTTGCTGTGTGCGACGCACGCTGCCTGTTATTATAATTACAGCAACGAGTCACGGCTCCAATTGTTTAGAGCTAACATACCATACACGCACCTCACTACTAATTACTTAATTGCTATGTGGTTTATCGATAAGAATTACACCTGACAGTCAGTCAGTCATTCCATTCGTTCATTCTATCTCAATTGATTGCCCAAATATGCCAAGCATGCGCCGAGTGCAAACTTTGTCTTTCAGAGTTTGATAATGAACTTGCGTGGAGGATGGACACGTTATTTGACTTTTTTTTTTTATTGTTCGCACTTCGGCGCGGATTACTTTACCATTTAGAGAACAAAAATCCAATGTGCTGCGGTATCCTCAAAAGAAAAAAGTATCCATACTGCCTGCTGTCGCATGATACACGATTTGTCTCAAGATAACATTTGTGCTTTTGTATCTTTTACGTATTTGGTAGTGACAAAGAGACAGATTTCTTGCTTCTTTAATGATTACGTCGTGATAATATATCTTGTACGATTGTGTAATTTGATAAATAGTGAGTAAATAACTTTTTGACTCTTCATAAGTTTTGTAAGATTGTTTTATCTAGGCAGATCCAAATCCCACGCAATATTGTTCTTCGTGTCAATCGTTTGGATGATTTTAATAAATTTTTAAAATGTCACTGATTTGTGAACAAATTAATGGAATTGTCATGTTACGATCCTCATTGCAATCATTGTGATTTCAATAAATCCTTTCGGTACAAGTGTAAGTATTGTAATGCACATTTTCGATGATCTTTGTGTAATACGAGTCATTAAAAATGATGGGAAATACAAATTAATTTGAATTAATCAAATACAGTATTCATTAAAAGATTTTGAAAAATGTGCGTTACATTTAAAACAAAGCATACTAGTTGGTCTTCCTATTCAGAATGAAGACATGTCCGATATCACGTGTATCGGCTTATGCTAAAAATTCAATCTTGTCTGATCCATAAAGCACCGTAGGTACTTTTAACGACAAAACGATAAGAGACGGGGTATGGAAGAAATTACCATAACTATACAAAAAGAAAAGTATTGTTACAAAGTGGATAATAATTACCTTCATGACTTCTCGAAACTTTCCAATTTCTCGCGTGATCAAGTCTCGCTTACTTTCTTCTATTTCGGCATCGTCCAAGTTCAAAGATTTGGAAACCATTTTGGTCTGATGCTCCTCTGAGGACACGTAAAGAAAAATCATGCATATATTATCACCTAATTGCAGTGATGTAAAGAATACTTAAAGAAAGTTGTTCAATTTACCTGGAGCAACTTGAGCCATTTCTAATTCATTAGCATGTTCCGTAATGATTTGATTAATTCGAGCAAGTGCATCGGCGTCTACCACTCTCATTCCTTCATCCATATAATCGTCACCTTCGTCCCCTTCGATATTTTCGCTAGGAGTTTCATCCTGTAATGGCGACTGACCTCCTCTAAGCTTCTTCCGTCTCTCCGCTAAAAATTATAATATGCACCGATACAGACAGTGGAATTATTCAATTCATGGTTTCGATCAGATTAATAAATATATGAGAATCCTTAAGATATATATATTTGTTCTGTACCTTTAAACTGATCCAAAACGACCTTCGTCTTGGCGTCGACTTTGACAACAAGCTTTTTCGTACCAATTTCCATATCGTGTAACAGTCTGACAGCCCTCAAGCCAGCATCCGGACCCGCGTACTCGCAGAATCCAAAAGCCTGGACTCTTTTCCAAGAGAGAACGTGTCCACAAGCACCCAGGATGTGACGAATCATGACATCAGGTGCTCGATCCATTATATTGCCAACAAACACGGTGACAGGAGGACCAGATTCTCTCTCGCGACGTCGGTTGTTATCGTGGCGTCCTTGGTTGCGTGCATAACGTACAGCTGGTGCTGAGGTCTGCATCGCAGATACGGGTGTTGGAATCATCTAGTTTTTATAAATGGTAAGTATCTTAATAATGCGCATCTCTACTCATGCATTCCATAAAGTCTTCCTACACTCTCCCAGCTTTCACGTATATATCGATTCACGTGTCGTCTGTCATCTTCGGCCAAAGGGATAGTGAGCTTGTCGAAGTTTTATTACAGCGAGCAAATGAACATACAGTAAGACATTATAATATTACTTGAAACGATTATAAAATAATTTTACTAATATAACAAGCCTTTGCCAAGATTTCAACTGAATTTTAGAAATGTATGTGTTACAAGAAGCCAATTTATCAATCGCAATCCTTGAAAGAGAACGTCATACTTCTTGCATAAGATACATATTAGATAGAATATATACTTAATGACTTCAATAGTTATTTTTAAATCATAACACAAGTGGTTCAAAAGTTAATTCTACTGTAGCAAAAACGTGAAATTACTTTATGTAATAAAATATATAGTGCTATTAGAAAAATGATTCCTACTAGCATTAAATAAATCAAGCAGTGAACAACGTTTTCAAGTATACTTACATGAGCCATAGGCATTACACCCCCTATAATGGGTGGTGGAGCACCAACCATGTAAGGCATAGGCGGCATGCCTGGTATCCCCATTGGAGGCTGTCCAGGGTACGACATTCTGTCTATTATTTATAACCGAGATAATATGCTGAAATCATAAAAATAAATTTATATTAATAATTAATAATAAATATAAAAACACATGTTACAGCAAGTATAACTCGTACTTTATGTTTGACATAACGCATACTGATACTATATATTAATTTTTGTTTAAATGTCTCAAAAGCAATATACTGTATTCAGTACTGATAATAAACAGTTTAATAAAAGATATCTTACACAATTACAAAAATAGAACTTATCCAAATGCATACAGCCAGGTTTGCTTATAGCCATAGAATAAGAGAGTTTGACATTACTCATTAGTTTCATAGAAATAATTAAACAAGCCGGTAAACACGTAAAAATGTGAATACAAAACTTTCACATATATTCTTAAAATATTACATTATTCCCTAATTCATAGGAAAGATATAAAAATATTGGTTGCGGCTGTTACGTTGAAAACGATGCCAGACTAAAATTTCAATGGAGGCCACAGAAACCTAACCATTAAATAATCAGGATAAGAACGTCATTATAAATGCTCGTATGAACTTACACAGTAAACTTCTTATTGTAATAAGCACAACATAAGTCATCGCCGTAGGAAACGTAACGTCATGTTAATAAAATCCTCAAAACTCAGAGATATTCTGTTTCACACACAACAAACTGCACCCCAATGCCAATTATTCCTTCACCACCATTGTGGCTTCGTACTGATCAATCAAGAAGGCTGTGTCGCCCTGAAGACACTTCAGTAAGTTAGTAAATCGTACGATTCTAGACCGAATTAACATTTAATGTATATAAAAAGAATTTGTATGCTTAATTTATAAAATTTAATGTATTATTCGTGCTTCGCGTATCTGATACTTTTTATAAATTCAACAATATACCTATCGTAATTATTGTGCTCCGAAAGACTTTGACTAAATAATGGTCCTTTAGGAACGTCTACTTCAGCTGATTGCTCCGAGCAACCGTTTCATAAAATGGCAGCGCAGAGTCAGATTAAATAAACCGTTCTCAAAATAGTATAAAAAAGTGGAAATTATAAACATTTCACAAGCACCGACTTGTACAGTGCGAGTATTGCTAATTGTGTTCGACTTTGTATTACTCAGTGAAGGTATACAAGAATTAAATACGTTTATACGCCATTTAGTACATATTCTCTGCATTGTGTTTGCCTTTTGATTTTCAATCTCTGTGCTTTCAGTTCGTACGAGATATTTTCACTTTTCTTGCAAATAGAAATCTCTTGATTACGTGAAAATTCAGTTATTTGACAATTGCTGTCGTCAGTAATTTATGAAATCGGTGCCTTATAGATTAGCTATTTGATTGTTATTACAATTATTATATACCAAAAGTTTGTTTTTGTTAACCCCTTGTAATGATTTCAAACGCTAATATTGTTCAAATATTTTATTAAGATTTCCTAATTTCATATTGTTTATAGTAATTGTATCTTAATGAAGATAGCATTGCAATTCAGAAATAATCTTTTTTCTTTGTTTTTGCAATGAAAATACAAAAGCAGACGTAAGTATTTCATGAGGAAAACAAGAAGTTTCAGTTATTATTCGTAGTTATAAAATGTAGTTGTAGAAGCCTGGATCTTAATTTTATGCTTTATGTTAATTTATCGAATTACGTATTTCATAGAAGGGCCTTCTCTTGTTTCCATACATATATGAATTTATAGATACATTTATTTGTGTATTTAATAACAGCACAAATATTACTTCACATTATCAACGATTTACTCAAAGCTATTTAAGTAGTTAAGTAATCGTGTATCATGAATGAAACAAGTATGGATGTTTTTAATTATTTGTCTACATACATATACATGAAGATATGTACATTATATACAAAGTACTCTGAAATTATAAAACAAACAATTACTTATAAAGCATGCTATTCATCATGATATATTTATATCGTATTATGTACTATCATTTTTGAAGCTACAAATATAAATTATTTTATTTGTACAGAATTGTGTATGGAATTATAAAAACTAGGAGAATACATAAATAAAGATACTGTCAGGTTAATTTTATTTTTCTTATTGATCCAAAAGCTCTCGTGACACTTGCTCATAAATGCATAGTGTGTTATTATGTATATATTTTTAATATTTATGTATTCAATAGAATGTTATAGACATTATGAAAATTTGAAAGTCAATAATGGCACCACGACGAGCAGAAGAAATACCTCTTAAAAGAATTGCAGCATCGGGTTGTCGTTTACCAGAACGATTACCTGCCGGAGAAATACTTACTGACATCACCCAAAATCAATGGATATTAGGAGACTCCATAGGCTGCGGAGGATTTGGGGACATATATCTTGGTGAGTGTCATTGCAATAGTAACGCACACATTTTTTCAATTTCGTTTTAACATTTTACAATTATTATACTTATATTCACAGCATCAAACGATACGACTAAAGCAGTTGGACAGGATGCAAAATATGTGATTAAGATCGAACCTCATAATAATGGACCATTGTTTGTCGAGATGAATTTTTATATTCGAGCAGCGCGCAAGCATATGAGTAAGTTATACATTATCATTATTTCATTACACATGATAATATCATCAACTGTCTTTAACCTCATGTACATTTCTTACAGTTGAAAGCTGGTGTAAATCACAAGGTATGCGCAGAGTAGGCATTCCCACATATGAAGGTTCAGGTTCTCACATATATCAAGGACAACGATACAGATTTTTGGTAATACCACGATATGGTATTGACGTCGGCAAAGTATTTCTGGCACATGGTAGAAAACTTCCAGCAAAATTGGTTTATACACTAGCTATACAGATGGTACGTAAAATTTATTTTTAGTTGTATTTCTGCGATTGAATTAGTTCGATTAAATTTGTCCAATAGCTGGATGCATTGGAGTACGTTCATAGCCATGGTTACGCCCATGCTGATGTCAAAGGGTCGAATATTTTATTTGAATTGAATGGCCGTGGTGCTGGGACTGAACATCCTCAAGCATATTTGGTTGACTATGGCCTGGCGTACCGTTTTCGAACAAGATCCGGTGTTCACAAGCCATTCGTACATGACGAACGTAGAGCCCACGAAGGGACATTGGAATTTACTTCGCGAGACGCTCACCATGGAAGTACGTTTATAATAAAATGAAGTAATTAAGAACGATATTTTAATAAATGCTTTATTAACTTTATTACATAATCTATTAATCGTAGCACATTCAAGACGAGGAGATCTAGAAACTTTAGGCTACAATTTATTACAATGGCTCTGTGGAAGATTACCCTGGGAAAAGGCAGAAGGCGGTATGCCTGTCGTTGTCAATCCTGAGGAAATTCATGCCCAGAAGGAGATCCTACTGTCGGACGTACCATTATTTATGCGCGAATGTTTCCCGCATAAAAAAAGACCACCTGGTAAATAATCTAGAACTTACGTAATGTACAAATTTAATCTGATAATTTATTCTTTACGCAGCAATCATTACGGAATACATGGAGTATATTGCTGACTTGAAATTCGAAACGCGGCCAAATTATTCTTACCTGCGATGTTTGTTCGCGCGCGGCATTACGCGAGACGGGATGGTGGCGCCATCATCCTTCATTAAGCGATCTAATGAGAATATATCGTGTGCCAAATTCGATAAGAGACCGTACCTGCGAGAGAGAAGACCCTGTAAACCTGTAAATGGCGAGGTAGATATAAATATTTCAGAAAATCATTAAGGATGTCCTGTTCATTTTATGTGATATATTAAACATTTATTTATTACAGGCAAGAATGACTAGGAATACTCAGCCGATAACCCCAAGGAAAGAATTCAGCTGGGAAGCTGTGCTCGCACGGCATCCTGACAAATTGGCTAAGATCAGTGTGCAGCCTCCAGCTTCCCCTTTGACACCACCGCCATCACCACCGCCGCCATCTTTACCGACTTACGCTATGCTACAAGTCATCCAGAAAATGAAGGATCGCCAGATGGGAATCGTTAAACACAGGACCTCTTCTAAGTCTTCGGAGTAAGTATATGGGGTTGTAGAATCAGTGGGTACTTTTAAGAATAATATTGTAATTTAATAATGATTTTGTAGTAACGACTTAAAACGAAAATGGATGACACCAGCCATGGAGGAGGTGGCTCGACTTAGGCAAAAAACGGCACAGCTGCCGATCCAAATACCCAATTTTATTTCTTCTCCATGCATTTCCCCTAGACTGACCCGATCGCGATCAGCACAATTGAAACGTGAGTAACGGTTTTAATTAAATTTGGTCAATTTTTTTAATTATACCACTGTACCTGTTGTTACTGTACGGTATAAAAAATGTAACAACTATGTTTTGCAACAAATTTCTGTTTTTGTGTATATATATACAGGTCTCACTAGCAATGCCGCTCCAAAGAAAGTGGGAAATAGTCATTCACGAGAGACGGAACTAGTGAAAAAAAAGAGAAGAGCTTGGATCTAAATAAAATCTAATCCTATTACGTTTAATTAAACTTTTACTTCGATTTTATTTTTATTGCATCTTTTAATGACTGGGCATCAGCGAAATTTACGAATCTATCGTTAACTATTATTCATTAGCGATTTCGAAGTTTTTAGAAGAGTTTATATAATTTGTCAGTCATTGGACGGGCAATAAGGTGAGGCGACATTTGTGACATCTGTCTCACAATCTTAATAAGACTGCTTTGTCATCACAGTTCGTTAAGTGCAAAACGTGTATATTTGACATGAGGAAACATTTAATGTACTGTATACATTCAACAACTAGTTGTAGTAACAATAGTAATAACGATAATCTTACCTTTTTCTATTGCAAAGATCACTATATAATTTCAAAGGAGTATATCACTGTAAGGCGATTCTAAATCTTTCCAATTCCTTCCTCTCGATGTATTAATTACACATGATCTATTAAATTAGATAAACGATTAGAAAAGAAAATGCAATCGACATTGTAACGTGTAACGGATCTTTTTCTTTTTTATACCTTTTACACGTTACTGTTTATATCTCTTTGTATATCTGTATGATTTCATCAGATCGTCACTCACAAAACAATACCATAATGTCTTCGTCTCGTTTATACAAGGTCAATAGCAATATTTCTACGGATAATAAATCTCCTGTTATCGTAAAATTTTATACGAACTTGCAGTGATATATATTAAAGAAAGAAACTAAGTTTATCTTTTCTTCTCTGTGAGACAGAAGGGATGATTTCATGACACGAAAGTTTGAGAATCAAATTGTAGTATTCGTTAACATATAGGACGGTGCGCTACATAATCGATCTAATATCACTAAAGATATAATTGAGATAAACAAATATAAATGTGGGTATTCGTATTAATTACTTATAATATAAAATTATTACTTTTACGTAGCGCTCGAAATAACAGCATACATCCACCATTTAAAACTCGACCAGAGTATCCTGAGCGTATTTTCCATTAGGTATCCCCATAAAGTTGCGTTCTTGCTTTAGAATGTATTCTATTTTTCGTTTCTTATTTTTTCAATGAAACAACTGACTCGGTAGAGAATACTTTAGACCCCATAGTAAAACTTACTATGATAGTCTATTGCGTAGGACATGATCGAAGGATGACAATTGTATTGTTCGAGCAATCAAGCTCTTGTGTAAAGATATCCAAGATGGCATAAAATGAATTGATATTAAAAAAAGCTTCTGTTCATGTTTGTCAGATGATCAATGCTTCTACAGTTAATAAGCTAGCGAAATGTATAAATGCATAGTATAATAAGTGAGAGAAAAAATTTAATTAGATGACTGCGATCTTCAAAATGTATCTAAATTATTGTGACCGTAGCTTAGTGAAGGTTTCATGATTATCCACAATGAAGGAGTACGAGTAAAGAATGCTTCTAGTTCGCGAATATTATTTAGAAAATTTGCAAGCGTCAGATTATATCCAATATATACAAGTTTTTCTCCAATTAATAATTGTATCATACAATGTGATCGTCGTTAGGCTCCTTCGATAAGTTCCAGCTTCTCAGGCTCCGAGTGGACCAATTGTTCGTCAAGTTGAAGTCAGAGAGCGCTTTCCTTTTTTTTGTATTACATTAATTAGATAAATTTTAAGCTATTGTGAAAAGAGCTACTTTTATTATGATTATTGTTATCACTGAATATCTTCTTTTTTAATTTGGCGTGTAAGCGAAAAATTGCTCGAATTGATAATTCGTAATTAAATGTCGATACTATGAAAAAAAAAAAAGTATTCTCTTATAAATTGTCCATATTCTTATATAAATTGAAATACACAAAGAACGGAATATTGAGCTCTGAAATTAATTAATTATTTCTTCTTTTTTTACTATTGTATTTGTACTAATTTATTTTTAATCTTCGTTCATGCGTACCTGTACGACACAGTTCTAAGTGTTTTACGAGCTCGTTGCGTATAATATGTCGACTTGCAAACCTCGCTTCAATTAAAAAAAAAATGTGATAGTTTTACGATCATCAAGTATAATGGAAAGAAGAATGATTGTAATGATATAACGTTGAGCCTAAGCCCAGAATGTCTATCCGCAGAATGATATATGTCATGATTATTTTGTATATTCTTGTTTTATCAATAGTCAAAATATAAGTGCAGAGCGATTATATATTAAACTATATGTACACTACGTGTCTCCATTTCGTATATACAAAACCATAATGTGTTTTTGCCCAATAATTTATTCCCATCTATCGTCATACGCTTTAAGAATTTTACGTGAAACAGATTAGTTACAGTGATTTTTTGTGTGATAATTTTGAAAAATGAAAGGTAGCAAAATTCAGAATGACTGTGGCTACTGGGTCTGAACCTTCTAATGCTCAGAAAGCATTCCCCATTCATCCCGTTGTTGGATGCAGCGGCAGGCATTGCGTGTCTAATAATAGAACGGCGATTCCGTCGACATATACGCGTACACGCACCCTAATATACGTGTATATATATATCCCGGCTCACTCATAGTAAAGAAAAAAAAATAAACTTGGTGCGTGGGGGCTAAAGAAGCGTGTAAAGCCACTTTCACGCTGAACTCCGGGCAGTAAGCATGTGACCATGTCACGTCAGCATGTAAAAGCATATCCTTATGCATTGCAATGCAATGGAGATGAAAAATTTAAATCTCTCCATCGGCACGTCAGTTTACGGATAAATTAATTCTACCGAAGTACCAGTAGCACTCTACTACTGTGCTGTGTATTCATAATACTGCATATGCTCTTTCGTAATGCTTTGATATCGTTTTCTTGGGATTTTCTAAAGGACAAAGGACATGGGACTGGATCATTAAATTGTCACGAGTATTTTCGTTTTAATTAGTGTAATTCAAAAAATGGTATGAGATAATAGATTCATTTTACATCGAATTTCCAGTTTTGAATATTCTACGATTATTTGAATTTTTTGCAGAATGCAGTTCGAACACTGCGTTATGTCCTAAATGCAGCTGTGTGGTGGCTGAAACGGCACCCGGTTTCGGTCGCGTCGCTCACACCAGTCGTAAAAATTTGAAACGTTGTCATTTAGCAGAGGAAATATCGGTTAGTCGCTTCGCTCGAATATCGCGTATTCTTTTACAAGAAAATAAACATAAACAAGTCGGACCGTGAGGTTTCTTAACTTCACGATACCCGGAACTAGGAAATTCTTACATATACGGTGAAGAAATATACTGAATTTGATTTTACGATACGATAATTGTTATGCTAGTTTAATGGCCGACAAATACATAGATATTGCTGGTAATAAATTAGTAGCTACGTATCTAAAATGCCGTGAGGAACAGTCTTTATTTATAGACTGAAAACGTGGTAAACAGGTTAATAGACTAATTCTATAATTACATTGTCTTCTGAAAGCTTCCTATAAATTTATTCCAAAAGGCCAGAATAAATAATGGCCCTAAATTATTAAAGTAAATACTCACAGAAATATTTATCCACGGAAACATATAAAAAGAGACACGAATCATTATTCTTATACTTCTGATTTAATCGTTGGACAAGTATAATATAATTATGCATACTCAAGTGCATTACGTCACTACTCCATCGTCCAAGAAGTACCTATAATAATTCTAAGAGTCAAACTAGGTTATTCTAGCGGAACAGGATCGTCATTCTCCATTACTCAATATCTTTGACACATTAAAACCCAATACTCATATCCTTCATTACACAATAAAGTCCCATATCCTGCGCGTAAAAATCCTATAACACTAATTGTAAATCAAGATTCCTCTACCAGGGATTCATTGTTTGAATTTAGTTTAATTGTACGATTAGACAATCGGATACTTGCATTTAGAAGATAAATGGAGATTACGCATTGAACCGTGTCAGAGGAAACAGGCTTTATGTTTCACTACGAGTTCTACATCCCGAAAGATATGAAGATGATCTTCCGTATGAATATAATTTTGTGCCCTTTGTATTTTCATGAAAGGAAGTCGCCAGGGCAACGTACGATAATCGGGATTAAACGCTTGGCGACTCCTGCAGAGGATGCACTCCTGAATAACGTGATACGTATATAATATATATATATATATATATATAAGTATGTGTAACAGAATGATGTCGCCAGAAATCGAACCTGATGCTGATCAGAGCGGTCGCACTTGAGCGTGTTGCCTAAGTTGAGTTGGCCCCAAGCTTCGCTATGCTTCAGTCCGTCTCGCGACCTCGCGGCGAGGGGATGTCGGTTCCTTGGCTTGTCGCTCGCGGAACCTCGTTGCTGCACGTGAAGTAAAGGATTCTTTATTTCTAGAGGCATTGTCGATTGTAACGAGAGTGACATGTGACGAGTGAGGTGCTGAGTGCTTCCAAGAGTCCTAAGAGACAGGAAGTCGCTTAAAAGGGATACGTTCAGCGGATTTTCTCTGCGTCATGGGGAGCGAGGCTGATGCAGAGGCTGCTGCTGCCAGTGCTGTCGATTCTGATGGCTCTGTTAGTTGGGAAGATTTTTTCGGTAAGCCCTTTTTTCAAAATCATTTATTCAAGGAACAGGCAGTTGATTGGAGTACCGATTCTTGGTTGAGGACAAAAAGCTATTGATGATACTATCGGTATGACAGTTTGTATAGAACTGTTGGATGTCACTGAAAATAGGAAAGGGTTATGTTGATTTAAGATGTTAAATAAATACTGTATTCTTGTACGTACTGGAAGTATTTTAATTTTGTTGATTCTGTGTTAGACATTGCTGATTGATTAGCCGGCGATATAGTGCTTTAACGACGTGCTATTGAGAGTAATCAAAAAGAGTCCGTTTATGTATTCCGACTTCCGTAATGGCGGGATCGTTACTCAGCACTCAGCCTGAGGAGCATTGAACAAGAGCAAAAGAAAAAAAGATTCGTTTAACGACACGTAATATATCCATTCTTAGCGTACCTTGGGTTCATTGGCAGTGTTAGTGACAAAAGGTAATATTTATCTTACGTGCATGTAAATAGTAAACAGAAGGACTGCTCTCTGTAACAACGTAGCAATTCCGTTCGACGATAAAGACGTAGTTACGTGCCGTCGAGTCGTAGCATACACGGAACATTAAATAAACAGTGGAGTGCGTTTGCAAGGGAATGAAATAAGTACAGAGGCAAGGAACATAAGGTATATCTATACAATAATATAATGGCCGATACGGAAGGTTTACAAGCGGTGTGAAATATTATAATCGTAAATCGCTATAAGCACGAGCCGTCCATCGACTCTGCCTTGCAGCCGTTTCTCCTGTGAACAGTGGCTGGGATCAGAATAAAACGTGTATCTGGACCAGCCAATATGCATCACCTAATAGATATTACAATGTAACGCCTGTGGCGATATGCAATAACGGTAGGAAATATTGCAGCAGGAGCACCAAGAGGAATTTCACGAACATGGCGCTCTGTAAGTTTTCAATACTATAAAGCTTAAGCTTTATTTATTTAGAATCTCTTGTACGTTTTGGTTAGTATCTATGTGTACCGGTTCTCTTGCTTCTCTGAATTGTGTTCGATAACTGGTATCAACCTGATCGAACTTGGCACTTCGATGACCCTTGCCATGTTCGAATGGATGTATATGCTGCACCGTTTCTACCTAGCGGTACATAGTAAATATGGCGTCGAAAGCTCAACAGTCTAAACAAGTTAACTCGTACGACCAAAATACATCAGCAGCTCGTTATCTGTTTTCGAAAAATCATAAATACATTTTACATGTAATTTGTACTCGGAACCAACTAGATTCTCATAATTACGATAGTCGTCGAGCTGATTTCGTCAGTGTCTATTTACGTAGTGATAAACCCATCGTTAGGTCAGGTATAAGGAGGATATAATTGCTTTCAGGAATTGCTGTAATTCGCGCCCTGGAAAATATACCTAGTGGCGAGAATACGGGACGATTAAGCCGCATCGAGGTTCAATAATAATAAGCTGAATTGAGGATGTTAAAGAAGATAAAGAGACACTGCGAGCTATCATTGCATGATGAAATCAAGTGGATTGCCAGTCTGCTTGAAAGCGAGGATCGTTTCGTGATTCTTTGCAAAATTTAAGTGCCTGCTTGAACCTACGGGCACTGGTATCTATGTGCATACATTAGCTTGCGAATTTATAGGTTAAAATTCATTTTTTTAGTGACTGATCTTTTATTGCTTTACCTGTATAGCATTGCCCACCTACCTACCCACCCACCTACCTGCTTATCTACCTCCTACGATGACTCGAACTCTTTCGCAATAGGTATTCCTCAGCGTTTAGGTAAAACGCTCGCGTTTTATCCTCAGTGCTCTGCAGTCTGTCGACGAGACGTGGCATCATGTACCATCCAACTTCCAAGACGAGCGAACAACTTAAGGATGCGATACGATACACAAAAAACACCCGCTCTGCCGGATGCAGACTTTAGAGCCGCGGGCTTGTCCTACAGCTTAGTCACGTGCACTCGTGCACGTGCATGTACATATATATATATATTTATATATATATGCACCCTGTGTGCAACGTGTCACGCCCGAAACTCGAGCTACATGTATTATTCTTATTTAATTTATCATAACCCATAAGACTGAATATCCACATTTCATAACTTCTATCTTCTGCTTTTCTGTGCGGTATTACGGTTTTACTACTGTCGTCGCAAAATGCTTTTTTTGAGGACGAGCCATTTCTTTCTTGAAGAGTAGTGGTTTTCTGTACGCAAAGAACGATAAGTATTGTAGACAGAACACTCATTAAAGCGACTATCCCAGACAGTGAAGGGTTAGTAATTGCCCTCCGTATCCTGATCCAGGATTGCGCACAAAGAGTGACAGGGAGGTGAATAACTTTTTTGTCCTGTGACTCACGGGAACACGTTTCATGAAAGTTGAACGGTAACCAAGGGGGCCTCCCAATAACTCATCCCCCGGCTATTTAACTCCGACTGGCGTATTCGGTTCAACGGGTTACTTACCCGGACCCACCACGTGTCTATACAAAGTGCAATATTGCACTTATTAAATATATCTAGAGAAAAATATATTTTTAACAGTGCACGATGGAATCTGTGTCTTCATGAATTTCATTGATTCATCAATAAATCTATATTTATTAACGACCACGTTCTATCAGGAGCTACTAGTAGTTATATATGTTACTCAAATACAACCTATCCTATTATCTTTTGAATATTCATAGTTTAATGTTAACACGTCAAATTTAGTATTACGCAAATTTCTTGTATGGCATAAAGCGAGCGGAAAACGAGCTTATCGAAAATTCTCGGTACAAAGAGAGCCGGTTTGTCTAGTAGGTCGGTCTTTTAAAAGGTACGGACTATAGGTCGTGTGGGTTTAGTAAGGCGTAGGCGTATCACGCTTCTCCAGCTGCATTTGTAACAGCGACTGTTGGCAACAAAACGTGAAAGCTTCGGGACATTCATGTAAAGCAGGTTGTTTTATGGTAACAGGTACGAAAACGTGATGCTCTAATGCCGACTTTACGTCTAGCACTGTAATTAGTCATTGATCCACGATTTCTCGTTGTAAGAGGAATACCAATTGATTTTTTATTTTTTTTTTATTACCACCTTTCACACCTTCTTGCGACTTTGAACGTGCTATGTTCTCAAACGGACATACCAAAGATGATGTCTCAGTCCGACAATAGGAGTCTGAAACAACGCGTTGCATTCTTCTTCGGCTTTAAAAGACTTTTGCATTTTGTAATATCTCGAATATGCACTTTGCCTCGTAGCGCCGACTACGTTCATAACTTAGGCAACGAGGTTACACGCTCTGAAAAGAAAATATGCAAGCCTTGCTGAAACGCGAGTCGGTCCCCGTCTTTCTTTTTTTTTTTGTTATTTTTAAACCAAGGAATGTCGCTCTCACAGTTATAGGTTACATTGGCAACGAGAAAAAAAAAGACGACAAATGTTCGCTGGATGAATACGTCTTTACCCTAAAGAGCGACTCTCGTTACTTTCCATAAATTGAAATACTGGCGTAGAGACAGACTGATAAACAGTCTGAAAAAAATGAAAGTTTTTAAGTAACGCTTTATGAGACATCGATTTCTCAAGAAAATCAAGGAATACGTAAATTCGATATGGAATGCAGATTACTATAATAACGAGTATCTTGTCTTTTCGCTCTGTCCGATGCACGGATACCAATGCGTCCCCGTCGCTTCGATATTTACAGCCTGTTGTACTATCCCGTATACACATGCTGCCAGTGTTTTGATTCCCAGCACCCACGCGCTGACTTACGTTTCCATAGTACGTACGTAGCTTCCTGCAGGAAAATTCTCGTGCGATATACGATTATACGTAGATAAATACAGTAGATGCATTGTGACGCTGCTACAGCAAAATGAGTCAAGATCAGAGGATGCAACTATTAGGTAAAATCATAGATGTTGCTTTTACACGATTCTCATTATGCCGTTAAAAGCAAAAAGAAGGAAAAAGAATTCTTAGAATAGCTAAAGATCAATCGGGATGCTGCAAGAGTGATTAATTTTAATGCCTGTATCTATTGCTAATGTCTATACGAGGATCTTGTCTTGATCCTTTTACGGAATCAAAGGATAAAACGATCCTGACTCACGTTTGCTGACGCGGAGTGTAAACGAACCCTTATCCTGATCGTTGCAACGCATGGAACCGCGACATTACGTATAAGGGAAAAGTAACGAGTAACGACATTAGACATCAGTATCACATACTACGTGCTAAGACTAAGCTTAGTCCTTGGGGGATCCGGTTTTATCAGCCATATTGAATATAAAAGTGACAGAAGTAAATAAGCTTACCTAGAAATATTATTTAACGTTTCATAACCTATTGTTAATAATAAAAATCAAGTAAATTGCACTTCTACTTCAATCCATCAATGGATGTTGCATCGTACTAATTATCTTGTCTCTTATCACTGATAATATCTCTACACTGACATAAACATCGTCCGGCAACCCAGAAAGCTACATTGCGGTCTCCCGGTTGCGGTTGACGTGAAAATTTTTCAAGTGCCTATATTTTTCTTCGTCACGTTCGTAACGGTTTATCTGCAACTACCGTGTGCGCCTTACACACTTTCGCCGCATTGAAAACTGATTGCGGTCCAGTTCACATGCGAGGATCCAGTCAGTCCCTTTAAGCGCTATATATAGAAACGGATTTATGAACGTCCAGTTGACTGATAAGAACGTGTCTATATATATATTGGTACGTGAATCAATGACGAAGGAATCACGTTTCATCATAGAGATCCGATCTGTAAGTGTGTAAAGAGAGTAACGCGTTTCTTGTTAGCGTGTAAAGGTAATTGTAAAAAAAGAAATGTGATTAATTCAGACAATGGAGTTTAATAGCGTCGTACCGTGCGATTTGGCCCGAGCGGAAACAAAGGAAAGTCACGTACCAAGAATGAAGTCGAGCAGGAATTGTTTTTAGTATAAAATAATAGAAGTGTAAATGCACTGTGAACTCGTAAGCTTTCCAGTATCTCAATTCCGTTTGAAATCTCTTAGTAATAATCAGTGTAGTGCATATAGGTTACATAGACTGTATCGTATTTGCATTATGCACTGAACCCGCCTGGTACCAGTTTGAAATTATAACGTAACCCGTGCATTGTGCACGTGTTGCAGGAACGCGTCACCAAGTTGCATATATATAATTGTCCAGTTCGAGGAAGGTTTTACCTTACTTCAAAGAGAGCTCTGCCAAGAATTCAGTGTGAAAGGTGTTGTGTGACTGTTAGGATTACTCTCGTTGGGTCTTAGGTCGTTAAAACGTCCACTGAAAATAATCGTATATCACTGCTCGAGGAATCAAGACACGTTCGTGCCTGTACACATAATGCGACCATTAGTCGATGGCGTTTACGAAATTTCAATTGCTCTTGAGCATCAAGTTCGTAGGAGATTGAAACGATAGTGTTATATCAAATTATATGGATAAGATAAAAATGAATGAAATTAATTAAACAATGTAAAACTATGAAATGTACTTAAGGTATGTGAAATTTATTGTTATGATATCAATCACGATACTGTAAATATTTTTGAGTTTGGTATACAAAATTAATTAAATGAATTAGTTCCCTTTTTATTACTGTCTTTTTGTAGTTTGATGATCTAAGGGCTCTTGGATATTTTCTATTTATTTATAAGTTTCTAAGGAAGATTCGAGTGGGAGTCGAGTGCCGAGTAAGACCTAACGTGAGATCAGCAGCCAACTAACGGTTAAAGAGGTTCGCCTTCTGCTAGTCAAGGTAGTAAGCGTTCACATCGTCAGGTCGTGTCTGCTATACCATTCCTTTCCTTTCCTTTCCAATGTTAGAGCGCTTTGATGTGCGTTCGAAATGCGGCAGAAGGGAGCCAGTACTCTTCCAAGATATCGTAGCAGACGGCAGCGGCAAGTGTTCATATCTGAACGATCTGCTGTCGCCGTGAGCGAAGGGTCGGGGACGCGGCAGGAGCAACAGGAGTGAACGACGTTGGAAGTAGCCGCGCCTTGTAACGTCCAAAAATTCTGGATTTCGTCCATCGTCCATCCTCCTCTAAGGTGCATCCCGCAACGTAAGACAGAAGAGATACAGTGCACGGCATAGCTGAGTAACAATGGCGGGAGAAGGACGTAGGCGTAGGAGTGCTGCTTTCTGACTCCTTTAGTCATTAGTAGAATTTCGACTGGCGCAGGTCTCTTGCTGTCTTTCCTCCTGATACTTTGGACTCTCGAATCCTTTCTTTTGAAGATTTTTAAGATCTCGCCCAGTCGGAGACTCACTTAGGGCCAAGGTATTTCTGTCCTGGGACCTTGCACGTGGGAGGCAATACTTTCAGTGCGCTCCAGTGTCGCGACTGCAATGAGAGTTTAGTGACGTGTTGTGTCGTGACTCCTGGTGCTAGACTAGACGATCAGCTGCTTGCTTGCTACTGTTTTTCCGTCGGTCTCACGTTGCTGTCTCGACCAATCCCAGAGACCGGTTTCTGCCAGGAGGTAAACCGAATAGAAAATTCTTGTCGACCGCAGCAGCCCCCTGAATCGTAGCGCGTATAGCTTATCTGGTGAAGTTACGAGATGATCCAGATAGGAGGTCTTCGGGTAAATGTGAACGTGGCTTAACGTGTACGGTGTTTCACGATAGTGCATCCTGCATAGTCACGCGACGTGCACGCGTTGATCCAGGTACACTCATCGACGTTGTATGCTCGGCACTTCTGGATATTATTTCTCTTTTTCTTCGTCTCTGCTGAAGAACGCGCACTGGTGACTGTTGCCTTCAACACGGATTCAGGTAGATTGGGAAACCATGCGGAATCTTTTTTCTCATCGTCTTGTGCAATCCTGATCCTCTCCGTCTGGGATAACACGCCAGACAAAATAAACTCTGGCTTATGTTTGTGAATCGTTTGTCAAGCTTATGGCGTTGCCAGGTAATTTTGACTTGCTGAACCAAACCTCCGGGGTGTGGGAATATGCTGGACGGAGACAGAGTATCTTTTAAACAATGAGATCAACGAAGACAAACAATCGAGTAGGAAACTTCCGGTGATTTCATTGCTCATTCAACCTGGTACCAGATTCCATGCACCTATATGTAAATCTAGCATTGACACGAGGCATACTACTGTTGTAATTTGCTCCTTCCAAATTTCACTAGAGTCAATCAAAAAATTCCCTATCAATATAAATTTAGAAATTTCTATGAAATATATCTTTATTACAGTCTAACAGTAATTAACCAGAAATCTCAGTGGCAAATATTATATTTGTCAATTATTTGTACTTGTTAACCACGTAGATAATTTCTTAATATGAATCGTGACTTTATAACTATACAAAAAAAAAACAAATTCTACACTCCTGTCGACTCAGCTGCAATTGCAATCCCACGGACACTGTTTAATGTTTACAATTGGCAATCCTGTGAAAAAGACTATTGCGAAATCTTTCCCGCTCCATCACTCTGTTGAGAGTCCGACGTATTTGGAAACGTCGTAGGCGACGATAGCCTGCATTGTGCAGGATTTATACCTCTATCCTATAAAAATACATTCAAATATTCATTTAAACACGATTAGGAATCACGACCTTGAACATCCTATTTATGCATCCAATAATTGACCCGCATGTCATTCCCGTTGCTTCCGTGAAACAATGGTCATGTGTTTTTTTCCCAAATAACAATTCCACATTAAATCATTCGCTTTACGAATAATATATATGGCCAAAGGCAATAACAGGGCTGTACCGCTCTCATGAGAATTCAGGGTTCAACGTTTTTATCAAAGGATTCTGAACAACGCTTTGTAGTTAATCTTACGTTGTTAACGTGAGCCAGTAGAATTTCCAGAGATAAGATACATTCAATTCCGTCGCCACACTCTTAAGGCGGTCTTGCAATTAGTAGCGATATGAACTCTAATCCAAAGCGCAATTGAAATTAGTAACGCGACTGACGTCGCTCGAGAGAGTTCTCTGTAGTACGAATTACACACAGTATGTCGTACGTTGTAAGTAATACCTTATATATTACGTATTCAGTTAATATTTATTCTTAACGTCACATTGCGCAATCCTCATTGTACTCGATTCATCCTGAAGATTCAGTAAGGTAACTCCATGACTGACAGAAAAATCATTTCTTAATAAATGCTGCCTTCGGGACATTAGGTCATTACTAAGCATCTTCTTTTTTTTTTAAGCACGACTTTCACGTGTTGTATATATTACGGTGATGCTTGTTTTGATCTACCTGTATTTTACATGCTCTACTGGTTCTCTTGTCCAGTTTCACGATACATGTCTGAAACATCATTCACTGATAATATTTGTCCACATTTCTTGCCACGATGATGCTTCGTTTCTTTTTTTTTTAAAGAAAGAGACCTCTAATTTGTATAATAAATAAAGACCTTACAGGTTCCATGTAAAGTCATAAGCTTGTAGGAGAATTTTGTGGAAAATGAATAGGCGGATTATAGAAGATGATATTGGAAACAGGATTTATGTCTTAATGATCATGATCCATCAATCAGGACGTAAACACAAACATATATTCCAGTCATGAAAATTGATTGATCCGTTACCGTTAGTTAATAAAGACTGCCGTAAGGCGGCCTTGCTCTTTTCTCTCTCTCTCTCCCTCCCACTTTCTAACCCATCACTCAGCCTTATACAAAAGTAGCCGTTAAGCAATACCAAAATAGAAATTAGTCTAGTAATTAATTTCCCCATGGAGTCGTTAAGCCTTAAGGTCGCGTGAATGAAAATAAATGACGTTCAAATAGATTAGCTTCATTGACTTCCCCTTCCGTACAAAGATCATTTAACTTAATGCTTTACGTTAATATCAGAAAATAAATCGTTAACGAGGTCACGTTCAACTTTTTTTTTTCAATGAATTTCAAATAAAATTTCTGATCTTCCCACCGCTATATCGAGCACCTTTAATTAATTGGCGTCAATCAATCGGTCGATATATATATAATCTCCCCGTATATATAATATATCTATCTTGAGTCGCTTATCTATAAAAAATAAACTTTTTTCTTTCACTCCACGTGCACCTCCCTATTCGGTCACTTTCAGGAATGTAACCACTTCACACTCGAATTCCTCTTACGTGAGTTGAACGTGGCCGCGCCTGCTCAGGGCCCTCCTTTTCCTTATACGTTCCTGGGCATTCTCGAATTCTCCAATTGTCCGCGCGTCACTCTTTCTCTCTCTTTCTCTTCTTACCTTAACTCTGCCGCTCGCCATCCCTCTGTGCAGCGAGAAGTGAATATTTTAGTACTGCCACTTACGGTCCTCCCTGTGTCCCAGCACGACACGACGTATAGTAGTACAAAGCTAATGCATGCATCGTAAGATGGAATGGAATGCCTTTGTGAACAAAGCTATTTCATCTCCATATATGTACCTATACTCGGCTTAGCTAATATCCAATGGGACGTGAATGATTGCGGGCAAGGTATGATTCTTGTGCAAGAACTTTTTACGTAGCGAGAATCGTCAAGAAGGTTAGGACGAGTTCAGCAGGAAACGAAGGGTTAAAAAAGAAAGACAAAAAAATCTGAATCAAGATAAATCTATATCCATTTTTTTTCTTATTGTGTTAAGGTACAATTATAACTGCTTAAATTAATTGCAGATACCGAAATTACCTATATCAAATCTATACAGGTTACCCTATATGGAACGATTCGTTGCACCTTAATCAGATTTAGTATCACGGTGCATTATTATCGAAGATTATTGGTATCCCCTAATGTGGTGGTTATTTTGATAATATAAATTTAAAAGAGAGAGATACAGACAGAGGAAATTATACGAATTCATATATAAGGATCTAGTTTCTATATATAGTGTGACTTGTATTATTATAGCTATAACATCTATAAATATCAATGGCTTTGTATAAAGTTAATAAAGAATATATATATATATATATGTATATATATACATATATATGTATGTATGTATGTATATATATGTGCGACTTGTCGTTTACATTTGAAAGAAAAAACTGACGTGGATATTAATATGCTTAGCGTAGTAGCACATATGCGTTGTAAGAAAGAGGATTCGAGAAATGGCTGGGTATAACGTTCTGCGAGTCTGATGGGATCTAATATTATTCGAAAAGTGGCGCTTCCTCTGACAAATCGAGGCGTGTTTTTAGATCACCAGCTCGCGACATAATAATAACAAGCCGCAGTGAACGGTCTAACGTTTTCCGTGACGTGACAGCTGGCTCGAAATTTTCTAGCACGGAGCTTAATTTAATACCCATCGAAAATACAGACTTCTGTCTCTGTATGGAGTGACTGCCTTTTTTTATTGAAAACCGACCGACCGTCGGTCCGTCGGCAATGTTATCGTTTAGATTGCCATCGTACATACCTACCTCTAGGTTATCAGTACATTTGTCAACCTGATAAGATACAAGTATTGCTTTATACGAGTTGTTGAGGTGATCGAGGGAAATATTATGGATATTGTTGACGTCATTGTTGTAGGAAATTATTTAATAAATTTTAACACGGTGTATATAGTAATACACCTTGTTTATAGTAAATTTTATTATTATCGGTCGTTTGCCTTTTATTTCGTAATTTTCATGATACCCGATATTGATTATCGGATTAAGTTATATATTTTTTGTATTGTCTGACAAGACACGTGGCCTGGTACTGAAATGATTGTGTTGGGATACCCGAGGCGATCTGTGAATTTTTTGCTATAGCGTTATTTGTCGAAATTTCTTATTTTTTTTAGTGATGTATAGTCTAAGCAATGTAAACGTAGCCAACAGCTGCATCTGATTCTCGCGGTAAACTCCAGGACTGTAATTGCGACAATTGGCAGTCTACGTTATTAGCCACATTCAAGATGGTTGATGGTAGTTCGCTAAGACCCAATTCGCATTTCGAAAATAATTTTCAGTGTAGATGACAAACGACTCTGCATGTTCTTACAATGGGAATGAAACTGTGAAACAAAAGTATATACAATGACGCACCTGATGATCGAATACCACACGTGCCACTCGCATGCGTACTTATACCTAACTTAACTGCCTACCTGGGTTGTAACGAGAATTGCTAGAGATTGCTTGGTCTTCCTGGGTCGCTGGACCGCGCGCGATAAATTAAACGTCATAAAAGCTATCATATGTAAATAAGTCGTTATTCGCAAGGCTATCTTAACGCATGAGATATCACTTTCATCTATCTGCCTATTATCTACAATGATCCAAAAGATACTTCAAGAGTACAGTATAATATTTGTGTCATATGCAGAGAGAAAGAAATGGCGACATTAATTTTGTTGGAAAATTTGAAATTTTTAAAAATTATATTTTATGTCACGTGGTGATGTCTCTTTTTGGGAACGGATATCCGTAGGTGGGTCAATAGCTCCATTCAATAAGTTACCAATCGATTGTCCATTACATGGGCGTGTAATGCAGCGTAAGGTCACTCCGCGCTCGTGAATCTCCGTTCGGTTTGCGCGCAAACCAGTCGGACGGTCAAGCTAGGGGAACGATGTAGGCGCCGTTCCGAAGGAAAAACGATCCGCCATGCCGCCAGCAGACATCCGAGACAGCAGCTCCCTGAGTAAAGGCTGACGGAGGGTATAGAGTGAAGGAATATTGGCGCCATCGTGGTGCACGCATTATTCTCGGCGTATTATCGATGTACGTCGTCGCCTGCATTCCACTTTCCAGGAGTCCCGGGATACAACGGGGTACCGCAGGATGTAGGATGTCGTATAAGCACGCGAGTGCACTCGTAAGTGAGTGTCAAGGATGGGAAACATTGTAGGCGAAGAAAAAAAAAATAAAAAATTACGTGGATACCATCTGAAATTTGACACACCGATCGAAAATCGGATAAAAGTGCCATATCCGGTTATGCAATGAAACGCAAGTCAGATTTACTGATGACTTTAAGTGACCCCCCTCTAAAAAAAAGTAAGGTTAGAATCATAGTGGAACTTTGGTTAAACTCATTGAACGGGTACGGCCATTTTGAATTATTCCTTGGAGCTTATTTTACACATCAGGATTACCTGTATATGTTTACGTCGCTGTCTATATATAGCGCAGGCATCGAATGCATTTCTGCTATTCACGCGCGTGCATTTTCACTGCACGATCCTCTTGCGAGAAAGTCTTCGGGTCGACGTTCACGACTGTTTCTTATTGCCGCGGGTGGGAGATAATTTCCTTGGGTGAATCTTTCTCGCATGAGGTTGTCTTGTATGCCGTGCATATATGTATGCAGCTTACTTCAGTCCTCAGCCGACGCGTATTTTCACGAGAGTACATTAAGTGCCGTCGAGATGCGCACGTGAGATTTTAATCGGCTTCTTCAAGATTCTCGTCGGATACTTTCCGGTGGCTGTGGGACTCCTGGTGAATTATCAAGATGTCCCTAACGTGTTTCACTGCGACTAGTCTGGAGATGAGCCATCCAACTGTGTAATTGGTGGCCCCACTTGTACTACGAGTATTATCAAGTGTGGTTACCCGGTAGTTAACTGTACCTGGTATACACGTGCCCATAGGGTAATACGTCTCCTTGAGTCCATCATGAAGCTATATGACGGACCATGCCTGAATGTACTTTCATATTGAGTACAGTCAATAGCATTAAATTACACAAATTTTTAGAAATCTATTTTTTTACATTATGTCCCCTCTCATAATTGACAAAGATTTCATAAGTTACTGTACTTATGCTGGGAGGTTAGGTATGCTACTAAAATTATATAGGAGTCTTCTCATTCGCCACATATGTTTGTAATAAATTTGTACATGGCAAGAAAGTGAGCAATGCCTTCCCTTCGTACACGAGATGCACATTGAGTAGGATCCTTCGAGGAACATAATGTACTGCGCACCAAGATACTTCGTCCGTTGGACTTGTTGCGCCTATTAGAATTAACGATGCGTGCACGTAATTCCAAAAAATGACAAAGAAAAGTAAAGGAATGACAAAACAGTCATTGCTTGTACAATGCAATAATATATTCGAGTATCCCACAACAATGGCTAGTCTGGAAGTCAATGTGTTACTCGCGGCTTAACGTCATTATTCACTACGTTTCCAAGTAGGCGACTTTGGTTCAAGTAATGTCAAGTAATACAGGTAATTTCAAGCAAATTGATTTGGAGTACGTGCAATTCTCAATAAATCTTCACGTACTTTTATCCTTCGTTATCATTCCTATAAGCTGATTATGTATAGGCATTATTTAACATATGATTATCAGACTCACTGTTTATGCTCCTTATAAATATTGTCTGGATACACGCAAAACAATTTTATAGTAAATCTTTCAAAATCCCTGTTTCATCAATTTTCTCAGAACGCAGGGAATCTTTATCAATGTGACGTAGTGCAGCGAGAATGAGTCACTTCGGGCGACTGGCTCGTTGTAATTCATTGCGATGATTGGAGCTCTTTCCTCTCTCTCTCTCTCTTTCTCTTTCACCATCCTATGGCTTTGTTCACACCGAACGGATGCTTACGAGTACCCGATTAATTGAATGCCTGCAGAAGCGAACTGAAAGACAATAAAGAGATGGGAGAGGAGTTCAGTGTATTGGCGGACACTCGTTAAAAGAGAACGGCACCAATCAGAATCGAAATCTCTCGCGTAATTATACAGACACGTTCACAAGGAGCGACGCTCTCTGCAATTTACAGGAAGCTAATTGGCGAATAATGACTTTCGCGAAATCGCCGTTATATCTGTATCTACATTGTACTCCATAGACAATTATTTAATGAGAATTTACAGTTTTACGGATTAATTAGTTTTCATCGACAATTATTCCGTAAAAAAAAAATTGTTATTTTTTTTAAATTACTAAGAAATCTTATTCCCACCATTAACATCACTATACCAGTATACCAAGCTTAAGCTTTGACGGTATCTTATATGAAGGTATCAAAAGTGATTGCCTTTTGATTAATTAATTTCACGTACTGAAAGTATGCTTAATTAATTATACTATAGTATTGTCAGATATACACTCTTGTCGATTATACTGTACATAGGCAGGCGACAGCTGACTCGCTTTATTATAATTATTATTCGTATATTATAGGCTACTCGCCATTCAAGCATAAGGCTAAACCCGACGCGACACTTTACGCTCCAGTGTGAACGGGGTCTTACCCTTCCACTATCTATACTTACTCCTCGGCATTCGGATTCCATCTGACTAGCACTACACGCTCTATTCCATTCTTCTGTCTGGCTTCAGTACTACCTGTTGTTCCATCATGAACGAACGTTCCTTTACCTTCTCGGTACAAGATCTCTGGCTTATTCGTAACGCGATACGAGCTCGCTAACCTGGATCAACCTGTGAATAAATATTTGTACATATATATCTATATATCGGAATTATCAGTGCGCAAACTTTAACAGCCATCGACTTACCCAAGTGTTGTGCAATATAATCTCTTATTTGATCCTGCAGTTCTGTGTTCACTGTGATAATTCTTCTGCGACTGATTATATATATATATTTTTTTTTTCTTGAATCTCTGTGTATTGTGATATTTCCAAGTGCATCGCTCCTGTTAAATATTAACAACAGCAAAGGGGTTAGGATTCGAAAGAAGGAATCGTTAAGAGAAATTTGGAAAGTCTCGAGTATAATTACCAGAGAAGAATGTATCCGTATCGTTGGCCATAACCATCTTGTATACTCTCAAGATAGGTAAATGATTTCTGATAACTTTTTTTTTGTTCAACCGTACACAACCGTTCAGGCTCTGTGGACTGTTTTTTAGGAACTGTTCTCAGAATACAAAAATAGAACGTTATCAGTACTGTCAAGGAGTTCGTTGACAATGTCCAATTACCAGAAGTCCGAAGTTTCCTTCCGAAAAAGTATTATAACGAAGATTTCAAAAAAGTTTAGCTAAACTACCGAAATAAAACAGTGAAATTAGATTGTCGCTGTTGTTATAACTTTATACTTGGCTGTTACGACGGAGTCACGAATAACGAGGTGCTAATGTCACTTTCGATTAACGTTTCACCGAAATAATAGTCTTCCATTTTACGCCTGTCAGTTTAAAGAAAATATCAAATATATATATATGGTATATACATATACATCTTCTGCATTACGTAACAGCTTATCTCCAGTTATACAAGTAAAAATTGCACTGCAACTTGCCTTCTCTCCCTTCGACAATGACTTGACCTTTTGAATCCATATAATCCCTTCGTGAAACATGGTTGATTCACTTGGTATACTAAAATCGATTCTCTCATTTGGACTGCTTCAATGCAGATATGTATTTCGAGAGATCAACTTCCCTTACTCAAAAGAAATCTTTCAACGTCCTCACACATAATTTAACGCATGGCTCGTATAATCCAAACACGAATTCACTATCGTGAGAGACTTCTTATATTGAAATTCTTGAACGTGGGCGCCATTGCCACTTCAACTTCAAGTTCCTTGTCGTTGACTTCCGTCAATGAAGCAACGTATCTCTCTTGGCGTAAGACTCCTTCTCGACAGCTAACGAGTAAATTTACGTCTTAGCGTCTGGCGCCAATAAGCGATAGTTAGGCGTTAATGTTTATTACATATATATGTATATGACTAGTGTAGTACATCGGTTGATAATTCTGCGAAGGGCCTACGTTAGAAATGACTTGAAGTTCTAGTGACTCGCATCACGAACTATCATTTTCATCGAAGTGATCATTATACACGTCCCTGAATTGGTTCCATTATACTGATTCTGTTCCACGTATCGAATCTGATGATTGTACAGTCATCACTACTGATCTTTCATTATTTTACGTTTAAACGTAACTCTACGTCATTTTGTATGACGATTAACGTCAGTCGTTATGGATGCAAAGAATTTCCCTGTCACTCAGTGGAAATCTACGTAATTGAAGTGAGTAAGTGGGAAGGAGATATTAGTTATGTAATAAACGAAACGTTGTATAAATATAATAGATATAGATATAGCTTATAGGAGAACGTACGGAAGCGACATTGAAACTTCAAATGATGTGTAGTTTGAATTTATTTCTATGAGACGTACGTGCTTTGTCCATTGACTACATTTAATAAAGTCTGTGAATATACTCGGTGTGCGTTAAATCTTGATAAATAAATTCGTGGAATACGACGATCAAGTTATTTTATTATTTAATAAGGGAGTCGATTGTACGTGAAAATGACTGATTAATTACCGAATGATATCACGTAGACGGAATGACGAATTTTTCGAGGATGCTTTCCACTCGAGTAGCCTAAAGAACCTGAGTGGATCAGCCGCGTATATTTTTATCGGTCGATTGAAAATGACTGCGGTCAAAATAGAAATGGGCTGAGTTTACGTCCAGTCTGAGTCCTGTCTCACGGGCTTTGCCGTCCCGTAGAATTTTCGTAAGGCGGCCATGCCGCTGCCGTTATTATATCCTAACGTCTCTGCTACCGGCGATAAAAAGTATAAATATCGACGGGAACTGTTCACTGTGAACTGTCGAGAGTTCAATGCACCTATGTTGTGTTCAGGACACGATGCATGTGCATGCCGAGTGTAACGCGCCATTTTGGCCAATTTTTTACCCCAAAAACAAACCGTTGATCGCAGGAGATACGTAGTTATTCAATTTCTTTAATTTTTCGAATATCTTCGACTCTCAGGGTTGCTTTCGCAAATACGGTTTATTCTTTAAACTTGGTTTAACTGCGTAATTACCCAGTCAGATACTTGCATTTTTAACATAAACAGGTTTTATACGTGATTCAATGAAAATATGGATTCGTTACTTCTTGGAGTTCTTGTTAACGTATTTCTCGACGTTCAAATACTTGGAAATGTATCAGAGAGTCGTTGAGATAAATAAGTCAATTTCTTTGTAGACAGATTATTGTGTATGACCGTTGATTAACCCAAGTTCAAATCTTTTTAATGAATATTCTTATCAGAAATGAATTTCGTTCTGTTGATTTTCTTGTGTCAATAATTTATTTAATATGTTACGCCATAATGGTACTTTCTATGATACTAGTCGAGTTAGACTCGCGCCAGGTTATGATTGCGCGTTTGGGCGAGAGTCCTGGGTTGTCCTATTATTAGCAAAGTTCTCAGCAAGATGGAGCGAAGATAGTTTGAAACTGTTATACAGAGCCATAAATATATTTCTCTGAAATTATATGCAGATACAAATAAAATAAAGAAATCGGACGATATATCAAATTCATGAGATTGTATATGTACTGTTAGTGCTGATTAGTCCTGTTGTAAAAGGAGATAATATAATATTCTAGTAAAAGGAAACTGCAGTCAGAGAATGCAGAAATGCGAGCGGGAAGCGGTCGGTAAAGCGGCAGACGTGATTTCACGTCTGCCGCCAAGGAAATTGGAAACCATCCTGGTTGTTTGTTTGTTTAACCGACTTACAGATGTAACAGTCGCGTACGTTATAATACAACCTTCGTGAGGAACTTTCGAGAATCGTATTTCTCGTGTTCATTTTGAACGTCTGAAAAACATATCCGGAAGTATCGGTATTTTCTATACCATCAGCAGCGCCCCCCCTCGTTGCTATAAAAATAATAGTACACAATTCCTATAATATAATAGTGTATACTCTCACCTGACAATATATAGCTATACATAAGACCTAGTGTGTTAAATTAACATTTATGGTATACGGACAATTAATTAATTATCTTATGTATTTTTGTATAAGGTACTTCAACCGATCTGGTGCCGCAGCTTCTTGGTATGTTCGACGAGTTGGCAAGGAGAGGCAATGGCTACACCGATCATGTCCTGCCGTCGACCTGTAACATCCCTGCTGCCATTCAGAAACGCTTAAGTCTGGTACCGCATTCCCATCGTGGCTCCATATTTGGTCCTCTTTGTTCCACGGAATCCATAGTCGCGAAACCACAACGCCAGGAGACAATGGACGCCGCGGAAGCCCAAGGAGTTCTAGGAAATTCCAACCAGATAGAAATCACTATCTCTAAGGAAACTACCAAGAGGGAGGACGATCGTTGCAACGGATCCTTGATGATAAATGGACACAGTATCAAAACTGCTGATGAGAAACCTTTGTATCGACGTGAAACAAACGGTCTGGCACCATTGAGGTACAATAGAAGAAGTCGTCCCGGAGGACGACCTCTTTCAGGAAGTTCCATAGCCTCGAGTACGTCGTCCAGTGGATGTAGCAATCAAGGAAATCCATGTGCGGTCAATCCTTATTTAGCGTCGGTAGAATCATTGGCCGATAC
This sequence comes from Hartigia nigra, assembly GCA_031001745.1. NCBI lineage: Eukaryota > Metazoa > Arthropoda > Insecta > Hymenoptera > Cephidae > Hartigia > Hartigia nigra. The sequence continues at coordinate 946,189 of JARPRG010000406.1, forward strand.
CTGTGCCAGTTCTCAAGGTAAATTATGATAAAATTATAAGAATATTGCAACACCAGAACAGTTAACGTTCATGAAACGTAGATGTTATGGTGCAATTTTTAATTACAAAAATAAACCTGATATTGGATTCCTTTACGAATCCGTTACTCGTTTTTGTTCATGTTATCTATTTCCTTTATACCGTACACATGGGTTTAATAGATTCTTTGATTTTTTTAGGATCTGGTGACAGTGGAGTCGTCACTGTTTCAGAAGTTAATTGTCGAATCGGTAACAATGGCGATAGTCAAAGAAGAGATAGTGCTGAAGCCGAGTCCCCGTTATACCATAGACCTCGTTATTGCGATCCTCATCGCAATCCTGTTGAGAGGGTACTCCTGGAGATTGTTGATACAGAAGCTATTTACGTTGAGCATCTTCGTCAAGTTATACAGGTAGAAAGACTGTGTTAATATTATCAATGGTGATACTGCATTTTCATCATGGGATTGATTGTATACGTTTTAGTATTTTATTAGGGTAACGGATTCCAGGACGCTTAAAGTCATTGATCATGAGAGGAACCAGTTCGCAAATAAGTCGGTAATCAATGAATCCTCTGTGTATTGAAAGATGATATTTATAGAATGGTATAACTGGTATCAATGTCTGGGTACCGTGTTGAACCTTGTGTATTTTGTTTTTATCAAATTAATTGATTGATATAATTTTGTAATTTAATCTGTCATGAAGTTGGACCTTTACTTTATCAGGATGTTCATTCAGACGTGTTGGTGAAGTCATGACTCATGCCTGAGGGATCATTGATCGGCTGCGTTTACGTTTAGACAAATTTAATCTCGGTCGAATGACCTTATGGCTCATTTTATTATCGTCTATGGCGAATTTAACCCTAATGTTAATATTTATTTGCTATCCTCCATCATTTGATGCTTTAAGAGGAAATAATTTATCGTGTTATTCTTTCCTTTTTATTTTTACAGGGGTATCTTATATTTTGGAGGGACGACCCTGCTTCTTTAGTCCATCAATTGCAACTCAGTGATTTGTTTAGTAATATCGAGGATATTTATGAGTTCAATAGGTAAGTATTTGAGATCACATAAAAATATATTTGTTTAATGATAATTTTTATAAAACAATATTATCCTTCTTACAGGGAGTTTCTTAAGGAAATAGAAAAATGCGGCTTGGATCCCGTTTGCGTTGCTAATACCTTTATCAAGCATAACTCTGGATTTAAAGTCTATACAGAATATTGTACGAATTACCCAAGGTATAAAAACTTAATAATTAATATTTAATTTTTTATTTTCCTAATTAATTAAATATTTTAACTCACGCCTTTCTAATCCATTTCAGAACGGTGTCTGTACTGACTGATCTCATGGGTCAAGAACATACTGCAGGTGCTTTCCGAGAAAGACAAGCAGCACTAGGGCATGCATTGCCTCTTGGTTCATTTTTACTAAAACCTGTGCAAAGGATTCTGAAATACCATTTACTTTTACTGGTAAATGGATTCTTATTAGTCGTAATTACCCTTTCTCTTTGTAAACTACATATAAAATCTTTCTAGAACCTATCAAAAGAGTATGGTACAAGTGGCGAAGAAGAAGACAACGAAGCTGAGGGTAGAAATGCAATCGAAGGTGCTTTAGCTGCCATGACAGGCATCGCGAAGCACATTAATGCAATGAAAAGGCGGCATGAGCATGCAGTGCGCGTTCAAGAAATTCAATCACTTCTGTACGGATGGCCTGGCCCTGATCTCACTACTAGTGGCGAATTAGTGGCAGAGGGCAGATTTCGCATGCGAGGTGCCAAAGCTCCGCGACATGCCTTTCTCTTCGACCGTATGTTACTTCTTACTAAGAAGAAAGAGGATGGTCTACTGGTGTATAAAGCTCATATCATGGTATATACTACTTAGTGTGATCATTAGAAAATGTAATTATTTATATCAGCTTATAGGTTTGTAATTGACTTTATCATTTTTCGTTACAGTGTTCAAATCTTATGCTGATTGAAAGTATACCGGGGGAGCCATTCAGTTTTCATGTTATTCCTTTTGACAATCCGCGACTGCAGTACACTTTACAGGTAATTTGATTATTTAATTGATATTTATATAGCTTAATTGTACATATATTCGTAATGCAATGATATACCGTGTTACAGTATGCTTGGTTTGGTAAGTGTCATGTTTGTCATATTAACTGTGGATAAATAGACATTTAAAAAATCGGACTTTAAGTATGGCTAGTTGCAATGTATTGAAATATAATTTTTGATATCCTTTAAGGCTCGCAATTTGGAACAAAAACGAGAGTGGACGTTACAAATCAAGAGGGTCATCCTTGAGAATTATAACGCAGTAATACCTTCACATGCTAGACAGCTAGTAATGCAACTTGGACAAACACAACCCGAAGGTACGAAGAAAGTTTGACTCAAGCGAAAGAGAATTGTAATGGGTAAAATGGCGTGCTATTACATGTTCACTTGCAAAATCAAAAAGCACGTATTTGCAAATTTCAGAAGACGCGTTGGCAGACAAGGGTTCGGCAAAGAAGCAGCACTCAGCGCCGCCTGAATATCTTGAAAAGAGAAAGCAGGAAAGGGAACGGCGAAGGTCTGAAACAATGTTCAGGCAAAAATTGAAGAAGGGTAGCAGGAAGTTAGAATCTAACGCAGCCTCCACTGAGGTGAGTATAGTAAAAGGACGCTTGTGAGGTTTGTCTTTGATTAATTAAAATAATTTAAAAAAAATTATATCCAGGACTCACCGGCTTCACGACGTAAAAACCAATCCGAAGAGTCCATTATCCATGGCTGTAGAGATCAGAGTCTGAATAGATCGTCTGACGGTCGTGCGTCGAAGGTCAAAGTGCGTAGGAGTGAAGTTTATTAATAAAAAGTATATTAGTACTATAAAGAGAATTAAATTAACAATGAGGTTTATGTTTCAGGATCGATTTGCAAGTTGGAGGAGAAAGTCTGAACCAGGATTCCAGTCGTACGTGTCCTTGACTCAATCGGATGACGAACAAAAAGATGATGCAGTTGATACAGAAACTACGACTGTCGAAACTGAATGTACAATAGAGAATGACGAAGACAATGCAACGACTGTTCTTCATAGCAATAGCTCTCCAGCATCAGAAACCAAAGATAACAATGAACAAGTTCAAGCGCAGACTGTGGAGGAAATAGTCGGGCACATACTAATGCAAAATCGCGAATTCCAGAAGTTGCTTGAGAAACAGCGCACTAACAGTAACATAAATGTCAGGCAGCAACAGCGTTTCAATAAACACATTTCCGCCGATACGTCAGACGAGAGTGAGACTGAAAATACAAACTACGTTACGGAATCAGCCAACAACAACAGAGGAGGCCGCGTGCGTTCCTCAAGGCGTGAACAACGGCTGGTCAGGGTGAATAACGCATGGAATTCATTATCCCCTACACCACCACGAGACAGTCAGCCTGCTCTACGATTACGCTATGACAACCTTCGTGCAGATGGTGAAAAGTCACTGGAAACCACAACCAAAAATCGTTCTAATCGTGTTCAAGAAAAAAAAGCCATCTTCGAGGCTTTTAAGAGACAAAGTATTGTTACTGAGAGTAAAATCATTCAGACGGCTCTCAGGATACGAGAGAACTCAAACTCTGGTACGGAGGACAATGCACAAGTGGAAAGGTCGCAGGACGAAGGTCAAAATGTTGAAGAAATTAGTGAAACTAATAACACTACAGTTCGAGATACAGAAGAATCCAAAGGCTTTGGGAATTATGATAATTTGCAACATGTCTGGGAGGGTCTGCGAGAGCAACAGGATATAGATGGCACCAATGACAGTCCTACTCGACCTGCTGTTTGGCTGACAAAATTGTGCGAAGGACTTCCAACGTCTCCGCAGAAATGTGGATCGTTGCCACGCAGCTTTCAGATGCATCCAAATTCGCAACCTAACGTTACCAAGTCTCGATTCCTACAACGGGATGGGAAACCAATGAGCGAACGTCCTTTTACAATAGCTTCGGATAAACCTGCAGAAATTAATTTGGAAGATATGGAGAGATATGCTTCTACCTGTCAACCGGAAGGAAGAATCGCTAAATTTCCTACTTCTAACTCGTCATCCACTTCTACTTTCTTTTATTCTCTCGACGACTCTCTTACGGATGCTTATTCGGAACTTCAAATTTCTAATACCTCTGCCAATATACATCCAGATCATAAGATTTACAGAGCAAATGGACATGGCGCTACCATGTTTAGAAACGTGTTATCCAAAGCTGGCAGTCGTCTACAGGGTTTACGAACAACTGCCAGTACAGAGACGTTAGAATGCAGTGAAGAACTTGAGAGAACAAAGTATTTCCGTACTCTGAGTAGTGGAAAGAGTAAGAAGAAAGGTAAGACGAGAAGTTCAAGAGAATCTTCGTCAGATGTGGAAGAGATTGTAGGTTGCGTGACAGGTGGAAATTCACCTCTGAGAATTCTTCCCTTGTATTATAAACAAGGTAGTTCCGATATGGGTGCACGGATTGCTCAATCGGATTATGCTGATCCGGCAACATTATTTGCTGAGAATAAACGGGCGGAACTTATCACAGAGAAGCCGGAAATGCAAGTGGATGAGGGACAGGAAGATGAGCCCGAGGAAACATCGACAGAGATATCAGAGCATCGTGAAACTGAGACTGACAGTTTTTATGAGAAATCTTTTGAGACTATTGAGAATTACGTGGATGCAGATGTAGACGAGGTTTTTCGGGACAGTGCAATATTTAGTGACGTTGACGAAGTGCTCGCCATTAAGTCACCGGTTATCGTGACACAGTCAATAATAACTCAAACAAAACCCAAAGTTGCTCCACCTGTTCCGGTTAAGAAGAAACCCGATTTGCTTGTGACTCCAAAACCAAAACCGAATGTCGCCCAGAAACCGGACTATTTGAAGTTAAGAGCAAAAATATTGAAAGGTCAAGGTGATTCGGAGTGGTCCAGTGTGGGAAAATTATCAGTGAATAAAGACGCCATACAAATTACACGAGATGCATGCTTTGATTCGCAGAATTATGAGAATAAAGATACCTTTTTAATACAGGAGGATAGAGATGATGTTTCTGCAGGGCAAAGCAGGGCTGGCTGGGTACGAAAAATGGTTGGTCAATTGCAGGGCAACGTTGAAACGTGATTTTATATTGTTTTAAAGCGTATGAAATTAGCTCTGATGATTTTAAATATTAATGTTATGTGTCGAAGTACGAGAAAAGTGTCTAGCTATGAATTTCAAGTGATTGTTTGTTACAAGTCATTAGTTAAAATTTTTAGTGTTACCCTCTGGATGAATAATTCATCATTCAAACTATATTAAATGGAACAGTGGTCAATAATAAATATATATCATGTAAATCCATTCGATGTTTTAACCTAACATAAAGTTCGTTCGCAGAATTATGTACACATAGCTAACTTCTGCATGAACTTAGTTATTGTTACGTATCACAAAATTAATTCTATTAGAAAAAGATTATTCTTCCACCGTTGTAGTCTTGCTTCAAACTGTCTTACCACACTTGTGCTTCACACGATATTCCATAATTTTCATACCTTAATCATTCCTTGCCTCGTTTCATTGTGCAGTATGCAAGGAAACGTATTATGTCACGTGTCATGCAAGCAAATGAAACGAAGATGTTGTACCGATAAACAAACTATACAATTGCAATCACACAAATATTGTTCTCATTTTTCTATTTGCAAAGTTTTCGTCAGAAAACAATGTAATATTATACATGTTATTTTTTCAATGTTAAAGTAAAAGTGTAAAGGTAGATATAAAAATGAAAAAGTATTCAGATCTATCATACTGTGCCTTCAATGTACATACAGTAATATAAAAATTCATTAAACTTTTTAGGAAACGTTTCTCCTTATACTTGGTGCACATATGCCTTATCCTAAGAACACAATACCAATAATGACAGGTCACAACAACCATCTGTTACGTGTTCTCTATATCTCAGAGAACCTTCTGCTAGAAACATATGTTCTTTAAAGAGTTACAAAGAAAAAAATTATCCAGGATATCCAAAGGAAATATGAACAGGAAGCCATCTGTACTATAAATTAATATAAATGTATTATTCAACCCTTATTCGGTTTACATGCGTCTAAGATACAACAATGAAAACAATAAATAAGTCGGCAGTACACAAACATCTTTCGCACTGTTGGATTTTTGCAATCGTACAATATTTCTCATAAAATTATAATATCAATTTGAACAACGACGTAACGACAAATTAACAGCTGTTCATTGTCCACTTTCTTTTAACAAATGAGATAAAAAAGTGAATATTACGCTTAACGACTTAACAAATTATTTTACACTATGGTGGGTGGTTGCAATATCGCTGGAGCTCTTCGTACCTTCAGTGCTTCCGGGCTCATAGCGCGTCCTTGTTTTGAAATTTGATCATAATCATACATGACCGACAGACCACCATCTTGACTCACTTTTCGCGCGAAAGTTTTACTTTGAGATGAATTAACAGGTCTTTCACGATCCATCGTGCTGGCACTATTGTAAAAGGCATCAGCGGCGATACTACCTTCTTCAACTTCCTGACGATACTGACGATGTTTAGCTTTGAGGGCGGAATAGACTCCTATTGAGATAAGCAGAAGGAGGAAAAGTAATCCCACCGCAGCTGCTGCAGCTATCACTCGCATTTCCGTTGGATCACGAACGATTAGCTTTAGATTTGTAGAATCTCTTCCCTTCTCACTTTCAACAATTAAAGTATAGATCCTTGCATCCTCCTTTTGCAGATCCTTTATCTCAAGCTTTGCCCAGTAACAATTAGTCACCATTTTGTTTTCTATTATTGGCTCCAATGGCAATGCTTCATACTTTGGATTAATACTTTCGCCTGTGAGATACAAAATGTATTTTAGAGGAATTTTCAAAAATAGAAACTATTGTTTCTCTATAGAAACTCTTTGTTACCTGCTCTAATGTGAGAACTACCCCACTGCCATGCAACGAGTCTTGGAGGCGGTCTTGAACAAAACCTTGATTTTAATCTGTGAACTGCTTCGCCAGTCCAACCGACAGATTCAAATAGACCCTTTTCACTGGAAGAAGGTCTTGTTTGTATTTCCGGTGGCCCGGTGACGTGTAAGACGAAACGTGCTTCGTTTGACATTTCTCGGCGTACTCCATTGATAATGTTAAAAGCCACACAACGATATTCTCCTTCATCAGACCACATCACGTTCTCCAATCTCAACCGTCTACCAGCATCCTTATTGTGCGCCAAATTTTGAATCATTTCTGTAGTCCCACCTCTTAAATGAACCCATCTGTATTGCGCAGGTGGATTTGCTTCGAATTCTGGACATTCAAACGGCTCTACGTTTGATCCTAGTAAAGCAGCTTCTTCCGTCTCACCAGTAACGTTTCTAACTTGATCTTCATCTTTTACTTTTAATATCGGTCCAACTGCAAAGACAATAATCAATCATTTTACCCATAGTATAGCCTCTATAAATATTTCATATAAAAATATGTACTTACACTGAACATCCAGTCTATAATTAGCAGCTGGACTCTCACCAATAGTATTTAATGCCTTGCAGGAATATAATGCAGCGTCCTCTCTCTTGATAGGCTCGAATCTTAATTCAGATCCTGATATGGTATTATTTAATTCAGAATGGTCTTGCGCTAACAGTACAATATTATTTGAGGTTAAAGAAACAGAGTCCTTGAACCACTTGATTGTAGCTGGAGGGTTTGCATCAGCGGTACACTTTAGGCTCATAAAACTTGCCGAGTCTTCCAGAGCTGCAGCAAGAACACGGGGACTGGTTTCCAGTTTAACCTCCGGTGAGTCTGTAAATTATTTTCCCATAAGTTTCGCTTATATGATCATCCTTAACTTTATCTTACAATGAATATCCAGCTTGGATTCTGCTGTCGATGGCAGCGGACTCGAAGGATGCAATGTCAGACATCTTATAGGTAAACCATGATTTTCCCTCTGACCTCGGACACGTAGAAGACTATGAGCTGCCCAGGTCTTAGGACTGTCTACCTCTGTAGCATTTGTTTGATCTCTCAAAGGCTCCACTTCCTCGCCACCTATAAACCTAAATGTATTTAAAAATAAATTTACATGGCTCTAAGAAGAAATTGCAACGTTTGTGAATTATATGATTTGCAGAAAAGAAAGTTAGTTGGCTGTACAAGAATACAATGTCTATAGGTATATATAAACTTGCAGATAATGGACTCTGCTCAAGACTGGAACCGATCAGGAATTACGCTCGATAGATTGTCACTCAAAAGAGTAAATGACACAATTTAAATACAATCCCAGTAGGACGAGTAGATTATGCTGAAGAAAGGTGTGTAGACGCTATGCTTGCGCGCATTCATATTAGGAAAATTTAGATAAGGAGTGGCTACGGCCGTCAGAGCGTGAAACAAAAAAACAGAGTTCTTAGACAGCCCTTGTGTCTGCATAAAGACTGCGTTACGGATTCTTGGTTCTCGCGGCGGTGCTCAAATATAAACTTGCAAATTGCTAGTGTAATAAAATCCTTCATTCCTATAGCTTTTATTAACGAAAACTGCAGTTGTGAAATATTTCTTCTGGCATTTTAATGTAAATCAAAGAATTTCCTTTCACAACGATACCTTTTGATTAATGTATCTGGATCGGTATATTGTAATATGGTGTAACGAGCGAGAAATTCCAAATTTTTCATAATTATTTACCACTTTATAAGAGCCGGCGGATTTCCGTATCTTGAGACGCATGATAGAGTAGCATCCTGACCTTCCCTCAATGTCAAGGCAGTCGTCAATACAGCACCACCGTATTCTATACGCGGCATCCTGGGTTTCACTATAAAAAAACGTAGAAATATGATAAAGCAGTAAATTCCAGAGATTCCTAAAATACAGAAAGAATGACAAAAGGCTGTTTCATATCTAAAATATTTCTTACCTCTAACAAGCAAACGAGCGGGCAACGAAGTTAGTGCATCCTGCCGTGTAAAATCACCAGGTGTAACCTGACATTCCCAGAGACCGTCGTCAAAGTCAAGAGATGCTCTTCTGATAAGAAGAGTGCAATCGCCCTCTCGTCCTCCTGCCCACTCATACTTATCCGGATGCATTCCAACAGGTTTACGATCCTTTTGCCAGATGCAATGTCCCCTCTTGTCTTGGACTCTACAGCGCAACTGAACATCATCTCCAGACGAAACTTCCTGGTATGTCGAGGGCGTTTCCGAAAATCTCTGCTCGCCGTAGCACGCTTCACTCGTCAATAAAATCAAAATTACAATTCCAATACGGTTTTTCGTCATTCTAACAAGGAGGAATAGTTTTCCCATCGAACGCATATTCTTCCTTCCTTTCAAAACGACCCATTAAACCGTATCTAATGGCAAGAGTGAAACCTTCAACGGCTGACTTATTTCGCGAAAGCACATCTTGAAAATTATAGATCCTCTCCCATTGCTAAATTACTATGCTTTACTGCCACTATATAATATTACACGACGTATTATCACAGTCAGTTTGACGACTCGAACGAACCGGGACTGTCCTCCGACCTGCAATATATAATACAAAGAATGATTATAACTATATTGAAACTCTAGTGCAACCATATGCTCTTGTTTATTTTATACTTAAAATTCTTAGCCACTCTTCACTCCCTCCTTGCATGGATTTAAGAGCCAGCTTTAACGTACTACAATAAGCTCTTTCTTCCTAGAACACAAGTGTTGTCAATAAAATAATATTCCAGTTAGGTTCCTTTTAAAATAAAATAAAAATCTACTAATTGCATTAATCTTAATAAATCATTTATAAATAACTATGCGATCTTTGTTATCATAAGAATAACATTGTGACAGTATTTATAAATAATTCATATTAATTATGGCAACTGATAACTCAAAATACTTACTCTCAATCCTGACGGTTCTCCACACCAGTAGTTTCAATAAGATTTACACAAAAACGGTATCTCTATTTAAGTAACAAGAGCACCGCAAAGAAGATCTGACCAAGTCGAGGAAAGATCTGGGACAAACACAATGCTAGGAGCACGCAGTGGAACTGAAGTGGAGTTAAAGCCAGAGCCTCCCGCGCGGCTCTACTGGAAGCGGAAGACGCGGACCCCAAACACGTACCCATGCGTGCGTATCCAACCCTGTCTCCTCTGCTGCTATCCTTATTATTCGACCGTGTTATCATTACGCCATGCTACGCTAAGTTTTGCTAGCTATCTGTCCAGTGTTTTTCATATGCATAATACGGCGAACACCCTGCAACTGTCGAATCATACTCAGGACACATTTCACTGGTCAAACCTGTTGAACTCAACCTGGCTCTTTTCCATCTAAAAAATGTTATTTATTACTGGAGGAGCATGGTAATACTTCTGTCGGTTCCTAATGTCAAAGACTTCCGACTCTGGATCAGATTCCATAATGTCTACTGAATACCTTTGAAAAATCCTCCTTTACGGTTGATAGGATTTATTCGGATAAGACGACGGGAATAGTGTGTATCGTGATATGATTTAATGAATGGGAGTCATCGTTTATACTTTGCCAAGTTCCTGGATGTCGATAAATTCTGTGAGAGGAATAGAAGTATACAAGATTTCAACTGTTAGAAAGCTACTCTTTAGCATGATAAAAGTTCCAATTATGAACCTCATTACTGTTAAGTGCAAATGACGTGGCTCTGTTTTAAATATGCACTCGAACTTGTATACGTTATGAATTGAATATACTGTAAAATACTTGAGTAGATATTGAAGCTTGTCTGATAGCCATCGTTATATTACTTTGTGTAATTGTTTCAATGCACATAAAACTCAGTCTTCCTCTAGAACCTGGTGCTATCCAAGTACATATGAGAAGACTGTCTTGACTTTCTACGTTGCTGTTTTCTGCCAGGAATAGACGATTGTAGGAATTTCACATAACATTCATTAAAATGGAGAATCACTAGGTGCACTGTATAAAGAATACAGTTTATCATGAAAGCTGGGTATATAATATACCGTTGCAAAAGACGCGTTGCGTCTATGTTGTAACTCAGTATTTACGTTTCGGAGTCCTAGAAATATTTAATTAATTTTTATGTCTTTTGTCTGCATCTAATTATGATTCTATAAGTCGTTAATATTGTTTGGAGTATCTGGAGTACCTAGTCCAAGCGGTTTCTGTGAATACGCTGGCGGGTATAGCGAGAAAGTTCGAAGCTTCGTTTGGTCTGATGGAAAGTCGATCCGGTGGGGAATCGACTAATCGCAGAAATCGTATTACTGTCCTCTCGTTGCTAAGCTCAGAGCTATTGTGAACAATGGCGACGGTTCGTCGAAAGTGACATCCTTTCGATCAAATGTGTTTTTACTTTGTAACTTTAGCGTTCTCTGTAGATATTATTTACCGCCCTTAGGCATTAGTCTTAACGAACTTGCTGTATACGATGGCGGTAAACGCGAACGCGCTCTCCAGTGACATAAGTCGACGAAATCCGCAAGATGAGTACGAGCTCATCCAGAGGATAGGCAGTGGGACTTACGGAGATGTTTATAAGGTTTTTATTTAGTTTGTGGTTTGATGCCTCGTTTTTCGCATACATCATGTGTCATGTCTACTATTTTTACAGGCGAAAAGGCTCTCCATGAATGATCTCGCTGCTATCAAAGTTATTAAATTGGAGCCAGGTGAGTCAATCTGTCATTTAGAATGTTGCCCTCTGCTTTCTCGGAAATTCATAGATTTATAATTCTAATTGCTTTCATATAAATTCCCACGTACCCTTTTATATAGAGACAGCACATTAACTATGGGGATCTCACATACAACGCATGAAATTTTTATTTTTTAAATATTCTGTTTGTTTTGTGTATTATACTTGAGAAGGAGCTCTATATAATCATGATTAAACAGTCTATTTTTATGTTATTTTTGACAGGTGTGTCAAAATCTTGAAAATTTTTATTTCTAAATATTTGTGTATAATATTTGACTGCAATGAATATTGATGACAAACTTTTTTGAATACAATCCTGTTGCACTTCAATTATCGATACGAAACAAGAATTAAAGTTTTAAGAACTATCTCTGTTTTATTTGATAGCAATCATACTTGTTTTAGGTGATGATTTTGCTATTATTCAACAAGAGATCTTAATGATGAAAGATTGTAGGCATCCTAATATTATTGCATATTATGGAAGCTATCTCCGAAGAGATAAGCTTTGGATATGTATGGAATATTGTGGGGGTGGTTCACTACAAGATATATATCATAGTAAGTGGAGAATAATATGCGTGGAAAAAATATAATATACAATTAACAAATTAGGGCAACATCAAACTTTATACATAATCTTTATTTTTAGTAACTGGTCCATTGACTGAAATACAAATAGCGTACATGTGTCGCGAGACTCTCCTTGGTCTAGCATATTTGCACAGTATGGGAAAAATGCATCGCGACATTAAGGGTGCAAACATTTTATTAACAGAATCTGGGGATGTTAAATTAGCAGATTTTGGTGTGTCAGCACAAATTACAGCAACCATCAATAAACGAAAGAGTTTTATCGGTACCCCATACTGGATGGCTCCTGAGGTATTATCGAGTTAAATAAAAATAGCAGTAACTATGCTTCTTGTTTGATTAAAATTACAAGCTATACGTAATTAATATTACTTCATAGGTCGCAGCTGTAGAGAGAAAGGGTGGTTACAATCAATTGTGTGATATTTGGGCATGTGGCATAACAGCAATCGAATTGGCTGAATTACAGCCACCGATGTTTGACTTACACCCAATGCGAGCCCTTTTTCTGATGTCCAAATCTGGTTTTAAACCACCGACATTAAAGGATCGTGATAAATGGAGTCCTACGTTTCATAATTTCGTTAAGGTTGCGCTTACCAAAAATCCGAAGAAAAGACCAACAGCTGAAAAATTATTACAGGTTTCTTTACATTAAAATTGTACACGTAAAATTTCCGTCTCGCTTATGCAGAAAAACAGATCCAATAGTTTCTTCTTTTATGTATCATATATTGATCGCATTAAACATTATCATTGACGCTTTTAGCACGCGTTTTTCCAAGGCGATATGAACAAAAGACTAGCGTTGGAATTACTGCAGAAAGTATCCAATCCCAGTCATATGTTTGCCGAACTTGAAGCAGACGAGGATGGGGCAGTACCAAACGTTCCACAAAGAATTGCATCAAGACACACAGCAAGGCCCAGGCCAAAAAGTCCCATTCCTCAGCTCGATAGCGATGGTAATTTAAAAATTTGTATATCCACTAATTGTACAAAATTAGTACTACTTTACATTCTGACCACCAAAAAAATTAATATCAATCACAGATCAAATTAATCTTGATGGTGGAACCTTGCAAAGGGATTCAATATCACCCATGGTCGACAGCAGTCCAGCATGGGATATCATGGATATAATGAATAATGTTAAGGTACATTTTTTGTTTGATCAGTATAATCAATTCCAAATACTATTTCCTAAGCACTAAGCAATTATATAAAAGGTAGGAAAAAATCATTATTTTAATAAGACCTTAATTCTTTCTTCTAGACTGTTCATAACTGTGATGTACATCCAGACTGTGGAATTGGTACTGCATTTGAGGACGTGCAAGAAAAGTGAGTGATCTAATTAATTAAATAAAGTATAACTATATAGAAGTAATCAGGTACGTTAAAAATCGCGGGGAGGGCTTAAGCTTCTCATTCATTTCCACTAATATGGTGATTGCTGCCTTGCTTCTAGTATAAGGATTTCTTTTCCTATTATCGTTTATAATTTTCCGTATGATATTGTGATTATGGTTCATGGTATACTTACCGGTATTGCATCATTATTAGCATTGTACGTATCTATCCAGATGGTTTCTTTATTCTTTTTATTTTGTTACTGCATTAGAAACTCTCTTGATCTCTTGATAACGATATAACGAGATAAAATTACTTAAAACCATCGCAGAAGGATAGCAAATAGTGATAATAATAAGCTTCTAATACCGTACAATTGGTAATGAATTTTTAGCAATGCAGCAATTTCATGCAATTATAGTACAAGTGCTGCTCAAGTCTGTTACGTTGCTCTCTGGCACGTGCTACTAAGATTGCACAGAGCACGTTTGCTTACGCTTATCTTATTGTGGATGTTCAATTACAGTTAAGAATGTTTTATCGAAGCATTATTGACTTTGATAAGCTAGACGTTTAGTGCTCTTTGATCATTGGACAGCAGATCTAGAATTATTGATTTTCATATACACTGCACTGTAGGCGATGAAGATTTGAGTATTGACCTTAGACAGAGTTAATTTCAGTTTTTCTTAATACCGCGATTGATAAAGAAAAATCAATGAAGCTAACGACAAGATCGAGAACGATCTATACGTTTGATGGGTATATTTTTTAAAATGTATAGAAATTTAATGTTTTATTTCTGTATTAGTACACATGGCGCTAGTACTACCACAGATAGTAGACTGTCGCGTCGAAGCAAAACTGGCACCGAGATATTTCATATGAGCCTCAGGTAATTTGCAAATCAGAATTTGCTTGGTGTGGAGGTGCCTTTACACGTGATCACTTATACGAACATTAAAAAAAACGCCAAGAGCAATAACAAAATACCTTTATTAAAATGAAGAAAGCTTAAAAATTACGGAGTGGTTTTATAACAGAATCGACAGAAACGGCTCGTTAATTTGACTATTTCATATATATGCTGTACAATCAAATTGAGAATTGCACGTGTATACGCATGAGATTTTTATTGGTATTATTTGCTAATGTTTTTATTAAACCCAATTGAATTATATTAATTAATACACGGGTTAAGGAAATCGATTAAGAAAAATGCCTTAAGAGTAGTATTAGCTTCTTATTAAATTTATAATAATCGTATCACTACTCTTGACTAACAAAAATAATAGAATCAATAGTAAATTGAAATTATGCATAATAAATCATAGTTGCACGGTACTGCATGTTATAGGTCAAAGAAAAAATTCAGTGTAAACTGTGTATCTAGATATAGCGTCAGTAAGTATGACCATTTACTTTATTCTTTATTTATCAATGATTATCGTTTCTGCCGCCACTTGTGTATTATGAAACTTTTATATTTTCTTGCTACTTCATAATCACCGTTGAAGTATATAATTATTCGATAAACAGTTATTTATCCATGCTGTATAATTGGGATTAAATGTATTTTCTGATGAAAAACAATTACTCGATACTGTATGAAATGCTTTAAGCGATGCTTTAAGAGTTTCAGTAATATTCAAATGATAAATTCATAGTTCACACAGTGACGTGATAATGGAAAATATATTGACAATAAATTGCTTCCCAGATAAACGAATAGATTCTTGTAACCGGCCAATCTTCATTTAGTACTTCTACTCATTCTTTCACCCACTTATATTCATCTCCTATTAATTTTTCTTATTTGTCCCGAGTAGTCTTAATTTTTCTGATCAGTTTTGTAATTTTAATAATTTCTCCCAACAGGAGTCTATTGCAGTACATTGATGAGGAGTTGTTGCTAAGGTATTGGCAGGTAACCTTTTCCCTTGCACCTTGCACCTTGCACCTTGCACTTATGCTTCCTAATACTGCGCATTAAACCATTCATGTATCCCATAATGTAATTTATACCTGCGATCAATGTACTTGCATCTCAGCTGGCATACTTGTAAATACCAGGTAGAATTATTTTCATTAATCGCTGCATATCTATCTTTTTTATTGCAGAACTCAACAACTGACATGCTTAATATACAATTATTATACAGCTTTTTTTTTAAATGTATATAGTTAAAAGCCATGTTGTACGTATTAAATAATTGGGGGAATCCAGACAGATAATAACATTTAGAATACATATAGTAAAGAAGATAACCGTTAAGCATTATCGATATTTCCTGAAATTACAAAAGTTGTTGCTGTTGATACATAACGTCTCAATGTCTACTGTATAACTGTTCTTAGATTTTTATGTCTTGCTACTATGCTGCATGTTAATAGAGAATCGTCGTCTTGAACCCTTGTGCTAATAATTATACCAATGGTGGAAATCAATGTTCAAATATTCCAAATAAGCCTGATAGGTGGCATTGTGAAAGTTATAACTTAATCTGACTTTTCCACAGCCTTTGGCTAAGAACTCTTCCAAGTCATTAACAAACTTTTCTGTTTTCAATTTCTACAATTTATGTTCACACCAAGTGGGTGGCTATGACTCTTGCTATTCCTTTTAAAACTAAATTATGGATAGATATACCTCTTGCCCTTGAGTAAATCCTTCTTTGTAAGAAAAAATCCTAATGGGCTACTGCGAGTAATCAAGGCCGCCTTAACATGAAAGAAACGCGAGATGCTTAAAAAAATGTAGATAATTGTCTGTAGTTGACCCCAGTTTCATGTGTGCAGGGGAAACGCAATGTCGATGGTTGGTGGGCATTGCGATCAGCTATACTCCCTGCAGTAAGTAAACGAAAAATACTCAAAGTTTACTTCTTTCATTTGAATACGTTACACCAAAATCATTTTATTCGTTCTGTCCCAAGACGTGCAGTATTTATTATTACGTTACGTTCAAGCCAGTAGTATTTACTTTATATCAGTAGTACCCTATATGATTACTGTACAATTTGTGTTTATATTATAAAACTACAAATATTTTGTTATTTGTTGTATTCGTATGCATAGAGGTAAAACTCATGCTGATAGTGATATCCCAACCAATTTTTTAATTACCCATAGACTACAGCATTGACAGAGGAAGATTTGTTACTGAAAGAGACAACGTTATTTATTTATATTTTATTATCCCATATATACTTTGCTCACTTAACCTTTTTTTTTTATTCCACACGCTTCACCTCACTTTACAGAATAACCAAATCCCATCACATTTTACACAACTACTATCGCTGACTAAAAATGAAAATTAATCATCAAGGGTGTTTATCATTGCATAGCACGTCTCATATATTTATTCAATATCACACAGAAGTGCTACGAATTAACTGTAATTAACAATTATCGAATTACACGCGGGTCTGTGGAATTGTATGCTAAGCCCTTTATGTGTTGCTTCCAAGATATAATAATAATTTGATGTTTCTTTTCAGAGCTACACTTCCACTCGGGGAGTCATCGAATGACTGTGAGATTCATCGGGGTTACTACACGAACTTATCCGGTAAGCATGGAAACGGCTTAATCATTTATTAATGGAGGGTATCGAAACCGTACAAAACTGGATATTATTTAATTTCTTTAATACACGTCGGTTAGAGACGCGAAAACACGTAGTTTACGTGCAAAAGATATTTTATTTTGTATTTCGTTGATTTCACTGGCTTCGCTCCGAAGTGTTTGTACAGCTTCAAAAAAAAAAATAGAAAGGAATTGGAGTACCTTGTGATATATTGCTGTAAATTTGATGATGGTTATGCAACTGTAGCATAATTGAGAATAAATAATATCAGTGGGTTTTTGCGCTTAATCTTACACGTGCCTCATATACTAAATATTATATAGGGTATTGATAAATGTGTATATACACAGTTTTTATATGTGGTTTGTGATGTGATGTCGATTGAGCAATTGTGCAATTGTGTCAGAGATCAATACAATTTGATGGATTGGTATTCGTGCTGCGAGGGTACAAGAGATTCGGAAAGTAATTGATTAAAAAAAATATGCTGGTACATTGAAGTTCATCTGATTTTGCAACAATGGGTGCTCCATTGTTAACGTATAGATTCAATTTTTCTGTGCTTAATGGGTAAGAGATATATTATTGACTAGACATAAACGCTTCTGTAAAAATTCGTAAAAGCCTGCTAAAAAAAAACATAACAAATCAATAGTATGACTCACAAACTAGAAATTTAGTGTTAGGCCGAGCAGAATTATATTTAATAATTTTATTTCTGCGAATCTCCACTTTATGTAAATTTGCACGGAGAATTAATTGGCGCATGTTTTATCTCCATGTCCTTAAATAGTTTTTCTAATTGAAAAACAAGTGCGCATACAAATCGATATATATTGTGATAAATGACAGAGAACTGTATCCCTCCTTTTTTTTTCTTTTTTTTTGACAAAGCCATTGTTAATCTTTTCATTTGAATAAAATTAGGTTACAAAATTTTAAAGAGACGCAGCTTACACCACGTACAAGTACACAGAATGTATATAATTTGAGTGAATTAGATTGAATAATTATGAGCGAGTAATAAGGTGCCAAAGGGAATCTGTAGTCGTGAGGAAGAGAGCTGAATCATTGATATCGTTATTGGTGTTGTCTAAAAGATAATTTTTAATGTTAAATATCCATGAACAATTGACAAGATATATCGTTGTACTTTGCTAAGAATTCAGCTTTCTTCTCTGCATCATAAAATTAGCCAGTAGTGTACAAAGTAGATTGGGTGCATAGGGTCGCAAGCGAGTCCCAGGCGTCACAGCTCTGTGGACGAGTTGTATGGCCTGGTGAGTGGTTCCCTGTCCTTAGCAGCCGTCAATGGGCAACGTCAACGATCGCTCTCGGACAGTGGCCCGAGGGACGAATCCCCACGCTCTAATGGTAGGAGCACGCAACTTGAATTTAGAGCATGATCGAGCTCTGTCACCGAACACACGCATCCTAGTTGCAATAACTTTGAAAAGATCATTGTAATGAGCTTGCACGGAAAACTTAAGAGCACATCGAAGCACTAGAAGAAAATACGTATTTTTGTGTATTTATTTGCAAATGAGCATTGTTTCGTTTGGCACAGTCAACTATCATTGTCGAGTCTTTTGTGTTTGAGCAAAGATCAATTTTATCAGTTGTTTACGTCAATGTTAATACGATCATACAGGAAGTTGGATTATTTTATTATTTTTTTTGCTTCATACTCTTTTGTTGTTGGTTACTCTGAATTTTTCTGTGCAGCAGCAATTTATGACTCTTTTTGCTTCTTGCTTACTTCATGGCTTGCTGTGTAAGGCGACGGCATTCATTATCTCTGATTGGGAATGTGGTGGTGTATTCTGTAAAGAGATTTTGAATTTTTAGGTGATAACGAAGTACCGGTTCATGGCGATAGGGAGGGCATTGGTCCAGATCTGTTATCAGACACACCTCCTGTACCTCCAAGGAGAAGGGACAGGAAGAGACATACACCTCCAAGGCCTATCAGTAATGGATTACCGCCAACGCCAAAAGTCCATATGGGAGCATGTTTTTCAAAGGTCTTCATGATTTATTTTGTTTTTATCTTGCAAATAATAATAGCAATCCATCGTACACCTCAAAGATTGCATGATGTGTACTGTCTTATTAATCATTGAAAGGTATTCAACGGCTGTCCCTTGAGGATACATTGCACTGCAAGCTGGATTCATCCTGATACAAGGGATCAGCACCTACTCATTGCCGCCGAAGAAGGAATTTATAATTTAAATCTTAACGAACTCCACGAGACTGCAATTGATCAATTGTACCCAAGACGTACAATATGGATGTACGTTATTAAGGACGTTCTGATGTCCCTATCTGGTAGGAGATTACAATTCTTTTTTAAAAAAATGTATTCACTCTGTCTATGTCGGTTAACTGTCTTTTTCTATTAATTCATTTTCTAGGAAAAACGCCACAGTTATATAGGCACGATCTTTTAGCAATGCAAAGCAAACAGACGCATAGGTTTTCGTTACACATGAATAAAATTCCTGAAAAATTAGTGCCTAGGAAGTTTGCCCTTACGACTAAAGTGCCAGATACCAAGGGATGCACGAAATGTTGCGTGGGAAGGAATCCCTATAATGGGTAAGGGTTAACAGTAAAAGAAACATGAATGCATGCGGTATTAAGAATTAAAGGTAATGTTATTTATTTAAACAGGTACAAATATCTATGCGGCGCCATGCCCGCTGGTATATTTCTAATGCAATGGTACGATCCCCTGAATAAATTTATGCTTTTGAAACACTATGACTGTATATTACCATATCCGCTTAATGTTTTCGAAATGGTAATTACACCTGAAATGGAATATCCCATGGTATGTGTGTCCGTAAAACAGGCGTACCAACAAAACGAACTTAAATTGGATCTCATTAATATGAATTCCGGGGCCAGTTGGTTTCACAGCGATGAACTGGAAGTCATGGATGGTTCAGGTACTTGGAGATCACAGATAATTAATTAACGTGTCGATTGATCTTTTATAAATTCATACGAAATTTTCATAATTCCAGCGACTGTGATTCCAAGACGTGAGAATCTTCAAGTTATAAGTGTTACTCAGCTTGAAAAAGATGCAATTCTCGTCTGTTACGACAGTGAGTATATTGTCTGAAGTTATCAGTAATTATTTTTTTTAATTGTTTGATATAACATATACCTTTGATCTTTTAGACGTTGTTAAGGTCGTAACGTTACAAGGAAAACCAAGAGTCAGCAAGAAGCAAATGTCAGAGTTACATTTCAATTTTCAAATAGAATCGATAAGTATGTTGATATTCATGAAAGTAACATTGTCACTGGATTTACGATGCACAAAAGTGCAGTGATAAATAATCATTGCTTACAGTTTGTTTGCCAGACAGCATATTGGCATTTCATAAGCATGGTATGCAGGGAAGAAGTTTAAAAAATGGAGAAGTAACGCAAGAAATCAGTGATCCAAGCAGGACGTACAGATTACTGGGTTCTGATAAGTAAGTAGACTGTGCAATATATATATTGATTAATTCAATACCACAGTATCTGATGTACTTGTTGTCTTCGATAGGGTTGTGATGTTGGAGAGCCATTTGGTTCATACAGGAACATTAACAGAATCGGAGGGAGCAGACTTGTACATACTTGCAGGACACGAAGCCAGCTACTAGGGTACCCAAGCTAAAGCTTAGCCAGAGGAGAATACATTTCTAGCATAAAAATTGATATGATAATTCAAAGCCGCAAGTAAATTATTATAATTTGCTAAGATTGCACGTAAATTACAGTGACTGTAATAGAGATAGTGTTTTGATCATTGTGTCATTAAATATTACTCTTTCATTTCTTTGATCAAGTGAAAATTAATGGCTTTCCTTAAGAAAGTCTTTCAACTAAAGAGAACGTGACAGTATTGCACGCCTAATTAATTATATAGCCGATTCGACATAATCTCTGTGCAGTCTCTACGATATAGACTATTTAATTGCTAGAATATTAAGGTAAATATTAACTAACTCAAGCAATCCTGAAAGTAATTTAAGCTTGTCCCGGTTGTAATGGGAACGACGCGTTTATCGTTACCCATTTATCGTGAATAGTGATCAGGATATATTTAAATTTATTTTCAGGATGTATCTTGTCATCAACATAGTTAATATAAATAGCAAAAAAATGATCGTTGTATTGTTGCGAACGCGCATAGATAAAAGATGAGATTGGCTTCAAGACTGGGACAAAGGCAATCTCCTCTTTTGTGTGTTAGATTTTGTCGGTACGGAGAGCATAGAGTACGAAGGAAGAGTGCTGGATCACTTGAAAGGAATGGGGAAAAAAAAAGGAGTTTCTTAGTAAGTTACATTAATATTATATTAGTTGAGACTCGACGTTTCGTCAATATAACAGATTAAAATAGGATTTCCTACATAGCTATTGAGAAGACAATTTTTACAGGTATTAATGCTTTGGGCAGCGCTATTAAACAAGTACATTTGATTTTGTGCCAAATTAACGAATTCTTACGAGCTTTTTTTTTTAATACACGCTTGCCCCACACATAATTTTGTACACCAAGGAATGTCGATTCCTTTTTTTCTTTTTCTGCGTTGTGAACACGCATAATTGTTAGTAATTTTTTGTTAAAATGCTATTTATCGGATATAATCGCGTCAAGCGAAGTGATTCAAGCTCTGACACACTTCATTCCGAATACTTTGTTACTAGACGAAAGTCATCTTTTGATATTTGAATTAACTTTTCTTTTTTGCTACATTGCATAGTGTATTGTCTGAGGGTATGAATGTGTAAGGGTATAGTATCTAGCACTTTTCCGCCTGCTTTCGAATCTTTTGATCGTTATGGAAAATTACTGATTTTGTGGATGGAGATGATTATTGTGGAGCTGTTAAATATTTGGGGATTTTATATGAAGAATTTTGCTCTGTAAATAGAATATAAATTGCTAAAGAAAGTATTACGTTATTCAAAATTTAATCGATTAATGAAATGTAAGATTTGACTGCTTACTGTTTTGTGCTAAATTTTATGGACTTAAACTGTATAGGTGCCTGAAGCATAAGTGGTGTAAGTCACTTCGAAAAATTGTTTAATGTTTAAAACTTGTGAATTAAGTCTTAAATTCTCTGTATACACGTTGACTAGCTAATTACATTTTCATTTAATTTTGTTATTGCGCACGTGATTCATTAACCAATACATTCTTGCAAACTAAACATTCATTTTGTTTACATTGAATTCCTCGCGAAACAAATAAAAGGCAACAACGCTAGACTTAAATGTACAGAGATACATTTTATTACACATGTAATATTCTGTCTCGGTTCAAGATAAAAAACAAATCTAAAAGACTTACACCATGTACGCTGTGCACTCAGTATAGAAAGCATGTGTACAATACATAATGTTTTTAAGAATTATAGCGAGGCTGCATTTATTAACAAATTAAGTCTATTTGCTAATTACAAGTAAAAAACCACACTTTGAGGTGACGTATTAGTAGGATTTTATCTCTTCGTTGATGAAAAGATAACTTAGATCCTTGTAATATAAAATGATTATCCTAGCTTTACCTCACAAGCAAACACCAAATTGAACATTCAATCAAACATGTCGCATCAATCAAATCATGCTAATGTAACATAACGTGCACTACAATTTAGCAAAAAAAAAACATTTTAAATAACCTCTGCGTCTGGAGAATAGAAACAGCAATGTCTTCCCCATTCTGAAGTTATAATTAGAACTATACTAATTAAATGTTACTCTATGAAATTTTCAAGTCAACGAAGCTTTTGAACTATCTCAAAAGTTTATTTCTTCTTTGGATTAAACGATACCATAATTACGAGCGCGTGGACGCTACTTCTGCATTTTCTGCGATAATTAAACGCTGCAATTAAGTAGTACCAAGCCCAAGGAACATTTGATCCTTGTATGACTTTGAAATTACCAATTTAACGAAATTTAACAACTTTTGGCCATACATATCCCAGATACACAGAGAACAAAGAGATTAAAATGCATCGTATTCAAGAATAACGGATAACTGACAAGTATTTAGTGGCTGTGAAATTATTGAAAGATGGCCCCAAAAGTCTCTCTGTTTCTGTGCTAATATTCTCAGTCGGATTAGACGAGTAGTATGGAAGATGTCAGTACGTTTATTGAGAATATCTATCCTCCCATTCCCATTGTTTGGTCACTACACTTATAGTGGTTCAAGAAAAAGTAAATCTTAAACATTCATCCAGAGTACAGTCTTGCTGTTTGAAAAAGTTATTCTCAACCGATAATATCAACGTTTACTAAAATTAACAATGAATTTTCAAACATAAACGAGGAGAATCTCAGATTTATATTTTATGTTGCGTTTAATGTCTACATCGGTCTCGCGTAATGATTTTCTTTTTTCTATTGTTCATCAGCGTATTCTTGTAAAAGAGTTAATAAATTCTTTCATTATTATCGAGACAATAATTTTAATCAGAAATTATAGAGGGTTTCGCTTGAACGAGTATGAAAGAAAGTTATATTGTGGAAATGGATGCGATTGATGGAATGTCGAATGTAATACGCAATACGCAATCAAGTATGGCTTTTATTCTCTTGCGACAGACCAATTGTAAGAGATGAATTATGCTATTTAAGGAAAACACTCCACATATGCAAGTCGCACATATCCATATTTTGCTCATGATCACAAAGTTTAATGACAGTCTCTATATCGAAATTTTCATCTGTATCATTGAACTAACAATGAAATAATACAGTTTGTAATAGATCTCTTTGTAGAATTTATAGAGACATTCATAGGTAGGCAAATTAGTGCAGCGATAAAAAGTACCTGTCCGCACTGACCAGATTTGTGGCTTTGCCTCAATATGTATATCTACTGCGTGTTCTTACTAGCTGATTTTTGTCTTTCTTTTTTTTTTATTTTTATCTCCACTATAGTAACGATTAATCGTTTCTCAAGAGCATTTTTATTATTCACGTTAATTTAACAATTGTGAAGGTGCTGATGACTATTTTAAAATACTCGTAGTTTTTCTTTAGATTTTTTCTGTGGAGCTTATATTACGTTCCCTTATACACATAAACAGTACCAAATGCAACAATTTTGTTCACGTGTTAGCCAGAGTATAGGGAACTAAATGTGAAAATATTTTATGAGGCAAAACCCATAGTTTAGATGGAAAGAGAATTTATATTTAATAACGCCTCGAGACACAAAAGAGAGAAAAGAATTCAAAGAGAATGTAATACATATATAAATGTATAATAATATTAATGACTTCGAATTTCATTAGGTCTTGACATTAGCAGAAATTATAAATTGATCCGTCAATATGTCAATAGCGTGTTGTTAACCAAAGCTTTAGCCACGAATAGAGAACACTGAATAAAATTATTCTTACAAACGAGTGTAGTTCTAAACTTATTGAACAAATATACTGTAGGCACGAGGAGCTTCTGGAGGTGATGCTGTTATTCGAGGGCATGAATTTATTTTCTATCCTTTGCTAGATTATAATACTAGTATTAATGAAATTCCTATAATTGTTTAAACATTAACACCGTTCTTTAAGTTCCGTTTCGTATGGGAGAGATAATATGATTTTGTTCGTATACAACACCAACTACAGAGACTCCTTGGAATTAGATTAAAAATTAATATATTCTTCATATTCAAATCGTGGAATAAAGCAGTGAGACGATCTTAGTCATAGAGAAAGAAAACATAATAAATAACATAAATAATAATCGCAGAGAAATAATTACAGCAATTGTACATAGTGTGTATAACAGTGATAGCCTTTGGTTCACAGAATTTTTGTTCTAGCAACTTTTTATAAATACATTATTGTGAAAATAATTTATTATCATTAAGAATTATTTATTTACTCGTAATTATGTAAAGATTACTAGCCAAAACTTCTGTAAATAGACGTATCTTATAATAAAACCTACCCCACAATACTTCACCTGCATTTTATTTCCAATTGTCAATCTCCACTTCTCGGCACATTGAATTTCTTTTTCTACATTCTTGACTATTAGTTTTTTTCAATTTAAAAATTTCTAATAAGTCGATCAAATAAATTCTGTTCAACCACGTTGGTAACCACTTACCGGCTACTCCGATTAGCTTCATTCTTTTTCTTTTTTATATACCCGGTGTCGTTATTTAACCTGTAGAATTCGTTATGTTACCGCAAGAGTGTTTTATTGAAAATATTAAATATTTTACAGAAAAATCACATTGTGCTGAATAATATTTATCTAATAAGTTGGTTAATGATTCAAGTATAAAATGACTGTTATTAAAATGTTTCGTTCACTAAGAAAACGTTTAATTAATGTAAAAACAACTGATGTGTTTGTTCGTCAATACCATGGTGAAGATATTATATCAAAATTAAGAACAATACAAAGTCGACATTGTTCCACTGACACAACTCCAGAATTAAGAAGCAAACAACCATCATTGTTTCAACAATTATCTGCTAGAATTATGGCATGCGGTCCTATTACAGTGGCTGATTACATGAAGGAAGTTTTAACTCATCCAACGGCTGGTTATTATATGAATAAAGATGTTTTTGGAGAAAAAGGAGACTTTATAACATCACCAGAAATTACCCAGATTTTTGGCGAAGTTAGTTACATGTTTTTAAAGCTTTTATAATCATTATTTATTGCTAACTTGATGAAATGTTTAAGATGTACTTCGCAGATGTTAGGAGTTTGGATAATTAATGAATGGAGTAAAATTAGTAAAGGTCCATTTCAGCTTATAGAATTGGGACCTGGAAGAGGAACCTTATCAAAAGATATTTTAAGGGTAATGTATAACTTTTGTAATAAGTACTAGTATCAATGTCATTAATATATATTTGGTATTTAATAAATGAGGATATTAATTATCTATTATAGGTATTCAAGCAACTTAAAATTATAAATAAAGTGTCACTTCATTTAGTAGAAGTGAGTCCAACACTTTCAGCTATACAAGCAAAAAATTTATGTACATTGACCGAGGAAGTGAATCCCGAGATAGATAAAAATGGAGAAAATTCAATTTCCCATTACAGAAAAGGCATTACCGATGATGGTGTGAAGATTTTTTGGTATTATTCTATAAATGATGTACCAAGAGATTTCAGCGTCTTTTTAGCACACGAATTCTTTGATGCGTTACCTATACACAAGTTTCAGGTAATTATCAACATTATAGATAGCTGAATTAACGAAGATTGACTTTTAACTGATTCCATATTGTTTTATGCAAGAGAACGAGTGAAGGATGGAGAGAAGTTTTAGTGGATATAGATCCTGCAGCGAATAATCAAGAAAAATTCAGATACGTAATATCAAGAATGGCAACACCTTCAGTAAAAGCTTATGTAACTGTAAGGAATGAATTGCTTTTACTTTTTTTTTTCTTGAAATTTATAAGAATTTTAGAGAGTGCATTTTACAGAAAAATGAACCAAGAGATCATTTAGAAGTGAGTCCACAAAGTATAGTTATTGCTGATTACATGTCTTCGTTCTTACATGAAAATGGAGGATTTGCATTAATTGCTGACTATGGACATGATGGTGAAAAGACAGATACTTTTCGTGCATTTCGTCAACACAAATTGCACGATCCATTAATTAATCCAGGCACTGCAGACTTAACTGCGGACGTTGACTTTTCATTGTTCAAGCGAATGGCAAGTAAAGACAACAAATTGATAACCTTTGGTCCAGTCAATCAGAGGGACTTTCTGAAACAACTTGGAATTGATTTACGTTTGCAAATGCTTTTGAGGAATGCCCGAGAGGATCAAAGAGATCAAATAAGATCTGGTTATCATATGATTATGGACGAAGACAAGATGGGAAATTGTTTTAAAATGTTATCAATGTTCCCTGCAGTGTTGAAAAAACATTTTCAAAAATGGCCAGTTTCAGGATTTCAAAAAATAGATAGCCCTAAAAAATAATGTTATATATATTTATATAAGCAGACTTAAAACGTGTGATAAGTGTGACATTTTTGGTGTATATGAAATTATTCACAGCATAATAAAATGTCAATCAGAATCGTTATCTGCAGTAAAATCATATTTTGTCCACATTTCTGCAAACTCCATAACCTTTTTTCTCTGTGTGTCAAAATTTTCTCGACGTGGTTTACGCCAGAGACTATGATCTAGGTCCAGCATCCCGCCAATGATTTCCTAGATAAATATGAATATTATACGTCATATCTGTACATTATTAGGATTTATTGTCTGTACTCTAAAATATTTACCTGAGCAAAATTTCTTGGAAACAATCTTTCGTCCTCGATTACATGAGCAAATCCTGCTTGCATTCCAAAGTCCACTGCAAAATATGGTAAGCCCTTTGGAATTGCACGTCGTACATCTTTTCCACTAAGATCAACAACTTTTTTATTCGTTGACCATTCCATCTCGCATTCCAATAAAGCTTTCTGTAAACACAAGTATATTCATGAGAAATCAAACAAAACTCATTGTTTGATACTCAATATTTCACGTGCTTACCTTGAAGTAAATTGGAGCTGTGTCTCCTACTTCTTTTGGTAATGGAATACATTCTAATTGCATATGAGGAAATCTATGATGCCCCATTGATATTTCAAAGAAAACTGGATCTTTATCCTGATCCTTGAACATTTTAGTCAATGCCTTTTTGAATGCCTAAAATACAATATAAATTAGTCTAAATTAAGATAGTGGACGAATATCTTAGCCAAGATTTTATTGTCGCCATAAGTTTCTACCTGTACTTCTTCCCATACGTCTTCATCCAGTTGGGTTTGACAAATTACATGATGAATTGGCGATAAAATACAATGTCCAGTAGTCAAGGAAGTATGCGATGGCAGACTCAAGTAAACCTTCGTCCCCATTGCAACTATCATATGTTTAAGCATTTCCTTAGAATCGACACACCATCTGCAATTATCCAGACTTCGCGCCATCTTTTTATGCTCGTGAATTGCTCTCATGCGATCCCGAGCATCCTTCTTAGCGTCTGATTCCTCATGTGAGATCTTTTGCTCGAACATTTCATCCATATCCATTCCCTAGAACATTATGTATTGGTTCGATAAGTTTTCATTATTAAGAATAAATTATAACAGTTACCTTCGAAGCAATTTTTGCAAAGCTGGCTTCATCCTCAGCGGTGGACCTTCCTTTCTCTTGTTGGAACTAAAATTTTACAGAACCTTTTATTTACAGCGAAGAAATAGATATATTGTCATTAACTCGTTGGCATGGTTTTGTAATTACCATCTCTTGTAAACTGTACTTATTGTCATCAGGAAAATAGCGAACTCTTTCGCCAGATGTGTGAGTTTCAACTCTTTTCTTCTTTCTGCGTCCTCCTGTAGGTTCCTGGTATTGACTTCGAGGCTCCACCGGTCTACTCATACCTCTGTTATCTGTTCTGGTGAGAATCACAGTCTCTTGTTCTGTAGTTTTGCTTAGTTTTACTGGAGCATTCTTACGGATCTCTCTAGCATTTTCTAGTTTTATTTTCAACTCTGCTGCTAGTTCCTGTAGAGAATAATAATATTAGATTCATGTATTCAATGACGGTTGAAAAAAATATAATTTTTTAAAATTACTAACGTTATCCCCCATTATTTCTGCTTTAACTATTTTCGCTCCCAATTGATTCAATTCTGCTTCAGTTAAAACTTTTTCTCCTTCGTTCTCTGAATTTTTATCTGATTCTGAATCAACTCTATTAGAATCACTTTCCACATTTTCCAGTTTCTCTTTTTTTAATTCATTCATAATCCTTTCAGATTGTTCACGTTTATTCTTTTCTTGTACTTCAAGCTTCTGCCATCTCTTTATACCTACTGAACGTGAATTGCCTGAACCTCTGCCTATAGAGTCATCATCTTGATTTGGTTTTTTGAAAGAAGGCTTCTGCCTCCACTCGTAATATTCATTCTCGTATTTGTCACGATATTTATTTCTTCTTTCTCTATTGTCATATCCATCATTATCGCGTTCTTTACTTCTAGACTGTCTGTCGTGACTTCTATGTGGACTACGCCTCTCAGAACTTCGCGAATTCGGTCTATACGTTCTTTCTCGGCTATTGGCCCTATAACTTCTTTTTTTATCATAATTTTTGTAGTAATTGCCATCATCTTTAGTGGTGGCAAATTTCTTATCTTTTATCACGCCATACTTATTACGTGACCATCCTTCAGCATCAGCTATCATAGACTCTATTGTTTCTAAGGACTGATAAAAATACAGTATTATAAAAATTGTTAATATTTGAGTATTTCATATGCGTAACAAATTATTCGTTTCACCTACTTACACCCCATCTTTCAGCAGCAATCTCTTCTAATGATTTTCCTTCTTCGGTTGCTTGTTCTTGCGCCCTCTGAAGACTTTTCTTTAGCCATGCAGCATCCATAAGTCTACCACTTTTAGCTTGCTCAGTTTCAGTCAATGGTAAACCAATACCTCCATCTTTCCAATATGGGTTTAGTTCTCTTTCGCTCTGTCCTGGTTCACATAATATAGCACTACTTTGCTTATTCTGTGTTACTTCAATTTTAGATTTTTTAATTTCATCACGTGACGTGCATGGGAACAACCCAGGAAGATTCATCCATTCATCTCTCTCAATTGGTTTTTCTGCCTCGGATACACTTCCAGTTTTTGGTTTGATGGATTGTTCCACTGCTTTTTCAACCCATTCTTCCTCTTCATCGTCAGTGGATTCCTAGATTGATAAATAAATACATGTTTAAAGAATGTCGTTTTGGAACCAATTTCAATGATACACCTATCATTAAGATTATCGACTTACCGAACCAGAGCTAGATTTGTCATGACTTTTCCTTTTCTTTTTTGACTTCTTTTCCTTCTTAGCTTTTGATTTTTTCTCCTTCTTAGATTTCTTTGATTTAAACTTTGCATCCAAAGAAGGTAGCATCCACTTATCATCACCCCTATCCTTTGCTCTTTCCTTTTGCGCTTTTCTTTTGTAATAATCTGCCTCTGCCTAATAAAATTAAAAATTATGTAAGGACGACAAAAATAAACAAATAATAATGAAAACCAGCAGACAATTAATTACTGTATATCAATATGTAGAATCATACCTTCTCCAATATCTTCTCTCGTGCTTCTTTTAATTCTTGTCGTGCAGCATCTTTAACCTTAGCACTTTCGAACTGAATATAAGACATTTTTAACGGTTGACTAACACTGCTTATAAAATACAATAAAAATTAGCAAGTGTCTTCAACAATTTTGTGGTTAAGTTGATGTATTTGTAAACATGATTTACTTTTGAGCTTCATAATACCAACGCAAGGAGACACATGCATTTTGTGTAAAATAAGCTAATTATGTTAACCAATCTATGTCGCTCTTCCATTCGATCGTGACACATGATTGGCTAACGATACGTATGACTCCTATTTCCGGTATAAACTGAGGTACAAATTTCAAATACGTAACAGATAACTCAGTTCATCACCAAGCGCAATCGGACATAAGAATTACATTCTTGCTTTGATACTACAAATGCATCTTTTCTTACGTATTCTAAGAGTTCTGCGTGAGCAAAGGATCATTTTAAGATGAGGATAAAGATATAAAAGGAACGACAAGTTTGTTACTAAATATTTATATTTGTATTAAATCACTATCAGTGTATTTATAGGTTTTCCTGATAAATCACTATTTCACAGCTCCAATTCTTTCCCGTTGAAACGTAATCTTAGCGACATCATAAGTCAAGCTTTCGTAGAAAATTAAAAGGTTACAAGTTCGAGCTATGCCGCACGATTATTTCTTACGATATAGAAATGTAAGTATACGTCGGTGTACATTATGGTACGAGCTATCTTTTTTTATCTTTCGAGCTAGTCATCAACGATTTGATGAAAAAAGCGCGAGATTTCGCAAGTAGACTATTTTGCTTGTATGACAAAAGTCATTTAAAAGTTCTTCGCAACAACTTAAGCTCGCTATTGGCCTGCCATTCGAGTATCAACTGTGTTACGATCAACTCTGGTCAAACTCCTAATCGACTAGGTCTATGTTTCGAAATGAACTGCCAGTACTGGGTAGCATCATTCTTCAATTTATCAAACAGGTCATACTTCTTGTTCTTGGCACGAGACTCAACTTAATTTCTTGATATGCAACCATCACAGGCACCAGCAGTAAATTTTGTTACGTATTTCTACGTCGCTCTAATCCATGCCTATCTCACTTCTCAGAACATACACTGGTTTCGATTATCTTGCATTTTGCTTCTATGAGCAGGGTCCGACGTTTCGTGAAAATAGAGTATGGGGCGACTGTTGGGTAAATTATGAAAAATGATGCCACTCGTTTGGACCCAATATGGAATACTCATAAAAGTTTAAAAAAGCCCTCTACTTATTCCTTGTTATTTGCTATTATTTCATTAATTTCATGGATTAAATCAAGTCATTGATAGTATAGCTCATCTATGTACGAGGGTTGCCAATTATCTGCTCAAATAATTGAGTGACAGTATGTATAGAGAGCTGCAATCTCTCAATTTTTTAATATTTCTTTTTGACGATGTTGTCATTGCCATTTACTTTAATCAGTTAGAGCTGTTCTTATTACTTATCACTTTAGGTATTATCAGTCCTGCCGATATTCCAATAAACATATTGCCAAACACTGATATTGCACTGCATCGCCAATAAAGATATGAGAATGTTCCAAGTTCCAGTATAATTGAATTTCATTCAAATCCCCTCATGCGTAATCGCTCTTCGTGTAGGAATCATATTCACACAATAACAATCACTAATGGTTCATGATATTCCCTATGTTATTGGGACTGCACAACAATCACAGCTTATATTTTCAAACAGACAAACCTATTTTTACTACCTGGACACTTGTGCCTTACGAGTCAGCAGTACACAATCAGTGAAATTAATTTTGTTTGTCTGAAAATCCAAGTTCTGATCTTAATACAGGAATCACAGTGTCGCTATAATAAGCTTTCGTATATCTTGTAAAATTATACATTGCAGATTAAAGTTTTCCATTGAAAGAACTCTAATACGAATGATCGGTTTGAAAAATTCTAAAAATGTTAGCTTTATAAAATTCCTGCAGAGTATGTATAATCTTGAAGTCACCTCTATCTTCCCTTTCCACCAAGCTCAATTTTGTATTACAATAATTAGGTTCACGAACTGGGGATTAAGAGGCCAATGGCCAGCCTTAGGTAATATATTACCTCGTCACGAGGAAGATGCAGAATTTACTTTAATAACAACCTTATTCCCAAGCTGATACTATTATCAACTCGAAAGCGTCTCTATATACGAGTATACGTCAAATAAAGTAACAAATATTTAACGAGCACTGTACACAAGCCTTATTCCAGGACATATTTCATCCAGTGAACCTCTCTAATCAAGTAGTCGATTATGCTTATTGGCTACTTGAGACCAAAGACTGCTCTCCATGACATTAAGTGGTTGGATGGTAAGAATTGATCAGGGCAGCATCGACTGGTTCCATGCATGAAGGACAGGTCAGTGAACGAAGAAGCCAGTCGTCGATACAGATTGCATGATAAGTATGCATACACGGCAGATAACGCACTTCCTCTCCAATCACAAGTTCCATCATGCAAATTACGCACTCTCCTTTCTTAGTACCATCATATTCGCGTGTAGGTAAATGCTGTATTAGTCCAATTCGTTTAGCAATTCGTACTTGTTGTTCCTCTTCATTGAGGTTAGACGATCCTCCACCGCTGCTACCACTTCCAATTACAACGCCAATTCCACGGCCAATACTCAACTCTGTTGATTGCAAGCGATGTTCTCTATTCATCATGGATGGATAGTAAGATCCTGTAGTTTCCTGCATGATAAAGCAAAAATTCATAATTGTATATTTCTCCAACTAAACCGAACAAACGATTATTTAGAAGTATGGAGAAGAGACTGAAAATCTTTTTTATGGTAATTCTGATGATGAATTAAACAGATAGGTGGATGGAGCGATGAAAACCAACTAGATGAACAAAGAACGAAATCTTGGCATTGACAGAGACGTTACGTTATAGGGTAAAACGGGTCCGACGAGGACCTCTTGCGATGAGCCGCTGGTCGATGCAGGATCAGGACTGTTACCAAGCAACGTAGTGTTATCCTGTTGCACACTGCCAGAACGTTTCAGGCAGTTACCCATCTTTTCGTGCTCTTGTCTGTCTTGTTACTGCGTCTCATTCGCTAAACCAGCTATGATTAAAGAGACACGAGAAGCTCGTTAAGGGATCTTGCAATTTCAGTTCCCATCACAATGGGCACCAAGATCCATGCGTCTCCGTACGTCTCTTTAAAGTCCCTCGGACTTTAAATCCGCTGATAAACTCGTTTAACACCGTCCTACGTCTGAATTGTTATGACTAGGCACCTCCTGTCACATAGTTAACAGTAGATAGTAGCTGGTGTAGACGTCTAGAAATAAAATTCTACCTTGTTATGTATATGAACCTTTCGAAAAACATTCACCATTTACTATTACCAGCTGAGAGATGTGGAGCATATTTACTTTTCTAATTGTTTTAATTTTGTAACGATTCTGAATATAATTTTTTATTTGAAAAATACAAAGCGAGATTAAAAAATATGGTTTGTGATTGCAACTTTTAAACGATGTAGATGCGGCTTTTACGAAAGATACGGTGTAGTTCACAAGATCATAATGGCGCGAATCCAATGTAACTTTAAACATAATATGTAAGATCTAATCACATTAATACTCTCTATAAATATAATCCCGCGAATAGCTCGTGGCATGGGACAGTTTTCAATTTTTTAACACAGATCAAATCCGTGATTAGTCAAAGTCGTTCGTCCATGAACGATTCGGCCAATCAAGAATCTGATGAACTACCGTATGCGCTTTATGACTGATCTAGGAAGGCTCTGTTACATTTTCATAATAATAACAAATATATTAAAACTTTATACATTTATTAACATATTAAATATTATCGTCATTATCATCTTGATGCTGACCGCTTACTTCCTAGTGAAGAAAATAAAAATCAGTATGATTGTAATAGAATACATTAACAAAATTTTACCTGTTGTATTATGTCCATCATCGACATATTACCAGCTGATTGCAAAAATTCATTTATTTCTTGAGGAACGCAAAAATGACGAGATGCATTTGGTTGAATACCCATATCTTCAGCAATATATCTAAATTCTGGCGTTTCATTTAGTTCAGAATTTAGTTCTTCATAAGTAAATAATGTTCCCTTTGTAACAGATTCATCAAGTGGCCCAAAATCGATTATTTTTACTTTGTCCTTTTTGTATCGTATCACATCAATTACATCTGTAAAAATAACCTGACAGAACACAAGAATAATAATAACGATAATTAAACTTACAATTTTCTGCTTTGAATCGTTGCTTTATACGTTCCATAAATATACTTTTGATGTCCTGTTGTATAGCATATTTTTCTGCTTCTATATAACTGTAGCATTGGGATAGATCGCGTTGGGAAATACCTAAAGATAATATAAAATTAAAAATTGTATGTATGATATGGTACAATAAACAATTACTAAATTAATTCACCAATTAATTCATTTTTAACAATAAAGCATCGAAATTCAGTACAAGGATTAATATCTCTCCACCGTTTAAGTACCAAACAAGGCTCCAAACAATGCCTATTATCATTCGACTTCCGAATTCCTGACAGATCTGCTGAAATTCTATCTGAACTTTTTAAAAGTAAATACACTTCTTCCAAAGTTGTACATTTCAATGTTTTTGTTGGTGCTACCCAGGTTGCATCCTAAAAATATTATATTTATCAGTCGTTATCATTTATGTTGGTAAAATAATCAACTTCAAATAATTTACCGAAGGTGTGCTCCAATTACACTTTACAAAAACTGCTCCAAATTGATCAAGAACTTCTTGTATCTGTTTACTGAAGTCAGGAAACGTGGGTTGGCATTCTGAATCCTAAGATAAATCATATAGGTACCATACAATTATTAAATATTATAGAACATCATTTTTATGACCATAATAAAATATATATATACCTCAACAAACTCTTGATT
The DNA here is from genome assembly GCA_031001745.1 of Hartigia nigra. NCBI lineage: Eukaryota > Metazoa > Arthropoda > Insecta > Hymenoptera > Cephidae > Hartigia > Hartigia nigra. Next base: position 981,726 of record JARPRG010000406.1, read on the forward strand.
CACAGGTGAATCATCCGACCATTGTGAATTATAAGGTATATTCTCCGTTGCCTCAAGAGGCAATAGGAAAGCATCGTGCTCCAAATATTTAAGAACATCATCAGGAATTTGGAGCACAACAGCTTCTAAGGACTCTTTGGTAAAATGTGGATACCAGACAGAAAAGGACAACTCCCGTTTCAAATCATTAACCATGATTATAAAAGGTTAAAATTACAATATTCGAATTAATGAATGAAATCAAATCATATACTTGTACTTAACAAAACTATATAAATATACTACTATGCAAAACCAAATTTTATTTTTCACAAGTATTTAGGTTTGTAAAATATCAGGAAACAAATGTTATACTTGTATCAATGTTATTGAATTAAACTGTAGTACTATACAATCAAATTAAAAAATGTAGCACTAGATACTTTCAAGTACTCATTTATTATTATATTGCTTTTTATTATGATATACACAAAGTTGCACGTTGCAATATTTTCAGACATTAGTTCTACCGATAAAGTAGCTATGTAACAACATAACAGTATTAGGTACTGTTTTATCATTTCAGAAAGAAAGTTGCAATGTTGTTACAAGACTACGCCTGTGTAGTGATTTCATTTCTATATAAAATCGCTGAGTATAAGATTCTTGATTATATGTTTTAATATTAATTGCGCCTATTGTACCCGAAAATGTCACGTCGATTATTTTACGAGTCGTGGAAACGTGGAAGTGATTGAATCTGGCAGTAAGAAATTATGAAGACTTTCGCTAGTGGTAACATAGTGGAGGCATCAAGTGTTTCTAAAATCTCAGATCAACGATATTATTTAAGAGATCAAAATGCACAGCTGAAACTTCACTTTTTACAAGCATTACGAATTCTTCGACAGCATCATACGTATCTTCTGTAAATTTTGTTTTATAAGGAAGACTCATAGGGCGCAATTAGGCGGAATCATACCTTATGTTAATGTCAGGGACGTACGCGGTGCTTTGTGCATAAGGCTTCTGAGATTTCTTTCGCATTTTATTTGACTGTTTAACGTATAGTTCTCTTTAAAGATGATCATATATAATTTAATGGAATTTTACTTCTTAAACGAATTTAAGGCTTGGGGCAAATCAAATTGTTGATACTCTTTACATACATCACTTCTTACAATAATAATTTTTCTGACAAGTGCCCATATGAAATGAAACATATCGTTTGCTAATATCTCTAATAACAGATGCTAAAATTTAACTAGGTAATCTTCAAATAGTCTGAAATTTTATTGACTGTATATAATGATGTTAATATAATATTACGATTTTCAGGAATGTGTTAAAGCACCTTTTCTTTGTCCAACTTTGAGGAAATTTAATATTGTCACAAATCTATTACGTATACTATTTCACTCATTTTAAGAGATATACGTAAAAGCAAATGATTAATCTTTATGGAAGACAGATGTATCATTGAACAATGTCGGAGCCGTCTTGTTCATTGAACACAGAACATACCTTAAAATCTAGGAAAGACAAGATGGTTAAAAAAGATTGGGAATATTTTGGTAATTGGTTACATTGCATATGTATAGTCACCTTTGATTTGGAATTAGGTCAAGCTATCGAGGTAAAGAAAATTTACTTATAATTACTTAATACATTCGATATTCCACATTTTTCCAATATTTAAATTGCAAATTTTTATAGATGTAGTGATACGATTATATATATTTGTTGCAGGCAATATATCCGAAACACGTTAAATTAACGGAGCAAGAAAGATCAAATGTATGTTACTTGGCATTTCCTGATTCTAATTCAGGTTGTATGGGAGATACTCAGTATCATGTGAAAATCAGACAGAATGGAAAAACAACACAATGTACACAAGCTCTAAAAGAATACAACAGAAAATGTCCCATTTTTCTACAAGCTGATAAAGATTATTATTGGGGCTACGTATATTTCCGACAAGTTAAAGATAAGACTCTACCAAGGGGATATTTCCAAAAGGTAAATAACCTGTGAATTATATAATTACTTACGATACGCATTATCTGTACATAACACATAGTACTTAATTTCAGAGTATCGTTATGATAACAAAACTACCATTTATAAATTTATTTAATGAATTATGCGCCTTGATAGCCCCTGAGTTCTTTGAGGCCGGCGATACCGTTATGGAAACAGTAATTCAGCAGGTTGATCAGTGGCCTCCGCCTTTTCCTGGACAAATAATCCACTTACCTATTATGGGTGTTTTATTTCAAGTAAGTGTAATTACAGATTAATATTAGTAGCTGTTGAGAATTTTGGTTCATATATACTTCTACATATTTCTCATTTCAGACTTACATTCCAAACCAAAATTATAAAGCTCCTGTACCCAATATCGCTGCAATGGAGCATGTTCCTAATAATCAAGTGCGGAGACTGTTCTTGACATCTGCTTATGAAAGTGACATGTTTCGCAGTCTTGCCAGTGTTGTAAGTCATGTTCATCTTCTCTGGGAACTCGTACTTCTCAGTGAACCAATTGTTGTGATGGCCAGTTCTCCAACAATCTGTTCTGAAATGGTGCAGGCATTAACAACGTGAGTACATCATCAATTGATCGATCTACAGGAGTCGTTTAAATAGAACAACATTAAGAATAATAATACATTTTCAAAAAATTTAGAATGATCGTTCCCTTGAAGTACTGTGCTGATAATCGTCCTTACTTCACAATACACGATTCCGAATTCAAGGAGTATACTACAGATGCTCCAGCTCCTCCAGCTGTTATACTGGGTGTAACTAATCCATTTTTCGCTAAGACGTTACAACATTGGCCACATATCATTAGAATAACTGATGGGATAAATACTGGTAAGAACAAAATTAATGAAGGAACAATTCGTACAGGAAAGTAATACATGAATGAATCGTTTATATTACAGAGAATCAAAAGTATAGAATAAAGAAATCCGAAAATCTCAAAGTATTGGATTCAAAACCAGGCGTTTACACTCAGTACAAACCATTTTTGCAAAAAGACAAAGCTATATTAAAAAAGTTATTAAGAGGCATTCAAACCAAAAGGCCTGGTGAAGTTCAGACTGCACTTTTGAAAAGGCATTTGTGTGAATTGACCGAAAGTTTTATGATTCCTCTAGAGAGATATATTGCCAGTTTAATGCCTTTACAAAAAAATATATCACCGTTTAAGGTATTGTATAATACTGTAATCATTAATTTAATAGTGAAAAATTCATAATATGTGAGAATTAAAATAGAATCGTCATTGCAGGCAACGCCAATTCCACAACTATTTAATCCAGATGATTTTTTGGCAACATTGAGTAGTGCAGGCCCACAATTGACTATTGGTATAAAAGGTGATTGGGTTGGACTGTATAGAAGATTCTTCCGTTCCCCAAACTTTGCTGGATGGTTTCATACCAGATACACTGAGCTCACGCAAAAGCTACAAGCCATACAGCTCGAAGCCCTATCCAGAGCAGTAAGAATAAACTCCTGAAATTTTTACTTTAAAGTATCAGATAAAGTCTCATTCTTTTTATCTCCCTCTATCTTAGGATTTAAAAACATGGGTTCAAGGCAAACAGGAGGTAGAGATTGTAGACATGATACTAAGAATACGACAGAAACTGGACAAAAGTTACGACGACGACGTTCCCATTGGACATGCTATCCAGGAAATGCTCAGGGAAAGAATAAACGACATCACTTGTACACTGCCAGATGATTTAAAAGTCATACTGAATCATGAATCTTGACATTGTAATTTCATTATTACCACTATAATGATTTAGTCCATTATAATTATTGAACAGATAAAACCTTCATAAGGCAACTTACATGCATATAGCTACAACGTAAGAAAAGTATCCATGCTGGTCGTTAACAGATGAATTTTCAGAACCTGTAGCGTTACTAAAAATTTACCATTTTATTTTTTGGCTTTTTCCGGATATCCGCTAACAGTAACACTTTCCATATCCATCAATTTTATCACATACTTTTTCCAATTGTATCTCATTAATTTAAACTCGAATTATCACAATCCATGAATTAAACTGGTCAATCTGACTACAGATGTCAAGAAAATTTTCCAGAGGATTATGAACTCTGTGTCTCGTAACATACCTTATTTTTTACAGAGACATTCCTTATCATGAAATCTAATTTATTGTTCAATCGGGATAAACGTTTTCTTTCATGTACTAGAAACGTACAAAATATTATTTAAATCTAACAATCTTACTACGTTCCTTTTAATTTTCTTAAAAAATCAAAGGGAACGTGATAGCAATCTCATTCTTTCTATTACATAAACTCAATCCTTAAATATTATGTAACATACACCTGTTGCACATTTTCACACAATTGTAAATATGAATGATGTTATTAAAATCTATTTTAATAATATACTTACAATCCGAATCATTTCACCAAACCAAATGACATCCAGTTGATATATTTATTATTAAAAAATAATTAATTAAATTAAAAACATTTTTAAAAAACGTCTATACAAGATATTCCTTACCTTCAATACCTCAATTGTACTTTTTGAAGATCCAGGTTATATCCTTTCTATACATTTTTTCTTTATCAGATGATCACTATGATAACTTTTTGCAACGTTAACAAAATTAATGTAATAAATTAAAATCTGTTTAATATACCGAGAATACTATTTGGTATAGAAAACTATAATAATTATCAAACGTTTTTGATCAACCCGCCATTCGCGTGCACAAATCGTAGTTCCAGAATAAAACGCTTAGAGGAAATCCTGTTATGTCGCGACCTAGTGACAAATAACGTCATCTCGATTTAGCGACAAGTTTAAATACAAAATTAAGATAGAGTCACAATTTCCTTTGCAAATCAGACTCCAATACGTTCAGATGTATAAACTATCATCATCGGTTAGATAAAATAGATATACCTACCCTAAATGATTTAAAGAAAGTCTTTTAGCCAACACACATGCATAAACAATAGAAAGCGAACAATGCAGGCATAGGCCACTTGTTTATTGTTATTTTGGCGGACACTCAGGGTAATATACTACCCGCGCCACATGTCAGCCAGAGGGTTAAACCATCTAGTTTTTGAAAACCCTACATTCCTGGCAATAAATCGGACCACTTGAAAAAATCGCCAGGCTAAAAGAATGTTCGAGTCGAGCAATGACATTGTCCATGCGCTTCCCAAATAAATTAGGAACAGTAGTATGCATGGGTTCAGGCGCGACACAGCTTTCCTCCACGAATGGGATAGGCCCGTAAAGTGGTCGAGTACATATTTGCAATGTATATGTATGTATAAGAAACCCGGAGGACTGTAACCTTTAAGATCAGTTAAAGCAGTTCAATTTCCGGCCTTGAAAGTGCATGTCAAACCGTACCTTTCAAGAGTCAATCAGTAATATTCAGTTAGAGTAACTTGAGTTACGATATTCATATTATAATCAGAAACGAATAAACTTAGTTATAGTGCTCTCCAGTAGCACCTGCATTATTATTTCTGAAACCTTTTATTATAATTTAACAATAAATATCTCCATCGCAAGAGAACTGAATTCAATCCAGGGAATTGAACATCAATTGAAGCTCATCAGAGCTTTGGTGGCTAACGAACCCACCTCGCTAGATTCACGCAGTCGAATTTGCCGCAAAACGATAGTAGCGATCGTCACAATCATGTGACGTCTGATCATCGCCATTATCGTTTTGGCGGCAAATTCGACTGCTTAAAATTAGCAAGGTGGAACCTACGTGAAGTTAGCCCTACAACTTTGACTTATCAAATTTTCGCCTATATCATTATTTTGGTGGTTTTTGGTGAACTTATTAAAAAATTTGGTGCTTAATCTATTTTTCAGAAAATTAAAAATAACATTTCAACGATGAAGTTGCAAAAAGTTGTACGTTTGATTAATTAGATTCAATAGAAGCTTAATTGATGCATCATTTTTTGGTGGTCATAAATAAACTAGTCAGAAATTTATGTGGTCCTTGATTTCGTTGAAAAATCTAAAAAAACTATAGTCCAGCGCTTTTGGGGAAGACGCTTATGGAAGTATGAAGCTGGCCGCATGATTACTTTATTTCTTAACAATAAAATTCTGAGTTATTAAATTTGTACTTGTTCCATTAAATTCATGGTTTTTTGCTGGTAATTGGTGGACCAATTTAAAAATTTGGTTGTTGATCAGTTTTTAAGAAATTTATTTATTATCTATTAAATAAATTAATTTCTTTATAATATACACACATACGTAATACAAAATAAACTAAAGCAATAATTAATAAAGTTCGCAAAAATGGAATAGTGAATTTGAAATACTTTTAAACATATTTCTGGTTGGTTTTACGTTTTATGGAAGAAAGCAGTTTCGAAAGATATACATATGTATTTCTTCAAATCTGAGAGATACATTAAATTAAATAAAATTCATAATAATATTTCAATGGTTTGAACGTATAGTTGAAGTATTTAAATTGCAATTGAATAAAATCAATAGAATGCTTTTTTACTGTCCCGAATAAGTGATGAAATTTCGTTTGTAATTAAATTATGAAAAATTCTATATATCCACTTCTCAAGTGTAAAAGTACACCGGTCGAACAATGGTGGCGCTACATATCAAAGCCACGATCAAATCGTTTCACGGTATCTCGAATCCATAATATATATCAGTGGTTCGCACGTACGAATTTTCAAAAGGAATAACCTATCACGTTCGTTTATTCTTTTTAAGTCTTACACGTGATTGGTTAATCCTTTCAAAACATACGTACGTATCAATCCCTGTTTATCTAC
>JARPRG010000406.1:989369-1011261 GCA_031001745.1 Hartigia nigra
ATGTGCCACTTAATGATAATTTGATTATTAGAGATTTTACCTGAATATAATAATTATGACGAGACTTGTTTTTTTTTATATTTCTCCAAACCTTCATCTTGTTCTTGAGAAACTGGTTCTCTCTCTCTCTCTCTCTCTCTCTCTCTCTCTCTCTCTCTCTCTCTCTTGTTTTTCCGTCTCTCCAAGATTCTTACGTGGCCATGTCATGTCCAATGGACTATTCCTATTTACACCTACCTAGTACTTACTGCGGAGGATAGGCGTACAATCTACGCTTCCTTTTTTAGAATATTATTATGCAAGCTGTTATTTTTAACTATCCAATTGGCCTAAGGTAATTAAATGTCAAAATAAGCCCCACGAGAGCTGAATCTAAAAGACGTAATTAAAGGCGTTTTCCTGCTTCTCTAACTTGACTGATTGTAAGATTTAAGATTAGTATTTTTAATAATCAATAATTAACCGCTTTCAAAAATAATCATCTTTATCGATCTCCTTGCATCATATCGAAGTCATATCGTTCGATCTCTATATTCGATAGACATTTCGAATAGTGATAATATAAAAATAAAAAACTGTAACATTTCTATGAGCTGTCCCTCTTCTGGTAGCAACGGCCGTAATAGGCAGACGTTGGCCATCCGGCAGTAGGCATGACAATGGCTTTGAATTCTTGGCTCGTGATGCCTTCTCTTCTACATACATGTTAACCCAGCATACGTGTTCTTACGTCACACTGCCTTCCCCTTCTATAAGTCAAAACACGCTTAGTGCTCTGCTCACCTATCGACCTGGCCAGCCATGTTAACCGTTTAAACGCATAGCCAGCCGACTGGCTGCCAGATTGTTCAGTTGGACATTTGGATGCCCCCCTTGGTTTCACACAATGCGACATTCCGCGCTGTTCGTTGACACCGTTCTTAAGCGATGTCGCAATTCGGAAAAGCATTACACCCAGAAATTCACTAATCCAACTCTCCATAACTCATTGATCATTCCGATCGTTCACTCTGTCTACGTATTCGGAGAGGAAGTTGTTTTCGCCATCCGAATAAATAATCCTTTACAAGCACAGCACGTGATTCTGGAATAATTTGATAACCGCTCAAGCATATTAGATCCAAGACTACGCTCTGACACTATTTTATATCTTTACATATCAGTATATCAAACGTGAAGCATGCTGTTACTCCGTCCATTGTTTTATAGAACTAATAACAAAAAAAAGCAAGTTACGAATCAGCATTGCTTATCATTGTTATCAGAGCTGTCAATGTTAACAATAACAAAAATTCATCCCAGTAACTCGTCACTCCACGTAGCAATTCTTTCTTAACGCAGGACACGTTTAAATTATTCGATCGACTAGATTTTGATAATAGAAAATCTTGATTGGTGTTACCTTACAATTACTATAAAATACTATAGCACTCACCAGCTGGCCAATTTCACGCAATACGTATTACATCCTTCAGTAAATTATAAACTAAAACAGAATTGCGAGCTGTCCATTGAAAAGCTGCTACAAAAGCAAGACTCGGATGAAATATTCATTTTCTTGTTTACTAACAAGACACTCGTTAGGTTAGGTTATCGCCGGGAGAATTGGAAACGATAAATCCGGTGGAATATCCGGAGGTAGAAATACATACATATGTCGATCGATTCTCCTTATTGATTTGATCGAGGATCAATTGCATTGGCTTCGTAGACACACTAAACACTATAATGGACGATGAACTCCGTTGTTATTTACAGACTATTAAAGATCAGCCAACTGTCGCCAAGATTCGTCTTCTCGTCACTGCCCTCTACGAACTCCTGACGTAACCTAACCCTAACCTAAACGCGCCGCGCTGTACTACACGTTCTTAAAAATCAGACATATAACCTCAAAAGAACTGTGATGATGCTGTCAGGAACCGCAAGAATTTACGGCCAATTTCAAGATATTTTTTATACAATTTACTTTGCTTTCACCATAGGACTTTTCTCTCACAGAATATTCCGTATCTCGCTAACCGCATTAACGATTATACTCGGCTCGAGTAGTCGCGAGTAATTAAAAGATTCAAATGACTTTCTGTTCCTGATAAATAAATCATCTGTTTATTTAATGGATTTTGCTTGTACCAATACGTTATTACATTTTTTCTATAATTTTAGTCTGATTAGTCTGCGAATTAGAAACTGCTACGTACTGCTACGTACTGCTACTGCTACAGGAGTGAAAATGAATAATCGATGAATTTTGAAAATTGCGAAAGGAGAACAAATGACGTTTTTAATATTTTGCTATCCCATTGTAATACGCAATTATGATAGCGGTTTGAATTTACTGTACTTTATATTTGCAGTTTTTGTCTTGCTCTGTATCTCTTGCTTACGAGTGTCGATCCGTAAAGTGTAATGCACTTGAATGCAAATGACGTTGCTCTCTAGGTAATTTTGTGAAACTCTTATAGCGACTTATTGTTGAGCATTAAGAGTACGATATGACTCCAAGCAACTAGGAGCTTCTAATTAATTATAATTGCACGAGGTCGCGCATTGTTTAGTTGTTTAGCTCGTCAGTGTTAATTCTCGAAGGTTGCTTCGAGTATACGGGACCTCGTTCACACCGTACTTTCACAATAATAATCTATATTCTCGTGAAATTCTCCATCTTTGGAGTCTGAATAGAAACACGAAATACGTATCGATCGATTTCAAAGCAATTATACAAGAATCAATTAAGTGACGAGAAGAGAGAAGATAAGGTGTACGACTGAAGGATGAGGTTGGGATTAGAAAAAACAAAAAAAGAAAATTAAAATAAATCAGGTTTACAATTAGATAATCAGACCTATCGAAGGCGTTAGCATTAAGGCGATATGCATGTGTGCCTCGGGGAATCGTGACGGCCCATAAATCCAGTGCCGGAAATTGCATTGCAAACCAACGCCATGTATGTACATGAAAGGAAACTTTGGATAGATAGATTATACGATTAGATTGTTCTGCTATGTAGAAGGATTACTCGGTGGATCTTTAGCGGTCGATCTTAACGATCCACATCGACTTTAGTAGGTAATGAAGAACGTTGGCGAATATAAAGAATGCAGAATATCGCTATAAAATTATAACAGTTTATAGGGCACATCGAATTCGACTCAAGTCCATCCAGAAAGTAAGAATTATAATATTTCACTATTCCAAGTTATTCGCTTTCCATTGAATATTTAGTCTTTCGAGTGTTCTCGATTGGAAGAGCGATACCTTGAGTGCTCCGCTCTCCTATTATTATTTCGACTCTTTGATAGAGTCGCTATTTCGGTACAAGATACAAGACGCGAGAAGACGGCGATAATTGTACGTGGAAGTGGATATTTTCGTAAAGGAATTCGGAACAAGAGGGCAGGATTCGAATTGAAAAAAAAAAAGAAAGAAAATGGAGCTACAGCCAGCAGAGTTGATGACAAGACGAACGTGGCCAAGAATTCGAATACATGTGCTAATGAGTTTGGGTGTCTGTCTCTCTTCCTCTTTCCCTCTTTTTCCTCTCCATTACCATTAGGTATTTACCACTTGATATGTTAAACTGCATTTTTAGACATGAAATTAGGTGAGTGCGTCTATCAGTGATTACGGACTCGAGGGTATTAACTGTGAAGTGAAAGAGAAAGAAAAAAAAAGAGAAAATTTTAATGCATCGGTATAACCGGAAATGAGCCGTGTAAGCGTAAGACGCGCAACATTAGGCAACCCGACAGTGTGAATGTAAACCGTATGGTTGTGCATTGATTTTCGAATTAACAGAAAGCGAAGAAAGTACTTGTAACGAGGTATTCGTTTCTTCCTGGAGAATTTCGCTTTCGAGGAAGTAGTGTTACTCCTGACTTACGTTATTACCGGGTCCATCAGGCATTGCAAGATAATAAACATCCAAATGCTTATGATGCATTTTCACTGATCGTACTTGTTGATTACTTTTGAATATCATGTCCCAGGTACAAAGGTTAATCTGAGTGAATCAGATCTGAGGAATACCGAATCAGTAAACAAATTCCTTCAACGAATAGATGCCACCCTTGGGCTGTATAGACAATGCGTCTTAGGTCGGATCTTCGAGTGTCGTAACTGTCTTAGCCGAGTCCCGCGATCCCCAGGAGTTAGTCACCCCGAAGTGAGCAAGCTGGTCGCGCGGTCGAGAGGCTGCAGTATTTGCGTCTTCTTCGAGGCTCTAGTAGCTCCTCTGCTCGTCCTAGCCACGTTTTGGCTTCTATAGTAGCGAACGGCATGCGGTGCGCAGAGGTATTCTCGATGCGCGGCCCCTCTATTTCCGTCCGGCACTGGAATCCGCGTCGAATTCTATCATCCATGCACCCCGTACCTTCCTTGCCACCTACCGCCTACCTACCACCTACGGACAACTTACAGACAACTACCCCCAAAGCACGGCCGACACTTCTTCATGAGCTACAGATCCATGTTACGAGATGGATATCTACTTCCGGGCATTGTTATTCCACATTCAATCAGTACGTAATGAGAGCAAATGAAAAACTAACCTCACTTACTTGTTTCGTACTTGACTTTGTTCGAAGGATTGTTATACGTCGAGACACTTTCGATTAATCGCAATCGCAGCCACTCGAAAGTCGATTGTACGTATTCTCGATTGGTATTAGCATGAATTCGAGTATCAAGGTACTTTTTATATTTTTCTTTTAATACTTCTCGACTAATTATACAATTAAAAAATTAATGCTTGATCCAATGGGAACGTGGTGAGTCTGGTCGTACTCGTAAGCACCACGTGTCAACTCCACACTACGCTCTACTATTTTCAGGCCAATTTACGTATCACAGGAGCAAAAGAATAATCTCGATTTCTCGCGTTTCTTGACGTTATGAAGACACATGACGCCATTAGGCATTTCACGATGACGGCCCGCTGCTTGCTGCGGTTGCGTAAGGGTAGGGATCCAGCTGAAGGGATCGCTGAAATATCTCACGAAGCGGACGTTAACGTAGCAAGCTTTTTGGACGCTAAGCGTTTTAGTATATCGTCGTCGGTGCTTCCAATTGATACATCGTCACTATTAATGGACTTTTCGGAGATAATCCAGTAATTTAGAGTACTATCTTTGCATCGAGATCAAAAGCTCTACAGAAGTGGCTTATACCACAGTCTACAGAAGGATGCAAGATCCTTGTGCTCCTTCCTTGGCTTTCCTTTGAAATTAATGAGTGAAGGAGAGCGGGAGAATAAACGAGACAAAAGGAGAGAGTAATCGGTCAACGAACTCGAAGATGCGTTTTTACACTGATACTTGACCATTTTGTTCTCGCGACAGACGTAAAAGTCGTGAAAGTAACTCTGTGACCTTGCGACCCTCTGACGACATGTAACAGACTTAACGACCGTTCTCATTATCACTTCCCTTTTTGGTAATTCCTAACTGTCGGCAAATCGTCGAGGCTCGCGTAGAAACTTGTGCCGTCCTGCCGAGAAGTCATCAACTCTAGTTAAATTAGGGATTTCTTAAATGTTGCAAAGAAATCATCATGGCTGAGATCATCAATTGTATTAATGCCCGGGGCTAAATTCTTCCTCGGCCGTATTGCGCTCTGTGAAATTTCATGAAACGACTGTGCTTTCTCAAGGGTGAATACATAATCTCAAGACGCACGGCTGAAGGCATCGGATGCCAGGGCGGCTGCTGATGATTAGAACGGGCGCCGTAAACTATGCAGCGTGCAGTTGCAGTGACTCCAATGGCCGCGCACACTTGGCAGTAGTGCATAGCTTCTCGGTGGATTAACGTCCGATGTAAATAGTAGTACGAGTGCAGAGCGTATGCGTTCCGTTAAGATTGGAGGGGATGGACCAGCGTGCAATATTGACACGGTCAGCTCAATCTGAATATAATGATTGTATATATTTTTTATTGCATGGCATCATGAGATGGAGAGAAGATTGTTTACTTACCTATAGTGTACGGTTCAGGTACTGTGTCTTGCATTCTTGGATTCCAACATTCCAGCATCCCGGCATTCCAGATTCCTCCCATCGCATGCAGTCTGTGCTTCTTTTTGGTCTCTGCTACTTAATTCCCGGATCTTTCTTAACAGCCGATCAATTGATATGGCTTCTACGTATTCCGTTTCTTTTTTTCTCTAAGAATCTCCCCTTGGCTTCGCTTATAATCCAGGACTCTGGATTCGCATGGTAAGTTGATAAAAGAGACCTATATATATGTAGATATTGACTTGCTCATCCGACTAGGGTGATAGTAGGCGGCTAACCGGATCGCTTCTCGAATTTCTATCGATCGCAAATAGGCCGATCGGTGTGGTAGTAAAAGAAAATAGGAGGGCCGGGAAGTGGCACGAGCGTTACTGCTGCGGTCACCGTGACTCGCAGCGACGGCATGCGGGAATGCGTTTTTCTCTGGCACCCTCTCTCCCTCCCCTCGGTCATCCCTGCTGGTCCATACAGTGGGACGTCTACAGACCCACTGCAAATGCCTCGCACTATTATTGGCTGCCCCTAACTCAACCGTGTTGGGCATCAGTGTCTTTGCGCAGCTCAATTTTGACCAGTAAACTTATACCGCGTCAAAATATTTCCCAGACTCGTGTGCAACGTCTTCCGTTCCAGCTTCCGGATTACGTGACTTTTTCCACGTATGCTTCCAATTCCCCAGGATACCTGAAACGCACTTTGTTCAATATTTCTGCACTGTCTCCTCGACAGTAACCTTGCTCCAGCTTCCTAGAACATGCATAATGTTCATTCCTGTGGTCTCCACTTTGAAATCTTAGAGTGAATTATTGCCTACTTGAATTCTAAAAGTATACCTTAGATAAATTAATGCCGAGAATTCGAATATCTCTTCTCCTTAGTAAATCTTGTCTCTCGTGTTGTGTCTCCTTGAAGTCCACTTGATGTCATGATAATAAGATACTGTGCTACAGTTTACTCAATACATTGCCTGAACAAAACATCCATCGTTGCAGCAATTCTATCAAGTGGCGAACATCAACATAACTTAGTAACCATCTTCTTTGTTTAGATAGCTGAAGCATCATCCACCTCCTGCATATTGACGATCTCTGTCTTTTCACGCAACTAGACTAGTGCTCCATTTCAAGATGGCAACAGTCCAGTGACTTCTAGCAGACGCTTCGCCAGACCCAGGTCAAGCAGAATAGCCAGGACAACAAGGATGCTGAAGAATAAAAATTGCATCTGGATGAATGATCATGGAGGAGCTTGAACATGATTATGGCGTCTTGTCCAAGGAGCTATCAGACCTGGAGCAGACTACTTGTCCGTTACAGCGTGAAGTCACCGGGCTATGTGGGTGTGTGCTCAATATCAAGCCCTGGAGATTTTTGCAGTCGATGACCGTGTCACTAAAGTGTCTGCCCAGTGCCCGGCTAGTGTCCGTTCCAGTCCGTTCCATCCCGTTCCGCTGAGGACAACCGACCGCAAGCGGCTTTGTAAGTGGCAGCTCCGGTAAGACGACACCGCCCTGCAACATAATACACTCTTCATTCCGCTGGACTGCTGCCCTTCAACCTTCTCCGCTGTTCTTCTGCTCTTCTGCTCTTATGATCTTCTGCTCTTCGGGTTACCCTGTGACCGAGAGAGTCTTCAGGTTTCCTCTGCATCCATATCTCGTACCTATCTGGCTTCCCGTATCACTTTGAATCTCTTGGTAAAAAGTAAATGCACTTGTACAATGTAAAGGCACTATACATATGTACAGATATATTACTATTTAGAATTTTTTTGTTTATGCATGTCCCTGACAAAAAAAATGACTAAGGCTCATTTTATCGTGGTACAACTATAAATAAAGTTGAATGATAAAAATTGTTATACGTTAAATGAAGTATATTGATTAAGTACTAATTAAGATCTGCCCTTGGAAATCTCACGTATTCCGTGCTCGCACTCCTTCGAGTATCTTCGGCAAAAAACCGAATGGCTGGCTATGGTAACGGCACGGTCGGATTTATATTTGGTAATAAGTCTGTCAAAGGGCTACTGACGAGTCAGCCATTACTGCCATTGGCTGCTCCAGATATAGAGATGCAACCTCGACAGCTCGAGACTCGATCAATCGATACCATATAGAGAATGTTTTACTGATATCATATTTATGCTGTATAGGTATAGAAAAGCTACGGAGCAGCAGACAAAGTAACGTTTATCGACTGCAATTCCAATCTTTTCCAATTTTTACAATGTTTCGGTGTATCAAATCCGTTTCCTTTTAAAATCATTCCTCTTGGGAAGTGTCGCGCTATTCGACGTACAAGGGAGGATCGATTCTTTCTACCCCTTTACCGTCTTTAACTTTTTATCTTTGACATCATTATCATCCTACCATTTTTGATAGGCTCAGACTCCGTAACAACTGGCCTTGATAGTCTTGCCTAACGATCCTTTCCTTATGTGAAAATTCCACTCCACGTTCAAGTCCTTTGTGTCTGATTTGCCGACAAGCCTTCAACGTCTCTTTATCGCGTCAAGGATTATCTGAAACCCATGTCGCTTTTATTGTCACTGGAATTCGAAATTGTATCGGTTGACTGTTGGAGGTGGAAGGTAAGTGCTCGAGTGTCGAAGGTCAAAATTAAAATGTCGAAGATCATTAGACACTGGACAGAAGGAAAGATCGTTATACTCCTTTTGTTATCGGTAAAAAAAATTAATTAGACAACTCTGAAAAATATGCCTATCTAATTAGCTGATTAAAAAAGTCAAAATGGCTGCTTCGTGGCACGTACTCAATTTTTTTAGTATGCAATCGGGTTTAATCATGAGATGCCTGTCAGCTCTCAGAATCTTGTTCATCGGAATTCTCCATGCTAAACCCAAATAATCTCGACTATAAATCGCATCGAGGGTGGGAGAATGCACGAAGAGCAAAGGAATTTATGTACCTTATAATGGATCGTGGGCGGATGCACTGTTGACAGGTATATGCACATATTCATTGGCTCGTCGCTACGTATTATTATCGCGAGTACAAGCCGATCCTCGAAACCTTTTAAATCGAAACACATATTCTCATTAGAATAGCTGTTCTTAATTAAACAATTTTTTAAATAGACTATCCACCGATCAATATTCATCCATTCAAACATCGAGCCTGAACCTATTATCGACTGTAAAAGAAATTCAATTAATTCCACTTCGCCTCTTCGTTCTAATTTGCAAGGCGGCTTTATCTGTTATGAATATTAAAATTGATAGCAAACGACAAACGCGGAGTGAATGATTAGCAAAAATAAAATGAAAGGGGGAAATCGGTCCTCCGATCCTTTACGAAGGTCGCCCAGCTGTCGTGTCACTTTATACACTAATGAAGAACTTACCGAACAACACACAATCTATGTCTAACCTGCATTATCGCAGTGCACATTTCTCCAGGTATATTGTGTTTCGTAAACAGTATCGAATGACAAGTCATTTTTACGATCAGATTTTTTAAGGGCATTTTTCCCTCGTAATTTGCATCACGATTCGCCATGCTATTAATGTCCCACGTACAACTGTATTCCTTAACCTTTGACACACATCATATCTCCAAATACAGCATCGAGACACGAATAATATTTCTTCCGACCGTTAAACATTCAGCATACCTCATGCTGACCTGCCGTCCAACAACCATTTTAAAGAGGGCAAACGAAAATGGCTGGCGCATGAACTCACCACGCCTTGCATTGTCTTCGATTCTGCGAACCTGTATCCATAATATAGCTATACCAGACCGACGAATACTGCAAGAGGGAGGGTACCTTAACCACGTTACCTTATAAACGCGTTATGATTTAACCTTGGCACAAGATTATATGCAGATACCTTTTAGTACGCGCGTGCGCCGCGTGGGCGTTGCGGTCCTTCGCGTCGCCCGTTGTCAGCGGGAGATACGAAATCCCCATGACTCGATTAACTTTTATATCCATAGAGCCTTAAATTTATTATCAAGATTTTACGGATGCCTTATATTTTCGTTCTATGTCTATCCAAGCTCCTATTACGTACGTATTACGAGTACGTTTGCTCTAAAGTTCCTGGTATTTCTTTTTTTTTTTACTTTCTCTGTCTTTTACTCGTACGGGGTACCCATATCCCTTTCCTATTGTCAGAGTCAGTTCGAGTTGGCAAACATGCTAATCTTGTTGTGATGGCGAGCAAGCAAACCAGTTCAGTCTGACAGAGGAATAACAATGATCGTTTCTTTGAGACGTAGTAGCTTAGTGAGCATTGGCATCGGTGGCAATGACCTCGTCCGATAGTACACGCGTCCTCGACACGTGAATACTGCTGCTCATGCACAGAGATGAAAGGTGAATGGGTTGTCTTACGATACGCCAAGTCTTTTATTTCTTTTTTATCTACCGCAGGATAAGCGAATCGTCCGCTCGAACAATGTGCTAGGTTTAAATAAGACTCCACCGTCAAATCATTTTTTTTTAATAACCTGAATCATTCGTTAGTTGATACTTGTTTATGCTCCTTATGGCTAATTCAATAACATATTTTTCTGTATTGAAGAATAGACGAAAACCGGTATACAAAAAATGGTAAGACTGATCTAGTAAAATATCAATCGATCTTGAATACAAGATCTCAGGGTAAAGGTCGAATAGCTCATTAGATATTACCTGCTGATAAAACCTGGACAATGCAAGGAATTTGGCGTGCGGTCAATGTAAACTGTAAACAATGACCAATCACCATTCGCTCTAGGGTATATAATACATAATGTAGGTACGTTTATATATATACTCAATCAGTCCATACGTTAACCCGATTATCTTTTATCGCTGAACCATTTGGGCTAATTCCACAAACCGTTATTTTGAACTTGCCTATTGCCACTGAGACATCTGGGTACCAGCTTTTGGTAATAGGATCTGAAATAAATCTCTCGACTCGATAATTATGATATGTGAAACGCCTAATGGCTGTAGGTACGAAGGTGAGAATTTGAAGATCATTACCGAGCAAAAGAGTGCCGCGTCTTTATACGTTTAATTGAATGCCGATCGGTTGAGAGAAAACGATCAAGTAAGCTATTCTTTAATCGATTGAGAATTTTAAACGTCAAGTAGTTAGGGTAATCGTTCTCCGATTTTTTTTTTTTTATTACCAAACTTAACTTCACCCTTCGTCCTTCTCTTATTCGCCTCATCTTTGTCCTTTTCTCGGAATAGCCACTTTCAGCAGGGTGGTCGGATGAATGCCACCATCCAAGATGAGAATCGTATGTAAAGGTAAGGGAGCCCTGTGATTTGGTACGCCAGTCGCTGGGCGATCGAGAAACTTTGCTTGCGTGATCGAGAGCCAAAAGTCTTCTCGATCGTGATCGTGGGAAGAAGAGAAGTCAAAGTGCATCTCGTGGTCGTTGATTCCACTTCGATTCGATTGGACTTGACTTCACTGGAACTTGACTTTACAGTCTGACAGTCTTTTAGTTAATGTTTATAATTAACAAAGGAGATAGCATTGGTCGAGAAAATTTTGGATTTCGCAATCGAATTTTTCAGTCTGTCGACTTTTCGATGTCACGATAAATTACGGATCTTAATCGTCTACTATTATACTTACAGTGCTCTTGCTATAGAGATGAATTCTATTCAGGCAATCCGAGCGAAGGAAAAGCTATGATGAAATTTTATGTTGCTTAATTGTTACGGCTCGATCCATTAGGTGACGCAGTAAATCACATTCGAGCACTGGCATCGGCTGAGCTGATGATGTGGATTGTGTAAGCGTAGTAAATACGCCGTACGACAATTATAGCGTTTTGTGACGGTCTGTGTGTCCGTACGCTTCAGTAAATTGTCAAGACGCTGTACTTGAGAGAAGGAAGAAGAAATGTAACGGTGACCTCTTCTACGAATGACTGCCATTGTTGCTTTAAGAATTTCTGCCAATCGGTTGGAATTTAACAGTGAGCTTCTGTTTTCTCAGAGACACAAGAACAACAAAAGAAACTACTGCTTCACGTGTCTTGTACACATACCTGCTTTCTTTTTGCACTTTTTAAGAAGACGATTATGTTGTTTATCTGAAAATTTTTATCGCGTACGATTACGAAATTTATGATTTATTAGATAGGCTTCGAAAGATCGCGCGGAGTTGAACTTTCGTATTGCAACAGTTGGTCAAAATGTCGCGGTAAAAGTTGTCTGCATTTCTGTATACAATTATAGTTTTTAATAGAATCGGTCACGCGATACACAGAATTATAAACACTGGACCGATGAGAGATCGTGAGTCACTTTATCCATATTCATCGTTGATTATGGCATAATGACATTTGCTCGAATTGGCGAAATCGCCTACGTTTTTTCTTTTTCGATGCACGAGTGTACAGGGCGATGGTAGCGCCGGTGACGTTCATCGTTACTAAACGAATTTAAAACCCAGAAGTAACTCCAGAAAATCCTTATTTTCAATCTTTTCAAGATTGGATAAATGAAACATGCATGGCACTCCGATTTTAATTATGATTTATCTTGACTTCGTGTTTCGTTGCAGTAAATTTTTTTCCATCAGACGAATAACCACTCTAATCTCTAAAATTCTAGTTACGAAAGTGACAACACTTTCACTGTTAGAAAATCAGTCCCTTATTCGTAAGCGGACACTAAAATTCGATAATTTATTCTTTGCCGATTTAGGACCAAGTATTCTACGTAAACAAGCACAGTTACGTAAAGTAATTTGTTCTGTAATACATTCAATTAAGATTTAATTTCAACGAACAACGCGCATCGTTTCCTTGCTCGATTTATATTACGAGTTAACTGTTATGCAATATGAGCGAATATTAATAGGACTACATTTACGAGTCGTTACACTCTCGCTATCTCTTCTATTCCACACCGGTGAGCATACTCGTAATATAAATACAGCATACTACAACTTTTCCATACTAAAGACTCTATAAATGTACAAGTGCAGAATTAGTGGTTGAAAGGTGCCTGTGCTGCGGTTAACGAACAAAGCTTGGAGAGCCCGTACGAGCAAGACGTGAGTGAATGCTGATAATTAACTGCAACGAGTTGTACGTGCAAGTTGATCAAGGACGATATTCGAAAGAATCTACGATTCGCCATTCACGAGTCATGGAGTTACAACTAACAGATCATAACAAAGGTATACTATTGTATAATCGGCCTTTCGTCCGTCCTCCGTTACCTGTACAAATATTCTCAAGGGCCAACCTGCGTTTTTGTATCGTTTTTTTCAGAAAAACACTCTTCGACTATACCAGTAGATATAACTATCCAAGGCAAGTAATATTTATTTAAGATTAGACTGAAGATGGCATCGAGAAAGGAAAACCTCGGAATTATTGGTGCAACAGGTGAAACGAATGGCTGCCAACTGTATAGTATCTCTGCAATGGCTACAGTCACTGGCGGGAAGGTGTGCCTTTTAATCTGTGCGTGCATTCCACATCTTGCGACTAGCGAAACGACTCTTACTTTGCCGTGGGAGCCACTCGAAAGGCCTTCGAAGGCTGCTTCGATCGTTCTTCGCCTTTGAACTTTCAAACCCTCCTTCCTCCGTGCACATGACAGCAGTCTGCCCGGTATGCATCATGGCTGCTGACTGCATTGGATATTTGATCGCAGCAGGAAGGAGTAAGCGTCCTTTATTTCCTAGTAGAATCTAGAAGCTTGCTGAATATGCAAACATGGGATTCTGTGTGGAACTGTGGATTGTTGGAGTATCGAGATTGACCCGAGGACTTTGGAGTCTGAGATCGAGCGAGTTGAGAGGTCAGAAAGAAGAGGAAGAAAATAGCCGTTAACGGGACCTTACTATTGGGTGTTCATCATAAATTATACATTATATCGCATAACCGTATGCCATGTGGTATACGCGAAGGAGATCAAAACATATTTTGTTCAAAGTAGATTTACGACTGGTCGTAAAGCTTAACAATTCTTGGACCAGTCGCGATACGCTTACTGGCACCTCTGATTGGATAACGACTCGTGCCAACGCAAATCTTTTTCACTGTCGCGATTAAATGCAGATGCCGAAATAGAGTAACCGATCAAATTGAATAACAATGAAGTTTGACATTTTTCTTTCTTGCTTCACATACACCATTTTTTATTGATTTAACATATTATTAAAAGACGGGGAGTGTAGGAGACTTTTTAATTTCTCATTTTGTACCGGAAGTCAGACACTTGGATCTGCGATTCATTTATATGGACATTTATCGAAGGTCATTCTTTGCGTCTTGCATTTGTTCAGTGATATTTTAAATATCAATGTCAGCACGTTAGTTAATTAATTCAGCAAACTAGAATTTTAACGTAAACTATCTATCTATATAACTATTAAAGTTATATTGATTGATTTTGTTTTTTTCAATTAAATTTCATGATTCTACACTTACAGCAAGATATAGACGAATATATTATACATGAATAATTGAAACAAATCATTGACTTGTTGCTGACGATAAATCTATTGGTGACTTGCTTGTCGACTCGGTCAGTCGATTAATTAATTGATCCTCGTTAATAAATGCCGGAATACTCGACACTTTCTGATCTATCGGATATTTCTGATCCGTCGACGAGAGTGTCAGGATCACGTTATTATCGAACGAAGTAGTCGGTACGTGAGAATCTAAAGAGAAAAAATGCATTCCCTTACGGAACATTGATCATCAAGAGTCATTATAAATTCAGCAATTTACTTACTTCGAGTCGAATGATTTCTAGTATAATAATCACGGATTTTTTTAAACCATTCCTCGCCACCCAGTCTCTCCCGAAATTTCGGGGTAGTGAACGTGTAGAGCAAAGGATTAACTGCGCTGTTAACCGGCACGATGAAGATGACGATCCAGGCATGAAGGTCAGCTGAAAAGGTCATTCCACTTGGGAAGTAAGAAAACGTGACTCGGAAGATTCATTGATGGTATAATAACAATTATACTTACGTGGAACAGGATACATCATCAGGGCCAGAATTTTCAGTGTTATTATCGGTGCCCAACAGGTTGCGTCGGTTAATACGATTAAAAAAAATCTTAATGCAAATTCCGAATCTCCAACTGACAAAGGAGTCGCGTGTCGCGTTCTCCAAATACTGGCGAACATCCCAGCATAAACGTAGCCAATGATTATCAGACTGAAGTACGTTATTCGTTTATCAGTTGAATCAAATAATGGATTTCTTTATGGTTTATAATATTTTACATATACACACCCCAATAGATTTAATCCAAGAACAATGAAAGCAGAATATTCCCAACCGACCAGATAAGGGTTGTCTATATGTAGAGGGAAGCACAAGCCATTGACGCCATAGAATCTTGTACTGCTACGCCAATGAATAGCTGGATAAAAAAAGGTTTTATATTATTATTATACAAAGAAATAAATAACAAAAGACTTTATTTGGTATAGATACCTGGTATAAGTGCTAGTAAAATTCCAAAAATCCAGATAACCATCATGAATGAAGATGCAACTTGAGGTGTCAAGGAGCGATGACTCTTCAAAGGCGCAGCTATCAGCATATATCTCTCCAAAGACATGAACAGTAGGATCAAGACTGAAACCTGAAATATTAATTTCAAAGTGACATGGTATCTTTTAAAAATTAGAATATATCTATAGCAATTGTTGTACCTCTGAGGACGTCATAGCCAAAATGCCAACGGAAGTGCAGGACCAAGATGACATCCAGGTGCTGGCTATCTGATTGTAATTGTCTCGAAATCGAATGTCCTCCAGTCCGATGACAAAGAGATAAATACCCATCAACATGTCGGAAACTAAAAATAAAAGAAGCAACAGGGAGAAAGCCATGAAAACCCATAGGTTCTTCTCCTCGAACTTGACGGATTCCACGTAGTCTAAATTTAATCTTTCTTCTCTCTCGGGCTTTACATGTTATGTATACACGAGGGGATTTGTAAAAGCGGCTTTAAACTTACCAGCGAGATTTCGGATGACGATGCTCAGCACTCGGTTTTCATCCTTCGCTGTGAATCTGCCCCACAAAACCAAAACATTTCCCAAGCACGTCACGCACGATATACCCCAGACAGCAGCACGCAGCAGCGGTTTGCTTAATAGGTGAGACAAGGATGACACTCCTGTTTGATAAATGGAGAATTATCATTTATCAGTCGATCTTTCTCTTTGTTTCTAGACTGAGACTGAATTTTGAAAATCGAGTCAATGATTGATTTTACCGTCACTGACTGGCCGGCATTTTTGAACGTTCGACGCGTAGGTCGTGCAATAGTGAAATTTTTTGAAGTAACTGTGAAAAAATTAAATTTTACCAATTTAAGTAATTATACGTAAATTTTTAATAAGAATCAGAAAAATTATTACTTTTATTTTTAACTCACACGAAATCCAAATACGGAAACAGGTTGAATACATTTTTCTCCATACTGACGATTTCAATGTCCTCCAGGCTACTGAAAAATTATATATATCTATATATATATATGTATTTAATAAGAATTATTATTGATTACAGAATTAATCGAGGACTTACAGTGATCGCAAATTTCTCAGTGAATTAAATAGTGCGCTTGGCAGATCCTCGATCGGATTAAATCCTATCGATCTAAAAGAATCGTATTGTAAATAATAAAGAAAAAAAAGTTCATTTGAAATTCAATTCTCACACGGTAGCAGAATTGCATAATTTTCTAACTGGAACTGACAAAAAAAAAACAAAGAAAATATCACTTCCATCAAGTACGTGACTGTTTTCTTGAATTCCGGTGGGAAATTTACCATATGCCTTATTTCCCTTTATTCTACTATTCTACCAGGTGCTTTCTTATGTCTAATTATAACTAGACAAATATAATTACTCAAATGTATATCTATGTAAAGCACTAGTAAATCAGCTGCGAGCACGTCAGGGTTTTAATCGTTAATCACTTTGATCCGTGTATTCGTAACGTGCTTACGTCGCTTGCGTTTCGTTATTAATAAATAATAAATAATAACAGATAACGATTAAAGCTATACGAATTGTACTTGCAATTTCGTTAGATTTCTTATTGGCCTAAAAACATCTTCCGGAATAGTCACGATGCGGTTGTCTTCTAAATTTCTGAAAAAAAAAAGAAAATGTTGGTCATTTTTCGAATATAATGAATTTTAATGAGATATGCATCATTGGAATTTGAAAAAAAAAACTTACAATTCTAGTAAATTCTTCAGATTTCGAAAAGCCTTCGCGTCTATAGTCTTTATGATATTTCCACTTAAGCTTCTGCAATAATTAAAATAACAATTATAACATAATCATGCACATTGAAACAGTCTGGTTGAAACGCGGGCACGGCAGATGCTACTTAATGAATTTGGTACAGCAGCATCTTCCGATATTCACTTAAAAATATAACGGAATGAATATCTATTTAAAATAATTGACGTAGTCTTATCAATCGTTAAAATCAATCGATTAATAACAATCGATACGTACAGTGACAGTAGGCCTGGTAACGTGGACAGTAGATTTTCCGTGATAGCCTCCAGTCGATTTTCGTCTAGAACTCTTAGGAAGCACACGACAATACAATTACGTAATCGATATAAAATAATTGCAAAGATCCATACTCACAGTTCCTTTAATTCCGGCAAGTACGGAAATTTTAGAGTCGAGGAAGTCAGTGCGTTTCTGCTGAAATCTCTAGAAGCAATGGTACTGTGTGTATTTGTCTAGCGGAGGCTGGTAAAAAAATATTTCAACGGCCAGCGGCATAAAGAATTAAACAAAAGGTGAAAAAAATAAATAAAATAAAACTAATAAAAACAGACGATTCTCACATCCATTGCAGAGAAGTGCTGTTCTCGAAATCGAATAAGTCTACGTAAGTAATTTCGTTACCATCCGCCCTCAGGACATCTAAGGATTTTAATCCGGACAGCTGACCGCGTTGTACCTCTTGAATATTATTGTCCGAAAGAATTCTATTGGAATTGATTAATCCATACTATTTGCTTTAGGAAAATTATCAACAGGTAATTCGATACCCCTTTAACGCTACTTACAGCCATTGCAAATGCTTTTGATTTACGAATACGCCATCCGCCAGATTTCTAATGGAATTATTATCGAGATATCTACGAGGATAAAATAAAAAAAAATTATTCAATACTAATCTATCATTTATTTATTAATATGTAAGTTTATTTTTTGTGTGGTAATAAGAGTAAGCAGTTAGGACGAAACAGAGAAAACTTACAAGTATCGTACTTCGACGTATTTGATCAAGGCATTTTTTGAGAGTTGCGTAATTGCATTGTCTGTCAAAGTTCTATAAAAATTAACATTTAATATATGAAACGTTATAATATCAAAAATATATATTCCAAGTATAGTCAGGCTGATACCTACATAGTGGTAACGTTGGGTGAAAAATTTTCTGGTATTTCGGCGTAATCGTGACACATCGAGTGACATCCGTGGCAGGTGCACTTTTGAGGACACTGCGTGGAATCTAGGGAAAACAAATTTGAAGTATTTCTATATTATATTATAAATGTAAATTGAAGACTGTCGAACGATGGGATAAATTTTGTTTAATTACCGCAAACGATTTTGGATCTATTTTTTGGATCCTTGATGAACCAGTCCCAGCTGCCGTGCATATCCCCTGGTATAACCAGAAATTTCGAAATCTATTAATTAAATAAGAATGATATACGGTATTTGAAGAAACGAAAGAAATCATTATCGAAATAGGTATTGGCGATGCGGGGAGTCTAAATTAATTGGATGTATTACATATATCATAAAGTGTAAGTAAATTACATACGAAGAAATTATAGATTAAAGCTTGATAATAATTAGAGAGAATGACAAGGATAAAAAAGACGGAGACTCACAGCACTCTGTTTCAGATTCGTCATCTCCCTCTGGACAATCCCTTGCTCCGTTGCACCAGCTTCGTTGCGGCATGCAGATTGAACTGTTCTGGCATGGAAAAGTACCCACTGGACATTTATCTATATAATAAAAATAAAATAGGGATACAGATACCTACGTTATCGACTAAAGTGCAAAAATTTTACTGTGCACAAAGCTAAGGTCTGTTCGAAGAATTTAAATTTGGATTAAATTATAAAAAAAAAACGACTTGATTAGAATCCTGATGTATAAGGTTATGGGTATAAGGTTAATGAGATTCTAAGTCTATTTACGTTCAACGTCTCTGTCGATAAATGCAGAAAGTTTCAAATAAAAAATACAACCACACGATCCGCCTCGTGTGGGAGCTTGTAAAATCGAATTTATTCCCTTTTTTACGAGCTACTCTCGCATAAATAAGAATCTTCGTAAAAACCTACTCGAGCGTAATATGCATTTGTTGTATTTATTTACGTGAAAGATGATTTTTATAGGCGTGTATACGTAGTTAATACGATATGGCACTTTGAACACTTTTATATTCGAGATAGCCGGAATCTATTACGGATTCAACTCCTACACATCTAATTCCTATTCGCAGATTGACTGACAGCTTCTAATTCGTTTGATTCTATCGTACTTCGGACATTTGACACTTTGACCCGTGTTAACTATTTGCGAATCATAAGAAGTCTTTGGATGTTAGGACGAGTAAAGGAACAAATTAAAAAGAAATTTTGAAACTGAAAACAGACCTCTGGCGAAGCGTCTGTAATTTTTCTTTTTTTCTTTCAATAACAATTTTGCGCCTGTCGAATGATAACCTATATTGCACAAGGTATGGGTATCGACACAATATACGCGATATCTGGTCTGTATCGTAAATTTACAAAAGCTTCGTAAACGTAATGCCAAAGCTATACTACTAGGTCAGGTTCCTTTTTCTTTTTTTTTTTTAATAAAGAAATTCAATAACGTTATCGATAATGATTTATTTCTAATTAATTCTTTGTTCTTTCATATAACTTCATACGGGTGATCTAATCACACGTGAGTACTCTTGTTGATCTTCGTAGCCACATGTAACTACAAAGTAAGAGAGTTACGTCGAGGACTCACGTACTTATCATTTCGAATGATAATCGAATCACTATGAAAATTTACGTCATTGTATATGTATATAGATATATCATATTACGTACGTTATATTTGGAAGATAAATACTTTTTTTTAACATATGTCAAATTATCAACTTGTTTATCTTCCCATGGGATCTTCCGATTGGTCAATTACGCAGAATCATTCGCTTTCGCATTTCCATTCAATTCGAAAAAGACATTTTTTTTCCAAGGACATAAGATCCTCTTTGTAAGTCTTGACGAGTTCCTTCATTACCGGAAACTACTTTGTTTATTGACTATAGCATCCTGTACGAAATAGCTTATTTTTAATCCATCTGTTTACTTCGAATCTAATTCACTTATTCACATATTGTTTAAAACATATGGAGCCACGTTTAACTTTTAAAAATTCAAAAATTAGGAACAGTGCCAATTCTCAAGTCGGAAATCTTCAGAAGAAGAAGAGATAAGACTGCACCATTAATATTAACTATGTGTACCATCTGCCAGCATCATAATTAGCATAGCCCTCAGCAACAACCCATCCAATGCCATATATACTTTTGGAAATGTTTCAATATATATTTTAGTCTAAAGAAATTGAAGAAGATAAGAAAAAAAGAAAATCAAAAAAAAGCCTAACAATCACCCGCAAGAGTGATTAAAAGCCATGCAAGAACGATTAAGAAAAAATTCATTTCTTACGAATTCATAAATGTTCGTTTACCTTGATTGAAGTAATACATCACTCCCGAGAGTGACATCAGCGTCGTTATTAACGATGCCCCGACGATAACGATATGTTTGTATCGCATGTTTCTCCTCTCTAATGCGGAAAGACGTTGCGGAAAAATGGGGTACAATGCACGCCAAAAAAAAGTTCCCGGGCTTCCCTTGACTCCACGGCACTCGGATTTTAGGATGACGCTGGTTGCACGGTTACACGTCCGTCTGCTTTCTGCCGACGCGCCATGCAACGTCCCACGAGACACGAAGCCACGCGCACGTACCCAGAGACACGTTATATTCTACTGAACATATTATTATTATTATATTCATTGATTGGATTAATCTCGAAACGTACATCAACTTTTGTTATTGCACATTCTGACAATTGTATTGGATTCGAATGCCGTATTTTTCATTCTCTTAATTTTTGTTTTAAAATTTCATCCTTTCGATAAACAGACGGGAGGACGTATACGTGAACTTAGGATACTGTCAATTACGAATTGACTTTTCTGGGATTTATAATGTCGAAGAATTTTTTATAGGGGGATTTATATTAGTACGGATCGGTGATAATGACGTTCGGATGACATTTTCAAGATTTTTATGCTATTGGATTGAAGTTTTATAGTCTGAGATGTAAAAAAAGATATGAAACTGATAAGACAGAAGGTAGCTTTGTTATTGTGGCGAGGAGTCACTTTATTGTTATCGATAATACTGGTATTGGTAATGTCAACGGGTTACGATATTTTACTACGTATAATTTGTATATAATTAAAATAAACAGAGATTTTTTATTGCTACTACCCATCGCGTAACTCTGGACTTGCAAGAATAACAATATGTAAGAGGTTGAAAACGAATCTAATATTGAATGCATGTCCATCTGCCGAAAGTTTTAGCTGTCGCGGAGAACTACTGAAAAATGCATAGCACGCAGGATAAGTTTGACAGTGTTTGAAGAGGGGAATAAGGTGGTACTAGAATCTCTAATGTTTTCATTAATAGTTTAAAAGTATCGAGCCAGAAGCTATGAGCATTACTATTCGATGAAGCTAGAGCAGTTTGAATCATCCCAAGACTTTAGCTAGAGTTTGAG
>JARPRG010000406.1:1011361-1021431 GCA_031001745.1 Hartigia nigra
GCCAGAAGCTATGAGCATTACTATTCGATGAAGCTAGAGCAGTTTGAATCATCCCAAGACTTTAGCTAGAGTTTGAGAAGTTGACTGTCCGTTGCGCAACCCCCTCACCCTTCCAAGCAGACTTCGAGAGAGAAGAAAGAATTTTAGATTTAGTTTCGAATCCTCCAGGTTTTGTGAAACGTCACCGAGGTACACGGATTCGGAATCAGTTTGAATTTGA
Source organism: Hartigia nigra (assembly GCA_031001745.1). NCBI lineage: Eukaryota > Metazoa > Arthropoda > Insecta > Hymenoptera > Cephidae > Hartigia > Hartigia nigra. The sequence goes on from JARPRG010000406.1 coordinate 1,011,582, forward strand.
AAATCTTACAGTGACAATTAACCAATGAATTGCGCTAACATGTATTTAACCATAGACTCCGACATATTGTGGCTGAGTAAACGAATCCTGTCTCTGGCTGGAATTTGGCCAGAGTCTCCAAATAATTATCGCTTTTTCATGTACCTTCTGTACTTGAGTCTTTTCAACTGTGCCGAATTTGCCGCGCTCATACCGAATTTGTATTCGTTGAATTTTGACAAGTCCATCAGGAACTTGACGGAGTCTATACCCACGGCTATGGTGATCCTGAAGACGACGATGTTCCGTAAAAAGATGCAGCTACTGCTGCCGTTGTTGCGCGAAGTCAAAGAAGACAAAACCAGTGGAGATAAACAGCGTGCAGTTACGTGGTTGTACAATATCATGGGAAAGTTGTACACGCGTATCTCCGTCGTTCTGATATTCATTGTCACGACTATGCTGTACGTAGTACCGTTATCCCAATGGATCGTTGCCAGTGAGTAATAGATTTATACAGAACGGTGTTGCTATCTTATTTCTTCGTATTTTTTCTTGTCTCTCGTAGAATCCAATAATTCAACCTCAACGTACGAGCTACCTTATCAAATGTATTTTGGATTTGAAATTAACGACCTGCTTACTCACGTACTGGCGTGTCTCAGTATACTCCCAGTGAGCACGGCATTGACAATCGGCTGTACAGGATCGGATACAGTGTTGGTTGTCCTGATATTTTACTTATGTCAAGAGTTCGTCTCGCTGTCCGTGCAAATTCGAAATATCGAAACCGATCCACTGATTCACCGAAAGAAAATGAAATGGTTGGTCGAGAGACACGCGAAGCTCATTCGGTAACCATATAGAATTTTACGTATTACCTACATAAGAATTCGTGGTTCCCCGTCGGTAAAACAATTATGTAAAAAAAAAAAGTTGCCTTTGACGAAATTACGGGGGAATTTTTCGTTTGCCAATAACTTGCGATCTTTTGTATCAAAGAGATTTTAGACTAACCGAATGGACGTTGCAGAATGGCTACAGCTCTAAATAAGACTTACAGCTCCCTCTTGCTGGTACAAACTCTGGGTCTTAGTTTTGTCATTTGCATAGTGGCTTTCGAGTTACTCACGGTAATGACAAGAAGCTGATAATCTTTTAAAATTTCTATAAAGAGCCAGCCTTCAATTACAGATGGCAAAAGTCGGCGAGGAATCGAATACATTAAGCTTCATTATATATTCGATGGCGGTAGTTACGCTACTTTTCAGCTACTGCTTTCTCGGCGAGTGTCTAATTTACGAGGTGAATCTTTATTAGACATTAAAACAACAACAACAAAAAAACCCTAAGGAATGCACGTAATAGCCCCCTCGAACCTTTCGTTCTAGAGCACCTCCATTGACGAAGCCTGCTACTTTTCCAACTGGTACCAATTGCCACCTAACCTCGCCAGACCGATCATCGTCACGATCATCAGATCCCGAAAGCCCCTGCGCCTGACGGCAGGCAAATTTTACATTTTTTCCCTGGAAACATTTACAACCGTAAGCGCCTGTCAGTTTATTCTCTCGACATTTCTTCGGTGTCATTCGCCATTTTTCTCCTCGCTCGACAGATAATGAAGGGCTCCATGGCGTATCTCTCGGTCTTGAACCAAATGAATTAAATCTCCTTCGTCCGGTAAGTACTACCCGGTCACACGAGTATACGAATCTCATTAAAATCAAGGCTACGTACAATTCTATTCGCGTATACTTGAGTAATGGAATAAAAATGCATTCACACACTTACCTTAGGTACAATAATTCTTACTCGACAAGCATAAAAATATATCTTATTTCAAAGCACAGGAGTGTCCGTACGTCATTGGATCTACGACACATAGGATATCTATAGGAAGGATCGGTTCGACTCAACTGATCTCTACTGCAATCCTTGAATAATCGAAAGGAAAAAAAAAAATTAAAGAATAACATTGACAACTCACAGATAAACAATTGATTGCTAAAGGAGATAAAAGAAAATTTATTTTTTATTCAAGAATGATACATAGTGTACAGTCAATGGAATACAAATGTTAAACGGTTGTGCTGTTCGCTAAATAAAGTTTTTCATCTGACACTGTAAGTGAAACCACTGATAGTTTTCTCATCCAGTCATTGATTATCTTTACGTGTCAGACTTGCATGATCAGACCCAAAGGAAATTGATCATATGCAGGTATGGGCATCCTATAATAACATTCACGATAAGCCAACGTTCTAACCCGTACCTATTGATAATCCAGTTGACAATGATAACAATAGGAAAACGAATCCAACTGCTCAATGATCGGGGTTGAAAGATACGCGGGAAAAATATATATATATATAATAAATGATCTCGAGCAACAGAAAGAAAAAGGGATCGTGGTTTCTCGTGAATATTTATATCGGATGAATTTGACATCGATGCAATTTACATCTAACTAAATAATTCATTCGTTCCTTCAATTTTCAGTAATTTCCCTAACGATAAAACCCCACGTCATTACGATAATATCCTCTTATTAAATTTTTTTTTTTTTTTTCAGAGGACATTTATGTATACATTAAGGATACAAGCCTTCGTTTGAGAGTTCATTGGTGCTTGGAAAAAGCATATCCTCGCCCTCTACTTCTTCTCTCTCTTTTTTTTCTCTCCCTTTACAAACTCTTATCTCTCAACCTCTTCCCATTAAAGACCTTACCAAGTAACGTAAACCGCTTTAACGGAACATGCCGTTTTAATTATACCACCCTCGTTAATTATAGTTAACGAATTCGTCACAGCTAGTGCCGCCCGTAGGATAGCTCGTATCGATAATGCCAGAAAATATTGTCACAGCTTGATTTTACAATAATCTTTGTAAAATCAATTGTTTCATTTCTTTCTTCGTAGAGGCAAAGAGAAACAACAAAAAGAACGAAAGAAATACCTACTGGGATTTCAAGAATTACTGCAATTTTCGAATTCCTGATGCATCCTCTGCTCTTTCTTTCTTTCTTTCTATCTTCTTTGTTTTTTCCTGTGGTTTTTCACTTTTTCTTTTAACGTTATTGCAAAACGTCGTACGCGAGAACCAACTCTGAGTCTCAAGTCATAAACGTTTACTCGTTATTAAGTTCATATTAATTACGATAATCTCTCTTTTATTGGCCGTATACGATTTGTCACGTACTCGACAGTCTAATGAACCCTAACCTAACCTAGTATACCTAGAGATAGTTATTACATAAGTGACGAAGAATAGTTGATAATTCTATTAAAAAATAAGAAAAGAAAAAAGAAAGAGATACAAAATAATTGCCTAAGGTCGTCTATGTCGTAAATAACCGAGGTGTCGAATGAACTGATCAAAGTGGGCGTGCCCTATGTGTATATGGGGCGGGGAGGGACGGAGGAGGATCTAAAAAAGATTTAGTATGGCTATCTTCTCTCTCAACACTCTTTTCAGATTCCAATCATAAGGAGGAGACAGAATACATAACTTTTTACAATGGCAACAAGAAACAATTGAAATTCGCCACACGCGATTCTGGTGCCACTTTGTACTTGTACGTCGTCCCGAACAATAATCAAGGAATTTTTGTGAAAATAGTATTTTCCACGATAACGAACTTTTCTACAGTTCTTCGATAAACGTACGTGTTTCGTTGGTCAATATAGATAAGAAAATAAAGAAACCAGAAAATTTGATGGTCGGCCATTGTGGTTCAACGCGAGAGCCAATAGAAACACGAAGTGGATGAATGGTATCCTGATTGAGGGACGAGCGACTGGGAAAATGAAAAAATGAATAAATAAAAAAAAAACAATCTAGAATTGTAATAATCGTTATTTCCTAATGGTACGTATATTGTTCGAGTTCCTACAAGGAATTTGTAATTGATTTATATATTTTACATAAACAGACGCAGTACACGACACGAGTACGCACGTAATACCTATTCGTTCAAAAATATCTGTTCGGCCATATATATACCCACGTCATTTCTTCTTGCAACTCGATAGACTTGCAGAGTCGTTCTATAGCTACCGACGAGTAAGGAAGAATTCATTCTTCTCCAAACAAAAAATTGTATGATCCATTGAGTTTATTTTATTTTTTCCCCCGAAAAACTTATTGCACAATCGTTCGTACAATTATGTGATGGTCACGAGGATTTGTCTTTGTATTTTTCGCGATTGTTATCGTCAATGATGATGAATTTTAACGTAACACTTGTGTCTTAATGGAAAACGAAACATTTAATAGGAAAGAAAGAAAACGCCTTGGTAAATATTTTTTGTTCGCACCAAGATTACTTCTTCTTTTTTTTTGCTTTCATTTTGTTTTTATTTTATCTTTTTGAGGCATGCGTTTACCTGAAAGAACTAATTAGAATAAACTGAGATGCCATCACTGTCGTTGCGTGGTTCAAATAAAAATTCTTGATCTATGCAATTGGAAAATTAACAGACTGCGTACAAAGCTCACTTAAACCAATCCCTTGATGCAGTGTCTCGTCGCTTTTGAATCAACTCAATTACAGTAAGTATAAATAATTAATACAAATTATTAACAGAACACGTACTTGTCTTTTTATTTCTTTCTTTCTTTTTTTTTTTCCTTTCTTACTTTTCGTGCCACATAGACTTTCTCCTTTCGATTCGGTCAGGTTCGATGGCTTTAAGTTAAAAACAAAGTTACAGTTATTTTGGGATAAGGGCAATTGGTCTTGATCGGCTATACTTGTTCCTTCGACTAGATATTCAATGAAATTTTACTTTAGTCTCCCTGACGCATTGTCGATTTCGCCAGAATGGCGAAATACTTTCTCAAGAACTTGCTTGGTACCAGACCCGAGAACGAGTGTAGTAGCGAGTAGAAAAAAAGAGTTAAAAAAAAAAAAGAAAAAAGAGATAGTCTGCAAAACGTTATGCAAGCTGTCCAAAACAATCACTCACGTCACGGATAAACGTAGCGCAACAACAGTCTTGATTATCGTGAGTCGATCCACTGAACTTCTCGTTGTATTCTCGATTTCTGGCATAACGATTCGAAAGACAGAAAAAAAAAAGATGAAAACTGTACACTGGCAACTTGACAATCATACACGGTCGATACTCACGCGAGGATCTTCTTCCACGGCCTGAATCGACCGTATACGAGGACCAAGCATCGTCATATTGTTAACGAATAAATCTTGTGACTCTCATCCAACGGGCGACCTTTTTTGACACTGCGTTCACGTTTTTTTTTGTTTTCGTTTTTTTTTTCCTTTCTTTTCGCTTTTCCCTATGAAATGAGAGACTTACAGAGCGGGCAGTGGGTGATGGGTTGCGGCGCAAGGAGTCTTTACATTCTAGATGGCCCAGAGGAGCATCTGTGGATTGGTGTGAGATAGTATCCATGCAGTGGTCAAGTGCATACGAATCCTTCCTGCACTACCGTTGCACCACCAGCCGGGCCTTCCTAAAAGGAAAGAGTCGAAAATCCATCTGATAAACATTACGATTAGTTTAAAGTATATTATTTAAGGTCTGAGGTACCCCTTTGGTACCATGGTAAACTCGAAATTACAATCGATTAAGTAACTCGACGTTTAATTATCTTTTAACAACGTTGATATGGTGTTATGTGCAATTTCTTACGTCCTTTGCTGACGTCGAATTTTGTTTATATTCGTCCAAGCTAAATCCAGAGTTGCTATCCTCCCCGCAGGACTGAAGCACTAAAGAGCTTTCGTCTCCCTAGGAAATGAAAATAATCGATACGGAGTTCGAAGAAGGAGAGGAGAGGAGAGAGAGAGAGTCGCTTCTCTTTCGTTCTACGCGAAGCGTATTGGCTGTACGACGATCACCAAGTATTTGACACGATAGAAGTTTTTTTTTTTCAGTAAATTACGAAAGCAGCACCTGTGTTACTTGTTGTTCACCGTCATGAACTTTGCGTTTCTTTCCATAAGCGTCTAGACTTTGATCGGACAGTCGCTTCTTGCTGTTTGTCTCCCCTTGACTTCCGGGAGAGACTCCGCCGCTGTTTCCGTTGCCGTTGCCAGTAACGTTCCCATTCCGATGCGTACCGCCTGACACCTGTAACAACAACTAAATTTACATTACTTGGTGTTATACGAAGGTAAGCATGACACAAGCTACAAGAGTAACGACAAATTAAAATATAGAGAGTAAGTAAAGTCAAAGGAATATTATACCTTTCTTTCGCGTTTAAGTAAACTCGGAGAGACATAAGTATGTAGTTGCTTTCGTTTCACGTGTTTGGCTTCTATCCGCATTCCCTCTTTCAGCATACTTATTTGCTCTGCTTGTCTTTCGACTAGTTGAAAAGGAAAATCATGATAAGTATCGATCCGGCGGCAGTCTTAAACTATTATTCTGATCGGTCGCAAGTATCGACATACCTGATTCAACAAATGATTTGATGTCATACGTAAGATCCACATTTAAATTTTCGCATTTGGCAAATAGTAAACCGATGAACCACATGGAACACTGTCTATCCGTTTCTGGTTCCAACGGTGGAAATGCTTCTGGATTTACATGAGCCAAGGTGATGTGAGGATTTCTTTCCAGGGTACCTTGAAAAATATATTATTTTATCGTTCTGGCATACGACAATTATTTTATTTACTTCTTGATAAAAATATACAGAAATACATTTGTTAATTATTATCAATAATTATATTCAGCGTCTTACCTATCAAATGTCGTATTTTCGATTCAACGAGTCCGCACCACTCGAGCTGATCCTCCGCCGCTAAACTACTGGCCAAAAGTACAATGTAGTGTTTGTATTTGCAAAAGAAATTTGGTGGTTCGAATAATTTATCCCATGTAGCCTTTCCCATTATTATCTCCTCGGTGATTGCTAAACCTGTCTCGAATTCCTCTTGCATTATCGTCCTCGTGGAAACCGATACATTGAACGTTGAGTTTTGCTGTGGATACGCCGGAGTTATTATTGGCATCAGGTGATATCTATCTGAAACATTTACCTGAAAAAGTACAAGCAAGTGTTAACGAAGCAGATACGTATTAGCATATGTTTGACTAGTCAAGTTTCGCTTACTCTAGGATCCCAGACTGGAAATCCAAGATTGACGCTATCTGGCTGTTTCAATAGGACGGGTTGTGGCCATTTCCATTGGGAAAATACAAGGAAAAATTTTTCTATTAGAGTCGCTGCAACAGCGTTGGGATAAAGCTGACAGGTTCGCGCGACCAGCATAGCCCAGGATACACCGCCAAGGTAACCCAACACGTTGCTGTATATTCCATGTCCTGAAATTCAATGAATTACTTTTTAATGAGAGAAGACGGCGTATAGGTATTTTAAAAAATATTATCTTGCAGCCAGTAAACTTACTCTTTGCCCACAACTTTATTGCCCGAAGAGCCAATCGAAAATTCTCTATGTTCGGTACCAGACGCAATATTTCGTCTGTCACGCGGCAGCCATTCAGACTCCTGACACATTTTTGATCCAAATTCTTCAAGAGCATGTCGTCTTTTAGATCCTAAAAGTTTGATACGAGTTATACATTATTTTTGTAAAATATCCTGATAGAAGAAAGATAACCGCAAATAAAAAAAAAATGCAAATTCTATGCACTGTCCATAGCTTTTTTTGGGGGTAGAGGGAAATATTAGGTGACTGAAAATGACGAGACATACCTGTATTATTACTATCATTAAATACCCAAGATTACTGTATATCATTTTATTGGTTATTATTGTCACTCACCATGGAATCCGGAATTTCCTTAAGCGTTAACTTCGCAAATAGCATATCAATTTCGATGCCATCGAAATTCATTTTTATAACGGGAACAAATGCCTCTTCGACTGCCTAAAAGTACAAAAATTCTTTAGCCAAATCCTTGCTTCATTTTTTGTAAGTATTTATTTGTCTTCTTTATGATTTCAATTACTTACCCGTAAGTCCGTAACTTCCGATTGTTGTTTTAACAAGTCAAAGAACGATGTAAAATAATCGGACCTATATATATGACGTGGAACTACACATAGGGCATCTATATCGGCTCCTTTGTGATGAACACCTAATCTATATGATCCGAAAGTGTAAATTTTTCCACCGACTTGTTCTGCCACGTTCGGTGGCATGTTTCTGGCAACACTTGTATCTCTTATCCATTGTTTAACCAGAGTGTTCAATTTACTATGAGATTAAAGAAAAAAAGTGTTACTTATTCGATGCTACTTTGCACTACTCTTTATCGATACTTTGCCTGGTATACAAATTTTTATTCTAATACAATTAAATACCTTAAAATTTCCATTCTATGATTAAGTTCTTCCTCGGATTCAAAAACATTGTAAGGTTTCAAGGCTTCTCTCAATTCGTTTGTCCTGGTAAGATCGCTGGGCTTAGGTTCTGCTATACTGATAGCAGATGTCATACCCAATGTACGAAGATTTTGTGCAGTGGTTACGCCACTGCCGGCAGAGTTATTACTCTGTGATGACCACATTCTAATATCTTCTAATTAACTCAGTTCCTGAAATATGTATAACGTATTTAGAAATTTGATTTTCTATGCGTATCAACCAAAGCCATGTAAATGTTAATAAGTAATAAGATGCAACGTCCAAAAGAAACAACAAAATATTTAAATGTAAGACCAATGTAAGCAATTGTATTTTTATCAAGTATGGTATAATCGGAATTTTTATACACCATATTTTTCTTAATCGTGTATATGGTTATATGACAATCCAGTCTTATGTCAACAATAACAAACTACTTGAATATCCATAAAGTTACTTTTTTGTCTGCAACGGAGATAAGTTACTAGTAGTGAAAGTGTAAGGTATTACTTTAACATTTTGGTTATTATTAAAATATACATAGAAATGATTTATTTCTAATTCATTAAAATACGCGTTGCAAAGGCTTGTAAAACAAAAAAGAAAACTTTCTCTAACAACTGTACACTGATTTAACATCAACGAAAGAAGAAATAAAAAAAATTGTCTTGTTTTGAATGAAGTGGTACCAATGAACTTGTACGTTGCGATTTGAAGAGTAACGCAAACTAGAGGAATATTAGGTGAGAAATGTGAAAAAGATCCAAGTAAAAGAATGGTAACGAATTAAAACGTAAGTTAAAGAGAAAAAAGAAAGGACAATATTACCGTTGAATATTCTGTCAAAGTCCCAATGACATGTTACACGAGGAGCAACTTCGGGTGCGTTGTCAGGTTATAAAAATTGACAAAGGGTTGCACTAAGGAAGCACAGGATCCCGCAACAGTACACGGCAAATCCCTGAAAGGGAAATTGCAGCTCTATCATTAAACACAGCCCTTGAGAATAATCGCTCACCCGGCAAGACGCTGTGAGGACCTTATAAACAATTTACAAGGCAGTTAGTAAAGCAGTCCAAGGAACTACTAGTGTCCAATAAAGCACGAATCACTACAGAAGAAAGCAACTTAACCGCGTACATTTACGAAAACATTTGTCTTTTCTTGTAGCTCAACAAAAATAAAGAGGGACGCGCACTACACACTCTTCAGAATGTTCAATAGAAATAAATAATTGAGTAGAATTACTGGAAAATAACGAAACAACACGTAAATCCCGCACCACACCACCTACGGTATAACATGGCGTTCTTCTGACGGTCGCTACGACGCTACTAATCGACTCTTCGTTCCTCGACCTCGAATTCTAGTTTACATGGAGGGGAATAGCGACGCTATGTTCACGGTACTGTTTTTATTCGAGTTCACGATCATTGGTCTTTAAGGTCTTTAACGCCAATCACCGCAATTCAGACAATAAAACCATATAACAAAGGAAAATAAGAGGGGTACAATTGTT
>JARPRG010000406.1:1051668-1064057 GCA_031001745.1 Hartigia nigra
CTCTCTCTCTCTCTCTCTCACTGAGCGTTCCTTCCGGTTCAGGAGATACGCGATACGTGAACATTGAAACGAACGATCTTGAATATTCCGTCACCGTGTCTCACTCGGCTTCCCAACGATTGAAATTAATTTGACGATCCGTTGACAACTTCACGTATTCAGGCTCGTTAATCGTGACGGACATTTAACGGATTCTACGCCGACGGCTTCTCGACGACAACATAATTCCCGGCCGATGGAATCCTCAAAGTCTTTTGACTGCTCTTAATCATTCGGAATGTTTCCTTCTTTCGAATGCAAGCAGAGTTATTAGGCGTGATTTACGAGGACCCCACTTCCTTCGGCGACAAGAATCTCGATACGAAACTTTTTTTCTTTTACCTCCTTCAAAGAGTCCCGAGAGGACATCAATGATTTTTAGCCATTCTTAGGATCTGTAAGAACAATTTTGTTCTTGGCTGATCAACAATTCGACTGAGAAATCAGCGAGAGACGTATGTTGGTATACGATTGCAAAAATGTTGCCCTCTAAACTTGTAACTTTGTGGAATATATTAAAATAATTTTTCCAAGACTCTTTGCACGGGACTGCGGAGTTTGTGGGCAAAAATTGTGCAAATCCCAGACGTCGAATCGAATTCAAATAGCAGCGCGATCGTTTCAAATTTTCTAGACGAAAGTTCGATCCTTGGAAATCCGAATGGACGAACAATACGGTCATCAGCGTGTTCCTTAACGAATTGGAATCTTAACTAGCGAAAAGAAGCGATGAAAGGGTGAAGAAGGGGTAGCGGATGGGGGACATGAGATGAAATAAAAGCGACAGCGTGAAAGATCTTTTATTCATGATGTAGAAGGGTCGACGTAGTCTAGGTACACGACATCGACGACGAGGAATGAAGAGGACGAAGAAGAAAGGGATAAGATCCCGTGAAATTGCATAGGATGATAAATATCGCTTTAAGCGTTACTACGTATAGCTATAGCGTGAACCTTCTCGTCCAAAATCAGTAGAGCGTTACGAGTCACGAGTTACGGTGTTAGACTATAGGAGATGAAAAGGCTTTTGAAAAAAAAAAAAATAAAAATAAAAAAACATTGTTTTCGCATTTGCGAATATAGCCGCCGGACTTCGGCTACTGGGATTTCTGATACCGATCGTTCGTAAACCTTCGATACTTACATTTTTTGCCACCAGTGGCAGTGCTGTCGGTAAACTGTGGGACTTTCTGTAGCGCTTTAGTACGTCTAGGAAAACTAATCTCGCTGATTACGTCCCTGGTACTGAAAAGCAATTGGATGATAGAAGGGTTAGGTAAAACGGTTAGTGCCTGAGGTCCGACTGTGGCTATGTCATACGTCCCTTAACCAGTGACGAAACTTTGAAATTTTCATGACCCCATGAAGGGTCGGCTTTATTGGGTTTAACTTAGCACTTTCGCGCATTTACAACTTCCTCACAAGCCTCCGCCTTGCTTCTTGTTTCTACGTCCTCGACCCAACGACACTTTATACTGTAGATCTGACTGTACCGACACGAAACGAATTCAAAACTTTCTACAGAGAATGTATTTACGGGAGTTTGTCGTTTTTGGATTTCGCAAGAAAATCTACGCGGCGTTTCCTGTTGGCAAAATCCGATGCGTCCCGTTTCGAGAAGTGTTTTGCCTCTTTCGATGTTATTCTTTCTTTCATTTTCGCACGTGTGCCACGGAAATTTGCGAATCTAAACGATTTTCTCTTGTCGAGTCAAAAATAAATATGTCAAAGAAAGGTTATATTTTACTCGGGACTCTTGAACGTATTGTACTACATATTTCCATGTGGTGTCCCCCTGCTTTTTTTTTTGGGGGGATTTTCCTAGAAACCTTCATTTCCCATCTTCTTTCCTTCCCCTCTCCATACTTTTCACTCTTCTCTGCCTGACAGTTCATTTGTTTGGATATTCTCGGCTTCTTCGCTCTTGCGTCTCCTCGACGGTCCTATCCCAGATGCTTAATTCTCAGCTTGACCTAGGTTGTCTATTTAAAATCTTCCCGAGACTCAGATATTCTACATATTTCGAATTTATATCTTTCGAAATGTCATAATTATAATATCGAAAAGCATCATAATACAATATATATAATAAAAGCATCAACGAAATGCAAAAAGTATCCAATGATTATTTTCAGACGACAGATTTTTCTTCGTTACTTCAATTAGCATTAGCATTCTAGTTGGCTATGGAGAAGCAAAGCGTAGCTTGAGCCTTTCTTCGAAAACCTTTCGAAGGCAGACGATGTTATGGTGAAGTTCTTGTTAATGCGAATTGGCATTATTTGAGATTCAAACAGAAACATAGCCTTAAGATATTGAAGGAGCTGGAGCGGCGGGGGTGGGGTGGGGGGGAAGTCGACGACTACCTACTTGTGAGTTCGAAATTCGCGCGGCTTAGTCTGTCCCTTTTAACCTTTCACCAGGAGACGTCCTTCGCTCCCCACCTTGAAGCAGCCTTTCCAAGTCCTCGCAAGTTGTCGCACCCTCAACGCTCAACTCGCTCCAAGTTGACGTGTCTCAAGTTTCCATTTCCGGCGGACCCCATCGTAACGTCGCCGCACGTTCTTCGCTTCTATGATTTCCTAAACGTTTCTTTCGTTGCTTTAAATTGCAGAATTCATTTCAATTCACCTCGTTCCACGTTATACGCGTAACAAGGACTTTGTCAATTACACGTTAATCGCGATGAAAATAATGTTTCTATTAAACACGAATTTTATTCTTGGCTCGAAAATGTCAGTTTCTACTGAACGTTCGAACGTGCATTTTACTCTTGACTCAAAGCCTCGTTTGGTATAGACGATTTCTGCACTGTAAAGCTATTCGATAAAAGTAATTTAATGATTTTGTAATGACTATAGTAAATCAATTTTTTTTTGTTTGATAATTTTTTGCAATTAATCACAGTCATGATAACTGGAAGGTGATTATCGTTTGTAAGAGCGACATCCAGGAATGTTAAGCTGCGCCATTTGCTTTCTCGAGGAGTCTGAAGCTGCTACGATTCGGTGCACTTTGCTGCATGTGCATCGCGCACCAAGCGTCAACGTCATCGTCTTCCGTGCAGTAAAAGCATAAGTGGAGAGAAGGATTTTCAAAAGATAAGAGTCTCGACGATCGTTGTCCCTGTTCTGAGAAGTAAGATGGCGCAAGATGGCGAAGATAAAAAAATCATAGGCGCACAATGTGACCACCAGGTATAATAGGCCTATAATGTGTCCATCTAGTTTATTGTAGTTCACTTCAGCCTGTACTAAAACCTCCATCTATTTTTCACTACGTCATCGCCATTTCGCACGTATAACGTAAAGGCTTTTTTTTTTTTTTCGTAAATCTTTAACATTATTAATTAGGTATAACGAACGGTGTCAGCTGTTTTTTTGTCTGTTATACAGGGTGGAAAGAAATTATTGGTCATCCTTTTGTCAGGTGAATCTCCAGGTCATGTTGGGCGAAGATCACCAAAAATATTGTGCCGCAAAATTATTTTGACCTTGGCAGTGAAGGTCAAATTATTTTATTGTCTCAAAAAATTCTACTCATCGAGAGGAACAAAAGTCTCAAAGGGACAATAGGTTAAAAACGCGATCTTCTATGTGAAATAACAGCTTAAATTAAAAAAAAAATTGGAAAATTTTTTCCCCCGATATATTGCTTAATCGGACTCAGAAACATTTGCTTAGCGGAAACATTCCGAGTGGAAACATTGTTTAAACTCGAACTGTCAACTGTTTTTTGGTCTTGCGACTCATCAACAATAGCTCCGTTACCTCAGTATAAACCGAATCGTGCGAATAACTAGTTCTGTATCCGATTAAGCAATATATCGGGAGAAAAAATTTTCCAATTTTTTTTTTAATTTAAGCTATTTTTTCACATAGAAGATCGCGTTTTTAACCTATTGTCCCTTTGAGACTTTTGTTCCTCTCGATGAGTAGAATTTTTTGAGACAATAAAATAATTTGACCTTCACTGCCAAGGTCAAAATAATTTTGCGGCACAATATTTTTGGTGATCTTCGCCCAACATGACCTGGAGATTCACCTGACAAAAGGATGACCAATAATTTCTTTCCACCCTGTACAACAGCATCTTGCTTGCAACTCAAATGCTACGTGTAAAGGAAGTCTTGGAAAAAAGTGAAATTTATGGGTAGACAACAAAGTGATCACTCGACCGATACGTTTGCATAATGGCGTCCCTTGAGCGCACTTAAATTTTATTTGCATCAAGCCGACGGCAACGTTACGTCTTCCTTCGTCGAAGCTTCGCGCTACTCTGCAAGATATTTCGTGTTTATCGTATTTTTATCCAGACGCGTTTTGCCTGTAAGTTTCTTTGTTGATTTTCAATCGTTAGTAAGACACGAGAAAACGGGGACTGAATAGGGGAGTCTCGATCGCGCACAATGCGCCTAGCAAGTATTACAAATGGACGTGCAGTTTCCGGCTTGGCTGAACGTAATTTTGGAGAGTCGCGTGGGAGGAAGTGGAAAATAAAAGGTAGACCGGTGTATGTAGTGGTACGTGTCAGTGACGCCATTAACTACGAATGGGGAATAAAGTCGTCTCGGAGTGCACTGCACTCGCTTTTAACACTCATTAAGTTAACCAAGATTGTCGCTCTGTCGTCACATGAAGATTCCAGTTGAATTTAACCAGAGCAAATGAACGTACAGCAAAAAGTCTCGATTGACATTCGTTTAGCCGTATCTCCTTCGATGGGGTACTGCCAAAAATTCTGATCGAAAGATTTCCCACGCGTTAATCGCGTCAAAGAGAATTTTGCTGAATGAGGGAAACAAAGGAATCGGACCAAACGAAAGTGTCTCGTGCTCTCTAAAAAAATTTGCTGACGCTACTAATCACTATGCTTTTCTACAGTAGACGACGTTATATCACAGAGAAATCTTATACGTTCATAAATATATGCCAGTAGGATTCAAATGGGATATTATACCGGGCTTCTAAACCCTAGATATATTCAGATGTCTTTTGTACGGTCCAATAGCTTTGACCTCCTCAATCAGTAGAGACTACTTAAAAAATTAAAAAAAAAATATTTCTTCAATGCCATCTCATTGGTGGTTGGACGATAAAGGAAACGGCAAAAAAAAAAGAAGATACGTCCATCTTTTTTTTCGCCGTTTACAACCACGCTGGGACTTTCCTAAAGGCTGCGTATCCAATGCGGCTTTAACCTATACGTGCAGGCTGTACGCGAGCGACACTGAAGTTTAACGCGCATCGTATTTCACGTCCCTCCAAAATTCAGGATTTAACCGTGAAATATTATTCAGCCAAGACTGTTCCGACGTCGTGTCTTATCTTCGATTTTCCAGAAAGACACCACAAGGGTTCAAGAAAGTGAAGGTTGGAGACATTAAAAAATATTCTCTATAACAAACAAGAAAAAAAAAAATGGGCTACCAGTCAAATATATTACTTAATTCTTATAAGCTTTTATTTTTTTCCAACCAAACGGTTAGTTGGTGCATCGATTAATCGATATGTCGAAATTTCATGTCGCTCTCTGTCAAATTCACTACGTAGAGCGAACCTGCACGTCTAGCGGCAAGTTCACACGAGTGAGTCGAACGTGCCGAAAGTAATACTCGATGCTGCTCACCAAATGTTTTTCATATTACTGAGAATTTCGAAAGAAGACGGAATGCCTTTGAATATAAAACAGCAACAGGAAAAAAAAAACCACTGGCGTCAGAAATAATTTGGTAAATGAAGTAACGCTGTACCAATTTACATCTCTTAGCTTTTGTTTAGTCTCTACACCATTTTCGGGATGATACTCTCACCTTGGTTTGTCTCTCTCTATCCGCTCTTCTACTCGGTGTCGCTCTCTCTCTCTCTCTCTCTCACGTTCTCCTCTCCTGTACCGTTTTAAGGGATTCTTTCTCGGGGCATCCCTCACTTCGTGCTTTTTCAAATATACTTGTTTGTCAGTTTGCGTCGAGTTTTTCATGCGAGTTTACTGCTAGTCGGAAGTCCCTAACGTATCGTTGTCATTTCGGATTCCCCTTTGATCTTAAATTTCTGGTTGATTTCAAGGCTGGATCCTTACGGGCATTAATTGCATTTACGCAATATCAGTCAGTGCCCTTACGGCTGAGTAAATTTCCACTTGACAAATAATCCGGGAGCGAACGCCCCTTCTATTCCTATCACCTCCTCGCTCCGTCATCCACCCTCGAAATTGATGGATCGACATTTGTACACGGATACCAACATTTTCTGCCTCTCCCTTTGCTTTTACTCGTTTCATGTAAATTACATCGATTCACTAGACACGGACCAGACTCAAACTTTCTTCGATGATTTCGGATGCGTCGAAATTTCGAAATCTTCGATCTCTCGTGAAGAAACCCGAACTTTTAGATTTCTTTTCCAAAAAAAAGTATTCGCTTGGCTTGGTGAGTCAAAAAAAAAAGTCTCGCAGGCACTGGCAATCTTATTAGTAATTCTTAGCAGTATCTTGGTAGTATCGTAGTAATATCGTACTGACGTGGTAGCGGCTCTGGTAGAAGAACAAAGAAACAAAAAAATATACTGAGATGGTCCCGAACCTTTTAAGCTCCTCTAGTAGCGAAGGGCCTTGTTAGGTTGAGTTAGAGGGACACGCCCGAAACAAGGGACTCATTCGAGACAGGCAGGGCGAAGGGCGGCTAACTTCTTAAAGGACACGCGCTTTGATGATATCCAGACGTGCCTTTGGTTCGTCAACCCAGACTGAAAGGGGGTTCCCTACTTACCTAAAGAGGTTAACTAGCCTCGACTTCTTTCTCAAAATTTCAAATCCTATTCCCAAAAATCTGTTCTTCTGGAGAAAAGGTATCGAGCATTTGTTGTCGCACAATATTATGTGAAATATAGGATTGAAGGTAAAATTTTGAAAATTTAATGGTGTCTCCTTTGCAGTAAACAAAATCCCTCTCATGCACGATATGTGATATTCGCATTATGGAAGAAATAAATTTATTTGATCGTAGGTGGTAGCTGCCAGTATCAGAATCTACAGTATTACCTAGATCCTATATATATATATATATTCAATAGCTATATGTATGCACTCTATGCCTTTGACTCTCCATTCTTAACTTGTCGTCCTTCGCTGATATCAACCTCAAGTCTTTGCCACTGGATTCGCACAAAAGTGCCAGCCTTTTTTTTTTCCCCAGTTCTAATGGAATATTCAAAGCGTAGTCTAGCAAGAGAAAAACTTGAAATCACGGATAGGGTTGCCACGAGGGGAATAAGAAAAACGTATATAAAACGGTAGAAAGAAACAAGCTTAAAAAAAAAAAATGAGACTCCTAACAAGTTTTCCTCCCTTAAAATCGCACGATCTTAATCGGATCCCAAGCATCCGAGTAAACGGGTAGTAGTAATACCCAGTCTCAATCTTCCTGCAAGCTCAGACGTAATACCATCAAACCGGAAGTGGAGAAAAAGCAGAATCGATTAACTACCAAGCAGTTTGTTTCAATTACTCCAGTCTTTCAATTTAAAACCTTCATCCAGCCTTCCTTCGACATTAAATCCCCTAGGACGTTTTTCTATATACCAAGAAGTCATCCATATTCTGCCATTATTATTTTACCATCGACGACTGGTGCACGTGACAATGAATTTTTGATTCGTCATACGACAACAAAGGAGTATCCAAATTTTTGGATCAAAAGTCAACGGATCTTCCAAGTGGATATCGGCCAGTAGCGACGGAGTATTACTTTTTCAGGAGACCCATCCTTCCTGTAGCGGAGTCATATAAGGCTTCAGGACCAAAATGATTGATCCTCATCGATCTTATGTATATGCCTTCTGACACGTCACCGCACTTGGTGCTTATCATTTCCTCTCTCCCCCCGATTCTCTTCTATCACTGATCTATCATCCTTCCACTTCTTTTTCAAGGTCGCTTCACGGTATCCTCTATCGACACTCTTAGTGAATAGACACAGCTTCCCCTCTCCGCAATCCTTTTCATCTCTCATTGACATACCCGACCAGGTTCCAGCATTTCACCCTAAGGACTTCTTATCATCCTGGAAGACTTACACTTTGATTTTCTGGGTTCTAGTCTAACCTGTAAGGTAGGGCTAGGTCCTCAGCTATCGCCTTACGTCTTGACGCATACGTGAGCACTGTGCACGGTACGTGTCTCGGTTGTCGTACGTCATGATTCTCCTTGAGGAGGAAGTGGCGCTAGTGGTATATATACCACTGTATATATATAATCACTGGTATATGGTTACTTAGTTCACTTGGTGTCTAAAGGCAAATAGTTACCAGCATCAGGAAGCAGGAAGAAACACCGATGAGCGTCAGTTCGCCTAATCTAGAGAAAGCGTGTGTGCGTATCTGCATAGACGAACAGCAAGCTTTCCTTTAGGGAAACTTTCCGTAGGATGGGTAGCAGTTAAATTGGTGAATCGAGAAATTCAAAATTCGATCCGACGTGCTGCCAGGCTCTTGATACGCTTCCAATTGAGGGATGATTTTGATCGTTCTATCAAAATTAATATGAGACCCGGATGATTTCATTATTACTTAAAATATATTAAATTATTTCTAAAGATCTTAAAAGCTTCAATTTTATTGTTTAACGTTAACCTCGATACCTTTACGTAACGATACCTTTGTCCTCTTATCTTATCGCGTTTGATCATACGTAATGGATCATAGCTATTTATAGAGTAGAAGACTTTCTGGGAATGATCAGTGAATATTGAATGACTCGAATTTTATAAATTAAATTTGTTAATTGTGCCATACCAATAATGTGTACGTAGGTCGTTAGAACAGTTTCAAGACGTGTTTCCAGAGAAAAAAAGTGGATCAGGCTTTTACAGGGAGAATAAATGTTTCTCCAAGGGTCTGACTGATTCGAAGCGATTCTTCTGGCGTGGCAGCCCAGGCTATGGGGATACTTAATTTTCGCCACGGTTTCAGCCCTTAAAGCGGGAAGTCTTGTTTATTATGTTCGTACGGTACAAAAGGCCCGATGAATCGGTTCCAATAATGTCGGCCACACCCGACTAATTTCCTAATATATTATTGCGCAAGTCGACCGACCGACCCTGGTGCGTCACACGTGCGAGTACATTGGTAATGGTATACGTTTACGAGAAGCTGTTCTAAAAGTAGATAATTTTTGATTAAAAGTAAAACAAAAAGGTTCTATCATGGAATTTCATCGAGTTTTAGTATCTTATGAATTTTATTAATCTAAACCACTCACCACCGCTCCAATCGTCCAATCTTTCTCACAGACACGTGCACGGCATTATTCATATGGAAAATCCAAGTGAGGCGCTTTGCGTGTCTAACGTAAACACTTAGGAAGCATAAGACGAGTACAAACAACTGTATCGGATTGGCTGGTTAATGAATATGACGCCCCATGAAAGCCATCCATCTTGGCTCTATTTTCTACGTTCTAATGAATTAATAAGCACGGCACAGGGGTGCATATTATAATCCAGACAACCATCCTCCAGCCACCACTTTATTTACAGCCTTAATTAAGAATTCGCTTTACCGCATCTTGGTGACGCACGAGCATCGTCAAATGGAAATTCTTTGAAGGGATAACCTTTTGCGCCTTGAGGATTTTGATAAGATCACCTCCCACTCCACCTGCTCTTAAAATTCAATAATTTCATTTAAAATTATCATGGCTGGTCACTGGGTTGGTCGGTAGGTTCCATTAATACTTATTTCAGGTATAACAATTCTATGGGTCCAGCATCCCTTACATGGACCACTTAGATTACAATAGATACAGCATTAGAAATAGGTCGCTAGAAAGCATTTGTTTTAAATGTCGAAAATCAATCTTGTATCATCTTTGTCTTTGTAGCTTAGACAAGAACAGATTGTTCTTCGATTTTGTTTCTTTAAAACCCCTGTTATTCATCTTGAATGATGTTTTTTACTGACCGGAAAGGAGTCACGTGGAGATGAGAATTACAATGCATGACCTTTGGTCATCCTTTTTTTTGATCCATCGTTGTAAAAACTTTATCACCCTCCCTGCGTAGGCTTCTAGTTTTTAGAATCATGGCCCAGGGCAGGAGGGGATGTTATTGCATTAAAAGCCTTTTGAAAGTTTCATCGAAAACACTTTGTGCCTGGCTAATGAAATATTCCGGATGTGTGTATATTTCTTTTTTTTTTTATCAACTGTTTTGACCATCCACATCCGTTACACTCGGTGCAGAGTGATGGGGAGATTCGCGTTGATTGCACCATGATGAAACAATGTCGAAGCGAATGACGTGTTACCTGGGAGATTTGAAAGCTGCAAAAATCAACTGACTCCCTTGCCACTATCCGATAGATTTTCTCCTATTCCTTTTATTACTAGAGTATATCCGCCATGTGATTCATGATTGAATGCTTTTTATACTTCTACGGACTTGGTAGGTCCTTCAAGCGAAGAAGCAAAGTCTTGGGTACGCAACTGATTTGTTGTTTGCCCGAAAGAAAAAGGAAAAAAAAAAGGGGGCTCTATAAATAATTTTGAAGTAGCTAACGGCGTGGACCGTTATAAAAATGCAGGGAGGGTGCAGAAAAATTGTACGATATTACACCAGGGAATTTCTAGAAGCTCGTTGCTCACTTAAGGTATGTAATTAGAAAACAAGGCTCCATCCACAGTTACCATCCGAGCACTGAGTATAGGGCTTTAAGGTGCATATACATATATCTATTATAAGGTTGCACGTGTACGGAATGAAGTCCCGAAACACAGATTGCCCTACTGCTATTATTTTTACCTCGTTACTAAACAAAAAAAGAATAGTTTTACCAATTTTTCTTTTTTTTTTCTTTTACCAGATTTGCCATTTCTCAAGTTTTCTCGTTCGTCGGCGTCTCTTGCTTTCGCTTTATCGATTTTCGTGTGACATTATCAAGTGAACAAAAAAAAAAACTTTTAACCCAGCCTATGCGCGAAATCCAAGACGTTCGAGCGTTCTGCGTGAAATCGTTCGAAGCTACGACGTAGAAAAGTCCCGAAAAGATACTGAGGTAATTAGGTTGATCTCGTAGCAAGCGGCAGGTAAAGGAGCAAAGTAAAGTAGACGCCGAGCGTCGAGGCGTCGGTTTCAGGTTGAATCATTAAGCCAATTATTAGTGAGCCGTCTCGTAAGCTTGCAAATTTAGCATTCTCTCTGATTAGGCCAATTCTAAGGATTCAAGAAGAGGGTCCACGCCGGTGGCAAGTGAGGGTGAGTGATCGCAGGATGGTTAAGTGGATGCTGGAGAGTCGCGTGGAAACTGAAAAGATCGAGGAAGATCAAATAAAAAAAAAAAAAAGTTGAACTTTCGACCTCTGAAATTTAGGTTACCAAATGATAGGCAAGTATATATATATATATTTTTTTTTTCAATTCAAGCTACCATCAAACGAATTTTCCTGGATGCACTCGAGATTGAGAAAAATCATCCACCGTAGGACCAAGGCAAAACTTGAGGAGGAAGAGGAGGATCTAAGATCGAAAAGCAAAGCCAAGAAAATGAAGCTGGGATTGCTGAGAGCAATATTTAAATATACGAAAGCAGAGAGCCAACAAACAAATGGCGTTAGTGAGGACTAACAGAGTATACGAGGGAACGTGAGTTAACGGTATCTACTCTCCCTTAAATCTCTCCCCTGTAAAGGAAGGTAAAAATAGACATAGCTGGAGCAACACCAGAAGCCAAAAGGCAGAAGCCAGAAGTGCTGCTCCGTTACTGCCTTCAGATTGCTATACGCTATAGATACCGGCTAAGGTGTAGGTAGACTCGATTTTAAAAAGCTCCGTAAAATCTCTATGACGTCATTCAATCTTAAGGGCGATTCGTGGTCGGGCGACAAACGTCGACCCCTCGAACCAACACGACCGCACGAACCGCACCAAACAGAATCACACAGACCACCGAACAGCGTGGTAAGTCAATAAATACGAAAGTTTCCACTGAAATCCTTTAATCCTGTTAATCCTTGGTGTGTCTCGTGTACGCTTTCCCTCACCCCAACCCTTTCGCCCTCATTTTCTTTCCTATCATAAAGTTTTACCTAAAATAAAGTTTTCTCCTTTTCATCGACAACTCTTGTCGCGTATCTGCGATTATTGGCGACTAAGGTGAAGTCAAAAGCTGACGATAAGTCGCATTCGACGCTATGGATAGTGAACCCGCCTTAAGGTCTTATTGGCAATCTATATGGAATTAAAGAGAGAGATGAGCCTATATGTCGAAACGATAAATCGTGCCAAGGTCAAAGTGCACGAAGACTATCTACGTTTGGATCGTGATGTAAAATACAAATTTTTGTGTGACTGAAAAATT
>JARPRG010000406.1:1072842-1096178 GCA_031001745.1 Hartigia nigra
CGCCCTCTGAAGAATCCAAAACATCCGAGAAATCGACTGTGTCCCTAAGAAGCTGTGAGCTTTCTTGCGATGCGACATATATATATTTTTAATTTCTCCTACATTTAATAGCTATGATTATCAATTGGCTTTGACGCTACAATTACTAGCTACTAATATTTCAATTCTTTAATATTTCACACTCAAATTTCGAATAACACTTAAAATTGATTATTCAGTCACGGATTATCTTTTTTTTCGTTAGAACTTTATTAAATATGTAGAACAAAATACGCGGATAAACGAAGCACGTAGCAGAAGGAAACGTAGCGTTCATCCGGATTTTACTGTGGATTATTTCCTGGTCGACGTAAAAAATACATTATCGCATGCATAATTAATCAGCCCAACATGTTTCGTTCGTAATCTCTGTATACGAGAATAGATACGAGAGACTTTAATAAAAAATAAAATCATCGTTTAAGAGAAAAAATTGAAGAAAAAAAGAAAAAAAAAGTTTTTGTCCACACCCTATAGGATTTGGTTGAGTCGTGCAAGGATGAAAGGTATTAGGTAATTAGTAAATTTATAGCTGCCTCTATCCCTAATTCGTTATCGGTTCATCGATTGATTAATGACCTTTTGTAATTATCGCAACACAAATTGCGTTGTCTGCTATATGACGAGTTTTCAATGCAATAGATATTTTTGTTATTGATCAATCGCGCATAATTAATAGGATATTATATGGTCGAATGATTCGAAACATTGATAATCGGGTTATCCAGCATCCTCCGATCTCTCTCGATCTATGTGAAATTTCAGCTGATGATATTTCATCTCGTTACTTACCATGCTAATTACATTTGCTCCTTTGAATTAAATTAATATGCCTTCGTACATTGGGTACGACGCGCAAATACGCCCACGTGTTTTCATAAGCACTGCGCGCCTGCCATCCACGCTAGTATCAATATGATACCATTGGAAAAGAATCCCTTGTGGAACTTTGGTTTCTTCAGGTATAACAACTTTATTCTCTTACAACATAATGTTCGAGTGTATCTAGAGTGATGGAACTATTGATAAGTCTTCCCTGTTTTTATCCATAAGAACGAAGAGAGAGAGAGAGAGAGAAAGAAAGAAACAAAGAAAGAAAGAGCAGCACTCTCGACTGGTGTCGTTTATTTTTACATATAAATTGCGCATAGAAACATCACCGGAATTCAGTGGTATAACCAGAGAGAATTGTTTTTCTCTCTTTCGCTTATCTCTCCTTCAGTTCGCTTAATTGATTTTATTATTCTTTTTTCTTTTTTTTTCTCTCGAGTATCGTAACGTCATGAAATAATGAATCGGTTTTTTTTTTCTTCAGTATTTTAATGAGGTACCTTTTTTTAATGGCATTCCTACGTCAGCTATCGGTCCATGTCAATTATTAGTGCAGCAACGTATTTTATTGGTGAAAGGTTTTTTTTGTTTAATTTTCTTCTTTTTTTCATACATATATATATATATATATATATATATATATATAGTAGTTATAGATCAATGCTGTATTGAAATTTACATAAGGGGACCTAGCTCGTTGAGATTCGGGGATCCGGACGAGATCGGTCCGATAGATCAACGATCTCATTGTTCAGAAGAATCGCTCCTCGATCCACTACGGATGCCAGGTTATATAGTGATATTTAATATATCCTGGGTCACCCGTCACTGTGTACACAGTGTATATGTATATAGTTGGCCTATAGATATCTTTATGAGCGAAGGTCCTTCACGGTCCTAATCCTCAAGGACTTCGTTGCGAATCGCCAGTCATTCCGGCAAAATGGCATCCGTAGTCCCCTTATGGTCCCTTACCGTATACCCAAAGTTCAAATCGAAGGTCTCTATTCCGGCACTTCTATATATGTATCTAATCTCTGGACCACGTGATCCATATTCTAGATCCTCTATTCTCTATTGTCGCTTCTCTTCTATACTCCCAACATAACCAATCTTGATCGCGTAACGTTATGCGATTGATCGATTGTGCGTTCTCCAAGCGAGAGTCGTTCTGACCGCAACTAAAGGTTTCTTAGATTGGATCACTCTGTATAGCATTGGATTAGGAACATCTAGAACTCCGGTTCTTGTCCGTGCTTATACGAACCTTCGCCAAACTTAAGGATTACCTTATGGAACATTGCCTTATTAGAAATTCCTAAATAGGACTGTGGCATTAGGCACGCGGTGACGTCTTTGTGACGTCAGAGAAATTCATTGAAATCACTGTAAATAGACGAACGAGTGAAATATCTTTGAATGGACCTGACCAAGGATCCGTGAATAGCAAACTTTGGTAGATACGAGTACGGGAAGACGGTTTATGGATAGGAATTTTTGCAGTCTCTTAGAATAGTTACATAAGGAAGTCGTAGCACGTGGACGTGGGTGGGGGGATGGGGAACAAGCTATCTGTGTAAGAGGTGGGGGCAAGGGAAGAGTCAGCAGCAGCGAGGTGCAGCTCTGAATTACGCATATGCGGTTCCGGAAGTTGCAACCTCTTTGGTTCGAGGAGCTCAGGGCTTCGACTTTTTTTTTTTTTTTTTTTCTTTTAACTCATTTTTCTTCTTTAACGATCGGCGCGCTGCAGGTCGATGTGGCACAGGAATTTGCTTGCGGGACATTTTAACGGGAGGAATCGCATCGTGGGATCGAAGGACCTTCCGGCGGATATTTGATTTTACGGAAAAATTAGTATCGGCAATGCGAGAGCAATTCGCGAATCTTCTTGGCAGAGTGTAAGACGTGAAATTTGTGTTGCGAATATCAATGCTCGAAAGTTTTCAAGCGTCATTGAGAAAACTCTGAGAATGGTCCATTGTCATACAGCTTCAAGTTTTGAAAGTCGACTAGGTTACGAATTTCTTCTTCTTTTTTTTTTTCACGAGACGCTGTATTTTTGCTTCATTAAACTTCCGGGAAATCACTAGCAGCTGTGGTGTATAACGTATTTCCGGTGATTCGACAAAATTGACGTTGTCGCATTTTTCAAGGACGGTAAGGTCGATGCTCTGGAATATTCGAAGGTCACTCTTTCGTAATACTTAGCGTTGTGCCTAATTCATCGTCACACGCTGAGATAATTCATGTGGACGATAGATTCGCGTTTTGGACTTTTGCCAGAGTCTGGGAGCCGCGAAGAGAAAGGCCAGCAACGTAAGGGATCTATAAATCGAGGATATCGCGATCGTAGGAAATTCGCCAAGTGTTGAATCCAGGGGGGACTTCCGGTCATCCGCCTGTAGAGTTAACGCGATACACTACTGACCCTCTTGATTCTCTTTGTCTTTTTATATATTTTTTGTTTTTCCCCCCAAAGTAGATCATACGCCAGTTACCTCGGCACTCCATTTATCTTTATTTCTTTACTGCTGGATCCTGCCTCGATCCTTTTTCTCTCTTTTTTTGATACACCTAGAATTTTTTTTATTTATTTTCTTTCACTACGTTTCAATATTGCTTCCACTCTGGTTCTCCTACGACGTTGCTTCCTTCTTTTCATTTCTTTGGTTTTCCACTTTTCTACCTTTCCAAGGTAGTTTCCTTTCCTCGCGTTCTAGAAGCACAGACTCCGCCTTTACTTCAATCTGAAATTTCGTCCGTATCTCGTACCGTATTTCTCGGTACACGGAATACACGCTTTGTTTGTTCCGCCGACAAAACAAACACCGGACATTCGATAGAGGGATTTGAGAAATATGAAACAAGTATAAAGTCCATCCAGTCCCACGTATTTGCACTGTAGCTGGGTTTACTTTTATATACAGCGCGCAATTCATCGCGTACAATCGTATTAGATATTCGGCTTAAGGTCGTTGTCCACCCGACAGTTATACCGATCCGATAGTCTTGTTTTTACAGTCACGAAAAAATCCCAAGACCCTTTTACAGGCTGTGGCGTGCTTTTCATAAAAACAAAAGAAAAAAAATAACCATCCATAACAATCGAAGCATCGCGGTATAAGTATAAGGAAATTTTAAGAAATATATATATAATCCAGGAACAATGAGCTCTCCGTTTTGTTTGCTCTGGCTTAGCCAGTATTATCCGTGTCTATGAGATACTTCGTACTTACAGTAATATTATAGTTGGTCGCGGTTATAACTGCAGCGTCGAGATACAGCATCCCGCTGCAACGATGCAATCCGACTCTTGTATTAGTAGGGCACCGTTTTATACCGTAATTTATTAAACACAGAATCCAGCTAATGCAGTCGGTACGTTTGATTCCCTTGAAAGGATATAATATACGTTTACGTCGTTAAGATATTGATATGGTCCATAAGGAGGCTGCGCCCGCGCAGATCGCCCAAAGGTATAAAACTGTCGTTGCTCTATGAAATTGTCGTTCGAGAGGTCAATTTGTTAAGCCATGCACGGAAGGTAATCCTATCCAGTGGTAACTGGCTGGGACGAAGCTGGATGAAGCTATAAACGCGATAAAGACCAGTGTGGGTTCCTGGGTGCTAGGCGATGCAGGCGCAGCTTCCGCTTTGACGAGATCACCAGGAGTTTCCTCCACGAGGACATTAAATGATCTTTCCGAGATATCGATCCGCTCTCGTATACCACAAATTCTGATTATCACTGTGATACAAAGTTTTATTCAAAATTTGTATTTTACACCAGCCTCGTCTATTTTAATCTCTTAAGCGGAGATGAATTTGGCGCGTGTTCAGTGAAGCTACGGCCATTCAGTCGTGACAGTCGGAATAGAAGGTACGGTGAAGAAGAAGAAGGACAAAATATAGGGAGTATGTATTTTGGGGAATTTTGGAAAACAGAAAGCGTCTCTCCGGGTGTGGGAAGGTGACGTAAGAAAATACGAGCGAGGAGCAAGAGCCTCTATCGAGCGATCGCGTAATGAGAGTTCTCCAAGGTGGAACGATTTTCGTCCAGGCCTGGAGAGGATAAAGTTGTCTGAAAAAAGAGCTGGATATATATCCAAGATAATTTGGTAGCGCTCTCCCGGACACTGGCAAAAGAGGTTCCTCCTATCCTCTCTGATTACGTCACTGACGGATGTGACTCATTTCTCAAGAAACCTGCTCGCTTATGAAAGTTTTCTTTGCATAGACGGAGTTATCGCCCGAAACTTGGCTTCTTCCGTTTTCCGACGCACTCCGCCAGCCAGTGCCAAGTGGCTGTGTAAACTTGTAAACTTGTAAGCACGTAGAACGCGGTTACGTTCTGGATACGTTTCTATTGCGCGGCAGAAGGCAAAGGACAAACGCTCCGTAGGTGGAGGAAGAGAGAAAGAGACGAAAAGACATACTTTCGAGTCGGGACTTTTGAAGTTTTTCTTCATTTTGATTTACGCGCCTAATGTCGTTTTCAAGTTATTCGTCATTTTTATAACTTGGGTAATCCTTGCTTGATTTTTGTGCGCGTCGAAAGATCCCTAGAGTTATCTAAGTAGTTGCAGTGTAATTGCAGCTTAAGCTTATGGCCTTGCTAATGCTTCGATATAGCTTATTTACTTATGTATGTGCTGCCGTATAGGTTTATGCGTTATGCATACTGATGACGTCCCCCTTGTTTCTTTTTCCCCTAGCCGCCCCTTCTGTCTTTGTATGTTGTTTTGACTTCTGTACCTCCTCCCCTCTGTCTCCTTCTCCCACCTTATTTACTAAGTTCCCTTCTTCCTGATATCATTATCGCATCGTTCCCCTTCACCAGCGCTTCCTCTGGCAATACCCTTTGGAAACGTGCCTTCCTGACACGTGTGATGCGCATCTACCGATGGTGCAGGAATGCTGCATTGCATTCGGAAGACACCTCACACGTGCTGACCATACCGAATCCATTGAAGATGACAAGGCACTTGGAATTATGACCCCAAGTCCCTAAGAGGACCTACTGGTGGACATAGGGTCTCCACAAGACCCTGGGTCCTTTGACTGTTCTTTGTTTCAGGGTCGGAATGGGTGGCGACCAGACTTCTCGAGGGTCACCAGATTTGTCTAATATTGCAAAAATTACAGAAATTCTTCTATGCTGTTTTTTTTTGTGTGAGAAGGAAAATTTTGGAATTTCAAAATCAACGCCAAGTTTTCTGGCTAGTCGGCACGTAATACTCGCGACTTATGTGCTCGTGATAATTAATGATAAGGAATTTTCTATACAAATGGATTTTCTTATCATCAATGTATAATGGATGCTTGATCGAGAGAACAATGCATTTTTGATTAACCCAAAGTGCAGGGTACTACCACAGAGTCCTAAGTCGTTTCCTTACGTGGCGAAGGGGATTGGGGGTTGATGGCTAAAAGAAGATCAGGGCCGATGTGGAAAAAGAATGGATATATTGCGCAGGGCCCAGGGTAAGCTGGGCGGTGGGGAGGTTGAGTCTTCCGAGTCTGGCTTAATGTCGTATCTTGACCTGGGATCGTATAACCTGCAGTAAATGCAGGACTTAAGTAGGTATACGTATCTAAACATAAAGGCCACGGTTCCCGTAAAGCGACACATGTCAGCCACACGTTACGGCTTGTGAGAGAAGGCGGGAGAAGGAAATTTCAGGATTTATGGAAAAGCTCGTAATTCTACAAATTTTCTTGTCGGGGTGCCCCCTGTAGTGGAGAAGGGGAGGGTAGGGTAGGTGGGTGTGGACGCGTATGAAAGCAAAGAGCGAGGAAGAACGGCGGGAGGGTTTCGAAAGGGAATGAGTCGGCATTGTGTTCCGTTGGATACGGCTTTTTATTATGGGTTCAGATGTTCATCCCGAAACGCGCAAGTTACGTTCGTCCAAAAAGGGTCAGCCAAAAAGCTTGATCTCACTCGTTAGCCATTTGCCACTGTCGGAGAATTCGTTGCAAAAGAGAAATTCTATCGCACGGTCGTTCCTCCCGTCGCTTCTGGCATTTGTGCCGATTTAATCGAAACCCAATGAAATTCGCGATGTCTCTACGAAAATTGCATGCAGATTCCCAATCGTCAATCGCCGTCACTCGTCTTTGTATAGATAGCCTTTTTTTTTATTGCGCTGCTTAGTTTTCTGCTCCTTCGCTGCTTTCACGAGGGATCAAAGACGGCTGAAGAAAGTATTAGTAGCCAATGCTGGGAGCACGTTAGAATGTATCTTTTGTTCTGATGATCGATAACACTTCTTCGAAGTGAGATCCAAGCCCACTTTGATAAAGTTCGTGCCGGGCTTTGATATCTTTATATTTTTATATACATTGTTCGGAATATCTTGTCATTTGAAATTCCCATAAATCCCCCAGGATTAAGGCAAATTTCAAAATTTAAATGCTGCTTCCAAAGCCGAGACGTGAATCGATTTAAGAATCGAACTGCCAAGAGAGTCAAGGAGTGGCGAAGGTTCTTTCACCCTTAAGATTCTTATTTCTTTCGTATAAAGAATTACCAGAAATTCACGGTTCTCCGTACAAATTGTGGGGGAAAAAAATAGAGAAAACTAAAACCGAAATTCTCCGCCAAGTAATATGGCCTATCGAAGTGCACTTCGTGACTCACTTCAATTCGCATCTTTCGAGACTCGATATTTTGAAAGACTACTATGAAAAATCTTCTTCGTTCTACGTGCTTGAGGAACCAATCGATTCACTGTCGTCTTGATGCCCAGTATACTCTCGGGCAAGCCTCTTGTATTTTTCCCTTGGAGAATTTTCTTGCGGATTACGGCAAGCCGAGAAGAGAGAAGAGACAAGAAAAAAATATAAAGGAACGTACGTGCTTGATATGGCGACTACCAGAATCTGCTGTCGTCTCTGGCCGCCATACGTTTTC
Source organism: Hartigia nigra (assembly GCA_031001745.1). Classification (NCBI taxonomy): domain Eukaryota; kingdom Metazoa; phylum Arthropoda; class Insecta; order Hymenoptera; family Cephidae; genus Hartigia; species Hartigia nigra. Next base: position 1,080,626 of record JARPRG010000406.1, read on the forward strand.
ACATAAACAATGAAGTCTGGGAACTATATGTGTAGTCAGGACTCCGAGCGAAAAGCTTTTCGTAACCCTCGTCTCTGTTACCGCCATCAACACCATCAACACCACCAACACCACCAACACCACTATCGTCAACGTCACAGCATGGGCAGTGTTACCGACATCTACATTGTCACCCCATAACCCGACAAAAGTCTTAAAACAAAAGTGCAGCCGGTCTCCAGTGGTTGCGGTGAAAGTTCCTTCTAAAAAAAAAAAAAATCATGTATTAAACACTGCTACAAGCGGAGCCTTTGTCTCCGCCGGTCCTTGCGGTTGTTCGTTGCTGTTGTCTGGGCGCAGGGGGTAGAACGGGGAGGGAGGGAGCAGACCGTACAGGGTCGAACAATGCTGTCGCGCAGAACTTGCCTCCTGGGGAATTCTCCCTTGTATCGGTTAGCCTGACTAAAAAGTTCCAGCTTTTTAGAGAGAATTGTGTTGCCGTCATAATCTACTGACGTTAATTTGTGAATGGAGTGTGAGATATGCCTCTTTCGTTCTCATGCGTTCTCTTGGAATTTATTATATAAGTTTAAAGGGATTGGGACATTTATTACAGTGAAAATAATATCGTTTCACCCATGGCACCCGAGTAGTGATCAGTCCTGAATATTGGATTGGGGTGAAAGGATAAAGAAAAAATCCAAAAGAAATTACTTTGGATGCTCGTAATCAATTTATTTTCATAGGAATGAGGAACAGCAATCGGGTGTGATTGCTGCTGTGCGCTTGAGGTTAAGTCGTCGTTCCTGGCTGAGCTCTCTGAAGATGTTTTATATATATGGGGAACAATTTAAGTCTTCAGACCGATTCCCCGTTAGCCACCTGTCGTCCTTCGAACCGTCTTTAGGAAATCCCTCGAATGTATATCCAGCCGTCGTAACAGTATATCCCGGAATCGGTACTCTGTCTCATCGGTAGTGGAAAAGTAAAAACGGAAATAATTTTCTTCCCGGCATATTCCCAGAAGTGGCAGACAGGCTGACAGCCCCACTATCCGAAACAATTTAATCCTTTGCTAAGCAAACAACGTTTGTGTCTCTTTCCATGGGTTTCCACTCTCTGAGAGAGAGCGAGAGAGAGAGAGACCGTCTACGAAGATGTTGTGACTTGCGGCTGGATGTAACTCAGCCTTCGTATTCCAAGAAATATCGCGCTGGAAGACGCCATCTGCCGTCGGCGGCAGCGTCGCCTGTTTTCAGTGCGTGTTCAGCGTGCACGAGTGCGTCCGCACGGCACTGCGAACCAGTCGAGAGAATGACACTATAAAGTGACCTGGTGGCTGACGGAGGCGACGAGTAACGTCCACGAGGAAGACCGCGAGACCTCTAACCGTTAAAACGCCATTATTAATTCTCCCCCTATCGAACTTTATTTCGTATTTTTATTGAACCACAAAACGCGTGCATCTTGTCGACGGAACGGAAACTAGATTTTTTGCTTATCGACTGGAAAACTGATCTTGCACTTGGTATTATTTCAATACATATTTCAATATACTGTAGTTGAGACGCTGAAGTTTAGTGTATATTTTGAGGGTCAGAGATGGCGCTGGAGACAGATAAATGAACAGACAGCATCACAATGGAACGAACTACGTATCTGTCAACGAACTTACTTGTTTGGTATGTTCATGTGGATCTTGCTTACTATAAATGGAAACCGCATAGCTAGCCACGAAGTCGATTGATCTTCAGTCAACGGTCCTTTTTTGGCGTTCTTCTTCGTTCGAATTCTTGTGTACTTTATTTACTCACGATATGAGATTCCCATTGTCGGGAAGCACGCGGGAACAATTCGAGTCATTTGAATTATGCAACTGTGTACGGGCAGTTTGACCTGTCTCTTGTGCAAGAAACTCTTGGGAATGTATCGGCTGACTATACTAGGAAAGTTGTCCATCCGTTATTCCGTAATGGCAGGGAAGACAGGTTTATTTTCTTCATAATCGGTGGGAAACCTAGCGGTCCCAGGAGTTACGGGTTCGTCTCTCTCTCTCTCTCTCTCTTTAATCTGTATTTGTATCTCTGTGACTGTAAGAGACCCCCGAAAGGGTTTCGTGGCTGTGATAAAAAGTTGTTCTCTCTTAACTGGATTTCAGAGATAAGACATGTCTCGTGGAACCAGGTTAACTCGTAACTGTCACAACAGCACGTTAAGGACAGACCGTCGACGTCGTCGTCGTCGTCCTCACCACCGACCGTCAACTTATTTCCCAGCTGCACGTGCGAGCGGCTCCGTCTGTCTATACCGACTATACTTTCACACCGTTCACTTTATTTTCTTCTATTTTACCCATTTACTCGAAACTCTAGTCACTGTTTCTATCCTTCGATATTCTATTTCGTCGACGTATGCATCCCTCCCATTTTTGCTACTCCCTGGGAAGACACCTAAGACAGTGGATCCAGCAGCGAAACTTCGAATGTTAGCAATACCAGTTGGACCCGTTTGCTGCGAAGGGGCACGAGGGGAGAAGCGATACAATCTTCTTAGAATTGCATCCGAGTTTTCGAAGCGTCCAGGATATTTTGAGAAAGGGTATAAAAATAAAGTATAAGTAACTGTTTTCTTACGTGCTCAGGTAAACCTTGAACAACTATAGTCCGTGCATTGGATATAGTCCACCGGAAGTAGGTCACCCAAATATCTGAATATCTTAAGGTCCGATCCAATAGATGTTTAGGTGATCTATTTCTATTAGGTGATCGCGTGTAGGCGGACCACCCAGTGTTACGTCACTCTTATTGCTTTTTTAACCGTATGCCATTTGTACGAGATCTTCAAGACAAGCGTTACATGGCTTTGGAAAAAAAAAGGTTAAGAAGTTTGGTATTTTCCAAAGTTGTTTTTTCATAATTTTTTAGACGCACCATTTCATCGGGCGCTATAATACTTGCGTTACGTAAGCTATACAAAGTTATGGACAAAAAATTAGGTTTTTTTAGGGGGGTTATGGTAGGTTCATGAATTTCTTGTTGACTAACGTAATCGTATACTCGGATAATGTTGATGGTGCTACGAGGAGAACGGGACAGGAGGGGGTTTAATATAGGGTGCGCGGGTCTGGCACGGGGGGGTAAGGGCCTGTGTGGATAGTCCTTAAGTCGGCACGCTCGTAAAGTGGCAAAAGGGCTCTGGACAATGGGAGGCCCTACTCAAGAGTGTGATAACGAAATGTACGGGTCATAACGTAACTTTTCCCTTCGATAAACTCTCGTTAATTACCGTAGTAGGAGTCGTTATCTTCCAGGACAAAAGTGTCTCTCGTCTCGTGAAAGAAAAATCACTTGCACACGTCGGATCTTAATAGAAATGATATCCAGAGAGATTTTTTTTGTTTGTTTCTCGTCTATCACGATGGTCGTTGAATTTTTTATTTATTTGGTTTTTTTATATCTATAACACCGTTACACTTAATTATCAGGGCATCGTGGCTTTCTAACGGCGTTCAGGGCTTTGCGCGAGATAGGATCCCTTCGAAGAGAGAAAGGCTCAGGGCCTTTGTATAGTGTGTGGCAATGCCGTTTGCTTTGCGGAGGCGTACACTACTTTTATTCGTGACGTGAAACCATCGAAAATAGCTGCTTTAAAGGCGACATAGGCCTTTAGCTCGACGAATATCGCGTCAATCAGACGTCTAAGGTAAATTCTTTATCGAGTCCGAAATCTATTGGAGAACTTTCGAAAAATCTTAGAGCTCGGCTTTAATATGCCTTGACCGTATTATGGTCAACTCTAAATATAGGAGGGAAGGCTCGAAATGAACGTACGCGACTCGTTCGACCACAGTCGTGTAATGCGCGTCGAATCGACCGAAGGGCCTGCAGCTACGGAATAGGAATTCGCGTAGGTGTTCCATTTATGTATTTGTCAGCTTTCGGCTGGCAGCGTCTGTCCCTTTTCTTCATGGGATATATTTTCCCTCTGGGTACTACGTATACAAGGAGTTTCGTCAGACGAGTCCATTCGTTCGATAGTATCTACGAAATAGGACTGCATTGTAATTTCATTTGTTTTCAATCTTTGTCGGGTCGCAGGGGAGGGGTGACATGAAATTGAAGATTCGTCCAGGTTGTCAATTGGTTGCCAGTTGCCTAGTCGCTGTCTAGCTGCTCTGTCGTGCTTGAGCATTATTAGTTTCTGGTATGCTATGTACTTTACGTAATAGAAACTAATACGGACGAATCACGTGAAGTAGCACAGTATCAGGGGGGGGGGGAACTTGATTCAAGGAAGCAGTGTTTCACGTGTTTCATGTTAAACTCTGTTCGCGTGTTCCGCACGGTCCGCTTTGGCTGTTCTCTTTTTGATTTTTATCGTCGCTTCCCGCAGTGACGCTCATCGCAATCGTACGAAGGATTTGAAACGCTCAAAATTCAAAGTGCTACTCTCGATCAGCCAGGGTGTCTCCCGGTTCGCCCTCTTTGTGTATTTGCGGAACGCGGAAATGACGGAACGTGCCATTCCGTTTTTGCGCTTCTCTCGAGAGACGATATTTCATTTCTTTTCGTTCGTCAAGTGGCTTTTCGCATACAAAGCGTTTTTGAGCTTTTTTTTTTTAACTTCGTCTTACGATTTTCTACTACGGTAACACTTCCGATAGGTTTAATGTGAATTGTACGTAAGCCCTTGTGTGCTGCGATAACTCGGAAGAGCGGTTAAGAGTATTTTCTTCGTTATTAAATGGAAAATTCCAGGGAAGACGAAAACATGCCGGGGACAATGTTAATCAGTGTAGTAAATATGCCACGGATTCAGTAGCTATGATTAATATTTGAAATGGTCCACGGGTGGCTGGAGCATCTCTGCTGAAAATGAACGGCGGTTTTCAGGATAACGCTAGGAGTTAATTACGCGTGATTGATTGGCTACGAAATTACATGCAGATACGACGCTAAAACACTGCCGTGTTTTCGAAATGCGATTGGTACATGATTCCCTCGCTTTTCTTCTATCAGATTTTATACGACCAAATTCTCCAAGTCCTATGGGCTTACGTTCCATATGTTAAAATGCTGGATCAATTTTATCTCCCAGAAGAAGGTTTTGTTTTTTTTTAATTAAAACAAAATTCCACGTTCGATCCAAGATATTTCGTGCTGTCACGTTTCAAAGGTTATCGTATACCTTATAATTTGAGTAGTAGAGAGAATATTGAAATTTTTAAAAAAATTTGTTGTGAAATCTTATGCGTCATATCGAATCAAGCAGATTACTCGTGCGCATCAAACAATGCCGTTGTAATACTCGTCGTACAATAAGCGCACTATTTTGTTTTGCATTCATTGCCCATCAGCTAATTTAAAATTCACAAAAGATCCATTTAACAAAGAGCGTTCGTCCGTAGCTGGCTAATTAATTATGACAGCGTCACGTATACCAGTGAAATTGATAATCCTATCTGCTTCGTGGTTACCTATCTGGAATCTTCCTTTATTCAGGAGCAGAGTGTTCAAAGATAGGGGACTCCGTAAACCCGTTAACGCAGTAGACCGTTTTAACTCGGAGATAATCGTAATCCTACCTGAAGAATATTTTTTGTGAAAATATTTTGTTTTTTTTTATTAATCCAACCAACATCGTATTGCCATTATCAATTTAAACGAAAATATTTTTACCCCAAAAATCCTATTACGTAACCCAGCCGTGATAATCTTCCAGACAAAACACCTCCAGTCTGCCATCACTCGACAGGAGAGGTTGCGTGGACAAAATCATAATAAACCCATATACAGACCGTATACATATAGGCAATAGCCAAAAAAAACATCTGCATCCTTTTTTCCAGATACTTCAAACTTCAGAGGAACAATCGTAAAGAATAAAAGAATTCGGAATAATATAAAATTCTGTGTTTTTTAAGATCAGTGCTCCAAAATCCATTGTTTTGCTTTTTGAGCTGTCGCAATACGAAAGCGCACCAGAAGTTACTGTACCAATAGGATGACGGTTGACTACAATATTATATATTAACCAAGTATATCGTCGCAATTCACGCGTTCTCCTTCTTATCGAAGATAACTTTTTGACAGGTAAATCGAAATTGAATGGAACGTATCTTTCGCCCAAGGCGACAGGAGACGACGTCAGTATCGAAGGGCCAATTTTTTTTTTTTTTTCTTCTTTCTTCACACGTTTGCGTTTACCATTCGCCGCTTTAATCGGACGACCCGTACGTTAATACCCACTCTATGGAAAAGCGGATTTTTCCATACGACCAAGTAAGATTTCCTGGCATTGCAAAATAGAATTCAACCGAATGTACGTTACGATTGGATTTTCGTGCTTCTACATCCGACAAGCAGACGGAAAAGTTGCTTTTACCATTCCCGAGGAGCTTTTCTTGTCGCAAAGATGTATGGCGCAACTTTGAACGTTACTTGAATTAATCTGAGATATTATTATTTTTCCTTTTTCTTCGCTTCTACTGGATTCAATATCTTATTACCGTATCAGGGACTGCCCTTGTATGGTTATTAGAATTCAGCACGTATTCTCGGCCGTGGAACGAAGGTGCGTGACGTTGAAAGACTACCTCCCCTTTCCCGCAACCCCATAAAGTTATGGTAAGGGATGACGAGGGAAAGAAAAAAACAAATGCTATATGCTTTCTCTCATTGCTGCTTTCGTTGAATCTCCTGTGGTAGAGTCAGTTAGAAAGGTTCTCTCTCTCTCTCTCTCTCTCTCTGCTTTTACTCATCCCCTATAGCCTTCACGACCGCACCCTGTCCATCAACTAATTAACAACAGTCAACGAGTTCGCTAACCCAGCCGCTCGTAGATCTTCGCTAGAAATAACTGTCGGGCACTTTAATTGGGCAGCTCTCATAGCAGGAATAGATTTCGCTGAGAAATCATTATGTTCATGGTATAAGCTCGTCCATTGACTATTGTAGGATTCGGCTTGAAACTGTATGGCAAATTTCGAAGGATCAATAAGATACGAGCAGGAACAATGAACGTGATGGAAAAATTAAGTCACGCGAGACATATTGAAATTATTATTATTTCTACGCAATTTTTTTTGCCAGTACTGTCAGTTGCCGTGCTTCTGTTTGGAGCCACGTGAACTTTGTTAGTCCGAAGGGAATTGATTGGGGGACGCGGTGGGGCTGGGGGAGAGTCAAGAATTTATTCTCTTGCGGGAAAAATTTGCGGTTTCCGAAAATTGACACGGGCACAGGTGTGCTTTGCGAATTTCTCTTTCTTCTGCTCTCTCAGCGAATTCCCCAGCATATAATAATCGGCGCGCGTGGCTGTGCGAATTTACAGGGACTTTACCGAACATGCGCGGGGTAACGGAGAATTTGGGAAATTTTGGATTTTCTGCAAAAATATCTTTTTTTTTCTTGTCTCTCTTATTTACTGTGTCTCTCGAGTATTCGCGAAAATAAAAGGAATTGCCTCGAGCTATTTGTTCATATCGTACGGACGGACCAATTTAAAAGCTCCGCCTTTCACCCACGTGCCTGCTCAGTCGGATTACGCGAAATCGGAAGTGACGTGGGGCCTAAATACCTTTAGGCTTCTGTCCTTCTCTCGTCGATTTTTTTTAACATTCCTCTTTGTTCTCCGAGAGTTTTTTTCAGGATTTGCGAAAAAGTTTTTTTTTTTCTGTTTTTGGTAATGACAACACGAAAGATTTGTAAGAATCAGTGGCAAACGTATTTTTATCGAAAAAAAAATGTTACTCTAAGTAGCTTTCTGTCGAGATCAAGTTCTTGGGGGGGAGGAAAAAGTAAGAGCAAGAGAGAAGCCGAAATTCGTTTTTACGGTAACTTTGATGAAAACACGAATATACTTTCAAGGGATATTTCAGGGGCTAATTTGCATTCTAAAGTCTACGTCGGCGGACATTCAGTCTAATTTAATTCTTGAGGCGAATACTCATGGACGAAATTCGTTTAATTGTTATGAAATGGAAGAACGAAAAAAAAAAAAGAATTTCAACGAATTTCACGCTTTTAATCATTAAAATTTGTCTCTTTCGTCGACTGCAATGGACCATTGGTCTATGACGAAGGTTGGTTCGTTTTATTCAGGATCTCGTCTTACCACAGACACTCGTAAACTTATAAAACGAAAGCAAGCGACTTTTTACTTGGTCTTTTTAGTTCTCCCGGTTACCACGAGGCTTTTTCCTTTTTTTTTTTTTTCATTGTTTTTCTTCGTTCTCGCGAATTTTAAGCTTTTACTTCCACCTCGGTTCTCCTTGCATCCTCTTCATCCACTCGCTGGCAAAGAAATGAAATTTACGGGACAGCTCTTTACCGCACTTGGATAAAACTTATAGGTTGATTGCGCACTGTTTGCAATGAGTTACATTCGGATAAACAGCTAAGACGGAAAACTTACTTCCTTTTCGATTTACGCTCGAGCGAGTGGGGCGTGGCCGTAAAAGCTATTTGACTAAATTATAGAAATCTCCTGAGAATCATAAAATCTTCCTATTACAATTAACAGACAATCCCGTAGCAATTCCAATCTCTGGTACGTGATGGAATTTCCAAAGTGGAATATCCGTTTGGGTAGAGGATAACATTAAAATCCCACTAGAAAGATACCACTCACGTCAGAAGGTTCTTTTCTTAAATATATTTTTAATTAAAATTTTGTATTATCATTAAAAAAAAAATAAAATATCTTCACAGAATCTTCATTTTATTTTTTACTGAGCAAAGTGACGAATTTTATATATAAATAAACGTCCGTTTCGAGAATTCGTAAGTTTCGACGGATTCTGGAGGACGAATGCATCGAAGCGAAAGCAATACCGCAACCGCAACCGCAACCGCAACCGCTCGAGAATCGCGAACGGAAGTCTCGAAATCGCAAATATAACGGAAGAGACGATCTTCTTCCTGAGAAACCGCTCGAAACTCAAATCTCGAGTGGACGTTGAAAGTGGCTGTAGACGTGGCTGTAGACGTGGCTGTAGACGTGGTTGCAGACGTGATTACGGATGTGACTGTGAAAATGGGAAGGTTGAGTAGTAACGAGGAGGATTGGAGTGGGAGGTGGGACAGACTTCTCGTTTTCTCAATTTAACTCACTGAAAAGCATAGAGAATTCCTATACCACGTATAATCTGAATTCCTCGACGAATTCAATAGGATTCCGATATTGTTTTATTCCTGACGAACAAATTTTAACGAACCTGGGCATTAAAAAGGAGTTTCCTTGTTTCTCGAGACGATGTCAAGAAGAATCCTTGGATGAAGGAACGTAAGGAAGGACAATGAAAAGGTCGATGTGGTGGTGGGTATGGGTCTGCGTGTACGTAGTAAAGTCGTGCTTTACTTCTGTATTCCACACTATTCCGTCTTTAAGAGCTCTTTTAAAGATTCACCAGTGAAACTTCACTTCAAGAGTGAGCACTCTCCGTCTCTTTAAATTTTCTTAGCTACTTTTGAGAACGAGACGATACGAGTCACTCGGCTGCTTATTCTTATTTAAGAGATTCAATATTTGAAGAATAGACTGTAAGCTGCGATCAGTCTATATATTTTTCAGTCCTTTCACTTTTTCTATTTTTACTTATTAATCGAATATTCGAGATACACGTGCGTTGGGGATTGCTGGACTTTTACTGGGTAACAGGAATTTCGGATTGACGAAGTGACAGGCACACAAGAGTTTACCTATCGAAATCATCGTTGTAGATGACGATCACGAGCCGAAAGCTTCCAGAAAAATCTTTTGATCGAACGGTACGAGATCGAATGATTATACAATAAATTCAATTTAATTGTTAAAGAAATACTATCTTTCAATTTAATACTTCTTTTTTTCATTTGTCATTTATTTCTTTCTCGTTTCGCTCTACTCTATATCCGTATATATCGCCTCTACGTACGATAAGACATTTTGTCAGGAAATAGAAGGATTTTTCAAAAATCAAATTCAACCACTATTGTCAGAATCTAAAAGCTGCTTCTTTCGCTAACAACTTCTACGTTGTCGAGCTGTTTATTGACTATTGCTGCTGCTTGACAGTGCTTCATATTTGTATCTGCCTTTGGAATATGCAGTAGAGAAAAGACGTCCTGAAGACCGAACGATATACGCGACAGTCACGAACGTCTTATCGCGCAGCAGATGTCACGTCGAGTGTCTTCGCCAGGGAAAATAAATTGTCTTTATCCAGTACAACAAAGTCCTTGTTCCGGTAGTATCCAAGGATAGAGAGTTGATATACGAGAGAGTCCATCATCTTTTCATTTTCATGAATTATCTATCAGAAACCGTATACCGTGTGTCTCAAGGATAACCGTACGTTGAAATTAGCTCTCTTAATTATCTTTAGTGCTTTCGAGACACCGAAACGTCTAACGAGCCAATTTCTTATGGCGGACATCAACGACTGCCTACGTCTTCTTTATACGCAAAGCGGATGTCTCTTATTTCGTTCTGCTGTAACGTCGCAGCTATTTCAAATAATTGAACCTCTGCATCTTATATACGACTATCGGCCATACTACTTGTGTTGTTATTTTATAAAGTTTTTCCAAAGAATTCCTCCTGCACTTTTCTTCGCAAAAATTGTATAAGAGCCGTGTTACTACTGACGCAAGAGGACTATTCAAGGTAACCTAACGAGGTGTTATGACACAACTCGCAAAGTCCCAACGGAGTCAGTGGAAAACTTTTGGTATTAGCGTTGCCAAGGATTTAGGACCGGAGGCGATAGAAAAAAGATTGACCTGATATTTATTCTTTTTCTAGCATTATCTTCTTCTCTTTGGTATTGAGTATTTTTGCATTGTCGTGAGTGTAGCTTATTATAGAGAATTCTAGAAAGCGTCTTTCTCACCTCTCTTTATCCGTATTTTTCTTTGCTGTGCAGCTTTAATATATTCGCACATCTAATTTACAGCTATTGTATCACTAATTTGTGGATCCGAGAAATAGTTAAATCAGGAGGGATTATTTGACTCCCACTCGAAATTCAGTTTCGAGGAAATCAACAACAGCGCTGTGTGTTGTATAGATACGGTTGATGCTCCCTGCATCCCTTCCTCTACCGAAATATTCTAAATATATTTCAAGATGGCTCGGAGACTCAAGAGGCAGACTGTTCCCATCCGTGCAGACTGTGGAACCAGTTTGCGACAAACAAGCTCAAGTGCCTTGACGGCGCTTACGCGATACATTTCGATAATATCGCGATATTCCTCATTAATTCGATAAAATTTTGCACATTTTTTTTCTCCCAAACATTAAGTAATTCAAAAAAACGACCAACGTGCCTTTGACGTGTTTCGCGTGAAAATTTAAGTGACTTTTTTTTTTCGAGCGTTCCATCGCATCGACATTGTTTAAATCGTTTTACTTGTTCTGTCAAATTTTAAAAGCTTTGTTCGCGACGTTTTGCGTATGAAAAATATATTGCATACACACACACACATATATATATATATTGGTATACAGAACAACGTAATTTCGCCGTGAGGTAAAAAAGTAGCTGGACACTTTTGCGTTTTGTAAATCTGAAAAACATTTTGTACAATAGCCCGGTAACGTGACTGGGTTGGTGGTAAAGTAGAGGAAGAAAGATGTATATGCGGTCTATTTGATAAGAGGAAGCAACGTTACGACCGTAGGATTTATTTTGGTGCGTGCGAGCGATCTGTTAAGAGTTCCCGCGTTTCACCCTAAACTCAGGGCAAATCCGTAGGAACCGGGGAAAAGCGAGAAAGCGCTCGACAGGGGCTTTCGGAGTGTTACACGTTGTCGTCGAGAATTGCCGTTCGATGTCGACTGGTAGGAGGTGCCATGAAATACGGCGAAATTTGATATTCCTTCGTTCTTGAGTCTCTTAACGGATAAAAAGGAAGATTTGTAAAATGACGTAAGCTTTTGCGGCTTTTACCAACCCGAAAGTCTATACGCTTGAGAGAATGAGAAGCGATCAGTCCAAACGCACCTTCAATGAGAATTCGTATTTGCCGCGCAATTAACAATAGCTTGTGTACTAACGTTGGCTGGCCTGATTCCTGGCCCTTGGGTCTTCGTCCCAAGTGGCTGTGTAATCCTCCCGGGGAGAATGGAGTGCTTTCAGTCTTGTCGTCTCCTGATTAGAGGTTCAATAGTCCGAGAGTATAATTACCGAAAGACAAAGGAGCACTTCCTGGCGATTGCAAGAGACCAGTCGAGAGGTTCACCAGCCGCGAGACACGAGCACGAGTTGAACGCTTGCAGCGTGCATATATCGACCTCTACGAGGTCACGACCCTCGTGACGTTAGATTGCCTGTTCAACGAAGGTATCTGAGTTTCCCACCAATTTCCCAAACATCCACTGACAAGGGTAAAGTACAGAGAATTACGTAAAATTCATTCAGCAGAACTTTGTCCGTTCGGCCTGATACGACGTTGAAAAAGTGTATTTCGTCATTAGCAAATTTTTTCATACATTTTTTTGTCTTCTTTATAAGGCTTGTATAATTTTTTCGAATAAATCAGAATGACGCGTCTCTTTTGATGGCGGGATTAGACAGAAGGAGGATTAAACTGAGTAGATCTTTTGAAAAGGATCGAATAGACCACTCTATAGTCACCCTTAAGTACTCGGCAGAGCATCAAGAGGGATTCTGCGATATTACCGACGGAGAGGGAGAGTTTGTTTACGATCGACTAATCGACTGCTTGACTTAGAAAAGTTCTAGCTTTCGTTAAAAAGGATTGATCTGCTAACCATCCTCTCGAAAGGGTTGAGTTTCGGTAAAGCCTTGTTAAATTCCTTGCTCCCTTCAATCCCTCCTTTCAGGAAGGGATTTAAGTCCTGTCTACGACATATTCGGATCACGACGGTCAACTCCCATGCTTACTGGGTCTTTTTTTTTTTTTAAGGATCTTCCAATCTCACTCTCTCCCTCTCTTTCTCTCTCTCTCTCTCTCCTTCTACACTCTACACACAGTGTGACAATTCCCTAGTTAATCCACGCGAAGCGGAAGCTTCAGAGCCATCTGTTACCATTTGCCAATCAGCAATCCTTTGTCCCTCAACACTCCTATTTATTCACTCGATATGGCCTTATCGCTCTATTTTCTTAGAAAGCCTCTCTCATCCCCATCAAACTACAGCTCACATTGTTCGGCAGAGAGGAGACGAGCAGGAGAGACATGGAGAGTAGCGGATACGAGGATCTTGGCGAATGCTAATTTCATCCATCGATTTTATCCGACGTTTCACTGAGCTCAGCTGGATAGAAGAAATATTCTCCACTTATTCGCGCTACTCTCTGTCTTTTTTTTTTTTCCTTTTTTTTTATCCTCGCCGCAACGATACACAGACACCCCTTCGTCGGCGTTCACGGTATCCAAGCGAAGCGCCTGTATAGACGTACCGTACGTGCCTTGTAAAGCAGAGAAAAATGTGAAAAGTGGAAAGCCGTAAGAGTCAGGTAAAATGAGGGTGAATCGATGCAGAGGGCGTATATTTATTTAAAGCAAGGAGGAACTTTGAGGGTTGAATTATTTGATAAAGACAGATAGGGTAGGATGGGGGATGGATAACAGGTCCCTAGGAATCCTCCAAGGGTGGGTCTATGTCTCATTTCGAGTTAACACTCATCAGTCCTACCTGACGACTGCCAATCCTTTCGTTCGAGTGATTGATACGTTTGCTCGAGAAATAAATATATATATGAAACTAAGGGTAAGGTCCATAGGGGTGTATCTATCTTGGTTTTATCGGCGTTAAGGGATGGCTGGCCACACTGTCTAGTATAAATATTTATACGGTTGCTTCGCCGCCAAGCCTGACGTGTCGAGAATCTTTATTATTTCAGAGGGTATCGAGTCAACCCATTCTCCTCCCTCGAGTCAGCCCACGGTTTGCTTAGGACAATACGCTCGCTATTATTCGCCCAGTCAATTTTCATGGATTCACCAGAGAGAATTACGAAAACTTTTCAACGCCACGTTTCACTACCACGAATCTTTCCTTTCGGCTACGGCAATTGCTTGTGTATATTTTTTGTTAACTATCTTTTTTTCTTTTATACGCGATGCTAGTATTACGTCGGAGAGGATAATTTCTTTTTTTAATAACTTACCTTACTTTTTGGCGCATCATTATTTCGTACATGCACGACATATTCTAGTACTTTCTATCGACACTTTTTCATCGGGTGTCTCGTATCGAGTTTTTCTGCTTTTTTTTTTCTTCGCACAATGGATAACAAACGTAGCTCAGAGAAAGTTTCACTGAGAAAGAAAAGCTATGCACGCGAGTTTATTACGAGCGGGGAGTTTTTCTTTTATCCGTGCTTGGTCTCAAAGAGAAGTCCAAGGGGGAGGAAAAGGTGACCGGGTGGGGCGGGAAGGTTGCTAGTTGGAAGGTACATTTTTTACTTGAAGAAAACTCGGATTTGTCTTTAAAAGAGCAAGGAGAAGACATTCACGAGGAGTTTGACCTGTTAGCGGATGAGGAAGGAACGGGTAGGACAAGAAGAGAAAGGAAGAATGAGAATTTCATTTGATGCTTGAAAAAGAATGGGGAAGGATGGAATAACCAAGGCATTTTGTGAGTCCACGGGTATATATATATTTTTTTTTTTTTACGATTTTTGTAAAGACTGGTCGAGGGGTGGACGTAGCGAAGGGGAATAAAAGAAAGTTGCTAAGACCGTAATCATTTTTATCAGGATTTTAAGGATATCGCTGAATAATTCTTCCTGGCTGCAAGGCGAAGAGAACAGTTCCTATCTGATTTTGCTTGCATCGTTAATGTTAAAACTCTTTCGCTTGTTCCTTCAATCATTAATGGCCAGATCGACGGTTCTTTTTTTCTTTTGCTTTGGAAATACCTGTTTTTATCTTCTCTGCACCGTCGTATCTTCGCGAAATCGCAGAAAGTCGACGTGGTGACAATTAGGTTTAAGGGTTTGGCGATTAATAAGTATTTTCAGTGGATTGAAAAGACGTGAATTTTTTTCTTTTTCAAATTTCGAAAATTTAATAACGTTGCTTCCTCCGACCGCTTACGGCACTGCGTAGTTATCCTTCGATCCAGTATAAAAATTAGACGTATATCGTTATCAGTGAAAAAAAAAAGGAAACAAAAAACACAAAAATTCATGTAGTTCGATGGAAATTACAGAAAACGTATCAGGAATTTCTGGCAAGTCGGACACAAAAAAAATATGTTAATTCGAACAATAACGTCGGAAGATGAAAGGCTGAATTATTGGAGCGAAAATTGAGTGGGCATAATGCTAGTAAAAGAGCTCACTAAATTTTGAATTTTAAAAGCTCACCCCTGATCTCCGAACTGTGAACTTACGTGTAAACGTGTACAAAGTAAAATGAGAAAATTTGAAGAATTAATTTCGGTGGTGTTCATTGCTGTGATAATAGCGTGCTATTGCGAACGCGTTAATGGACAGAGCATCGAAAGAGTCGATCCTTTTGGTAAATATTATTATTCCATAGATTAATCTAATGTAACGTGTTTCTATATTGCTGGCAGACTCTCTCCCTCTCTCTCTCTCTCTCTCTCTCTCTCTCTC
>JARPRG010000406.1:1096278-1111744 GCA_031001745.1 Hartigia nigra
CGCTATTCCCGCTATTCTCTTTATTCTCGTGATATTTTTGCACGCCCTTCTCCTTAGATTCCGAAGAAGCCTTTTTGAACGTTCCTGTAAACCTTGAGTATTCCGGAACGTCGGATTCAGACTGCTTCGTTACAGTCTCTCTGGTTGACGTCCTTGCTTTCTCTGATTTATACAGGAACCTCCGATCCTCGTAACAGAGAATCGTCTTGCTTCCCTTGTGGCGGGTTTGGCTTCCCTTTCGGAAATGGAAGCAAGGCGAATTACTCGAGTCTAATAACTTTTATCGGTTTTCATATTGAAGCCGGCCGCTGGATGCGAGTACCAGAGCGGAAGTCGGAAACGACTGGCCATAAATACTTATGGTCTGTTCTCTGGCGTGCATCTATCGACTAATCTAGAAATATCGACAATCGAACGCATCCTATGACAAATGCTGTTATCATGCAAGAATCTCGTAGCGTTATCAGTAATTCGAAAGACAATTTTTTTTTGGCGAATTATTTTTACACCTTACGTCATACCCTCGAGACTTCCGATACCTCGTGAGTTCCACGTGTCGATACTATCGAAAGACAATCGACTGGCTATACTTGTTCGTGGTCTTTTGATCCGTCCGATACACGTGATTTTTTTTTCGTATCTAATGGCAATGATGGAATCAAAAGAAGATAAAAAAATTAATTCTTTACGATTCGTGTCTGTCATTACTGGTGGGATATAAAAAGTTGTCTGAATTCTTTTGTAGCGAGGAAGAATCACGAATGGTATGAATTCTCGAGCAAATGGGCCGTTACGTATGGCAACCGAGTGGCTGACCTCGATATGATAGACTATCCTTACCGAACTACAATAGACTTCGGTATACGAACCTTACGAGACTCTCGAGCATGACAATGGCTCACTGAGGAGCTTTTCTTGAGTAGAGTTTTTCATCTCACGGTGGCACCTAATGCGCATTGGATTATATATAGGCCAAAAAATGGAGTCTGCACGCCAAGCAGAAAGTGCAGAAGAAAACGAATCTCGATAGGATCCTAAGTGTTACGTCAGTTTGACAGCTAGCACGTGGAAAGAATTACTTATTTTTCTTCTAGAAAAACATTTTGAAAATACGATAGAACTTAAATCCGCTTGCTTCTCTTCACTGTAGGCACAAAAAAAAAAAAAAAACTGGATCTGTCTGTTGGACCATGGCTAATACTTTGGCATTGGCAATTTTTCCAGGATTTTAAAAGACCGTCCACCTTACGATGGGATGCTGGAAGGCAAAGTCTTTCCCTGGGGGATTTGTCCTAGTAAAAGGTTTTTTATTATCGAACCAGGGACGTACCTATTGGTACATTGATTATTTCCGTGAGGATCAAATTGGACTGATCGATTTTGTAAAGTTTATTATTCTAATTTATGTCCTGGGGCAGGACAGCTCGAAAGGATCCTGTTGTTAGGGACAGCCTTTAATGGACACGTGTAATGGACCTGTCATCTAGAAAGGGTAGAAATTAACGTCTTATAATTGAGATGAAATCCTCCTAGGGCTTCAATCTCTTTGAATGTCCTCTGTCTCTAAGTAGGTAATAATCCTTTAGGAGGACAGCCTGTCCTCCATAAATTATAGTTTGAACCCCTGTTAATATATTGGATGAGCTTGCTGACAGTGTACAACCTCGGTCCAGGTTGCACCTTTGCAAAATTCCATGGCGTTTCTTATTGCCGGATTCGTTTGATCTCTATTTGTCAAATTGTTCACGTTGCCATATTTCATTGAATCGTAGCCAATATTTATTCGTGGATTAATTTAATCGAAATTACTCCATTAAAATTTGTTATGGGCTAAATAGAAGTTAATGTTACACGATGCCGAATAGCCTCTCGTGTGGGGCTTCTCTGTGTGGACAAACGTAAGGCTCAGTGGTTTGCGCAACCGTTTGCGCTTTCCCTAGGGTTATTTCCGTCGCATTCTGGGCGACACGTTCTTCGGGTTCTGCTGCTTTTAGTAATGGCGGAGCATAGTTCTGTGGGAGCTTCGAAGATGCGACGTACCAGGTGGCAGCATCCAAAGTCAACTACCTTGTGCCTTCTGACTTTGGATTTTCGTCACACGCGTGCTCGAGCGAGCGACGTAAATATTCGCCCCTTGAAGTTTTCTTTGCTAATTTCGTAGCATCGCCCGAAGATACTTTTTCATAGGGAACGTATAAAGATTCTGATAAGATCTGGAAATTAATTTTTTTCTTTTATCCTCATTACACTGTATCTGTGTATAACAGATCTTCGGTGCAAGGAAATTAGCAAATTCGTTGATCGCTATCTGAGTAACGTTACACCTGGAACGTGCAATGTAAACGAAAAACGATTATGGGCAATATTTAGTATATTACCAGAAATTCCAAATTTTCATCAAAACTTTGCCGCAAATTGGTCAAACGGACAGAACCATCTACAATGGAATTTTGAAAATTGATTCTAGCCAAACATGAGAGTATCAAATGTTTCGAGAATAGTTAGATTCGTTTGCATACATCAACGTATCCAAACTATACGCATATAGTATAGTTAAACTCGTGCTATCAGTTATAACGTTATCACATAGTTATCCACACGCTACGTATATAAATTCATGATATGAAATATAAATTCATGAATTACGTATATTAATAAACGCAATATCAATTTCCTTCAATTATTAATTATTACTCCCCCTTCACCTCCTATCCATCATAAATACTGAGGATAATACAATTTAGCAAAATTACTTCATCCTTTTCACTATCTTGAATATAACGTTATCTAAAGATATGTAAAATCTTGATAATCAACCCTTTGTTAGTGTTTTTACTATATAGATGAATCTATTATTTATTTATCCATTAACTCTACGATCTACCTCTATCTCAGTTCTATGTTAGAATATGGCGATATGTCCATAACACGAGAACATCAAAGGTACGACGCGAAGTTGCCCCAGGAACATTTATTTGACGGTACCGTGAATCACGTGAAGTTGTCAGACGTACAACGCATATCTGACGTATATAAACAAAAAGGAATTCGTGCCTGAAAAATCGTTTTACTTTATACAAAAATGGCATATAATCGCAGGGATCAAAGAAAGAGATGATCGAATTTGGCACTCGTTAAACTTGGTATTAATTGCAGCTTGCAGCTACTCCTGTG
Organism: Hartigia nigra; assembly: GCA_031001745.1. Classification (NCBI taxonomy): domain Eukaryota; kingdom Metazoa; phylum Arthropoda; class Insecta; order Hymenoptera; family Cephidae; genus Hartigia; species Hartigia nigra. Next base: position 1,099,453 of record JARPRG010000406.1, read on the forward strand.
CGACGGCTGCATAATTGATGGGGCATTCTTTAGCCTGTACGAACGGCGGTTCAATTTAACGTTGTACATTCATCAAGCCGGGGTGCATAAGTACCCCATCAGCAGATTCGTAAGCGTAGCTATTTCAGTCGTCCAGACTCCGATCGTCGGTCCTGTCGCTATTCCCATTTCCATTTACATTCCCGTTCCCCTATTTCCATCGAAGCGACCGATTCTCCACGACGGTTTGTCGCCTTTCAAAGAAAGTTAATACTCGTCGACCTTTCCTCGTGCAAATATCAAATGCCTCGCGCGGCTCTCTATTTTTATCTGGCCTTCTCCTCTGTACCTCGAGGAACGAGAGGGAAAAAAAAAGCAACAATCAATTCACGAAAAAAGCTCTGGGCACACGACAAGCTGCGAGAATCTTTCGCAGAGGACTGACTACTCGTTGAATATACGCAGTGGTGTTCGGGACTATTTTTTATGATGGCTGGATACTTTGGAAAAATATATTGGATGCTGCAAAAGGGGCCTTTATTTTTTTTCTTCTTTTTCGAGGAAGCGAAAGTTCGGGTAGCGAGATGGAAGAAAGTTTCTTGAAAGGTTCGAAGAAAGATTTACTCTGGAAATTGTCGACGTCATTGTTATAGACGTCGAAGAGTATCGTCGTAAGAAGAAGATGACGTTTAATCTCGGTGATAAAATACACTTACAGACCCGGAAATAAATATGCCCGTTAAACTTACCAGGGAATTGCGGATCGTATCGAATTGATAAGCTTTAAGAATCTACAGGCTTTTACCTCGAGTGCAAAGTGTCACAAACAGAAACGTGTTGTAATACGATCCAAAGGCTGTGCGAGCGAAACGCCAGTAAATTCTTCACGAGCGTTCGATGGGACGAAACGAAATTCCTCTTCCTCCTTCCTTCTCTCTCTCTCTCTCTTTAATATCCACAAAATATTTTATACCGACGTTTTCCATTTTCAAAGAATATTTCCTGCTGCCCTAGCCACGTGAATTTTTCCCTAGATAATTTTCCTCCTAACCATTGCCTGCGACTGACTCTCGAGTGGGAGCAGCTGCTTGTGAAGTTTACACTAAAAAAAATAGCCCAACAACAAAGTCTCTTCCAAATTATCCTGAACGCATGATCCAATTTGTAGAAGCTACTATCATACCCTCCATACCTCCCCTCTCTCACGTAGCCCTTCTATCAACTCTACATGTCTTCTTTTTCGCTCACTGAAACCTCCCCCGCTGTATCCACCAAGTACTTTCCCCCCGTTAGAAAGCAAACCGTGTGACGCGTCGAGATTTAAAGAAGAAAAAGGGCAGAGCGTCAGTCTAACGCACCGTTCAGACTCTTCCTGGAGACGTAAATAAGCTTGACAGACTCGACCATGAAGGAGGATAGCGTCTAGGAGTGAAAAAAAAACACAAGAAAGAAAATTTGGGAAGTCAGCATAAGCGTGTGCTTTGCAACGAGGGTGTGCGGGGGGAGGAGGAGTAAATGGACGCGAACGACGGAACTAATTGGTCGAGCGTATCGGTGCCGTTTACGATCTTCTTCTGGAATGACGTTTCTATATTTACGTGACTGCTATAGCGGTGGCGGCGGCGGCGGACAGTGTAACGTAACGTAACGTAACGTGGCGAGCGACATCGGCGCCATAAGCACATTCGGCAACGTCGGGAGCGTCAGGAGCGTCGTGACGAGTGTCAAGAGTGCTGCTGTACGTTCTGTACGGCCTACAGAGTGTGCACGTTCTACGCTCTGCAGCTGGTCCAACGTACACAGGTACACACTGCTCCGTAGCCACGGTATGCTGTGTAGGTAAATTCATGGTGGGGGACATTGACTAATCCAGTTAATCTTAGAGGGAGAACCCACGTGGAATGTAACTGTCAGGCGGTTTATTGGATTACGCGTTTACTAAATTTTATTCCCCACAGAGTTTGGTAGGCGGAGTAGGACAGGACCCAATGACATTTTAAGTTGTAGGACGATGTTGTTCCTAAAATTCCGTACTTCACAATTTGGGAATTACTTGCACTCTCTCAGCACCACTCATAATTTATGATATATCTTTCAGATTGATTGGAATACAATTGGCTAAGACTGTTTTAATTATAACTGGTATAATTATCGTGTCTCGTTTATCCACGTCGTCGTGGAAACATTCGACAGGATGTGCGCGCGCAACCTGACACTGTTACGGGGCGCGTTTTTTTCAAAATAAAATGAAAGCCAAGTGAATCATGCCCAGATAAATCATAGCCGGCGGAGTTTATTCTTCCCGCTCTGAAGGTTCCAGCGGGTGACCAAGTTTCGCCTGTAATCCTTTATCTGGAGCTCGTTCGTCATCGAAATACTCGGTTTACAAGCGTTAGAGTCAACCTCGACCCACCAGCAGACGTATACAGTAATGGTGGAAACAGTCTGCCGGGGGAAAAACAAAAAATAAAACGTCTGGGGCTTATAGGGTTTGAACTACCGTCGTCGATGAATGTTATCTCTGGCTGCTATTGATAACACTGACATTCTTGTCAAGTTCAGGGGGAAGTCTGGCAGATGCAGCCAAGGGTACACAAAAAAATTTCTTAATACGATTCCGGTCCTTCATTTTCGGTAAGACGGCGTGAAAAATTCAAGCACTGAATTATTCAGACGGAATTGCCAGGGGCGTCTGTCCAACCCTCGGTGGGGCTAGGGCGTCGCGACGCGACGAGCTCCACGCAATATTTTCACGCAAAATTACTTACGAAACTAATTTCTCAGAATTAATATTCATAGGCGCATTCGCGAAAATGACGTGCTTTAAAAACAATTTAATTAGGCCTACTTCCCAGGAGACGACCTTTGTCCAGCTATGGGATGAACGTCAATCTGGAACACCTGTACCTAATTTAACCTAATTTACCGTGTTAAAGGAGATTTCATCGAGATCAGCCTTAACGCTGGCTTTTTGTACAGTGAATAAGTCAGTTAGTAAAAAAAACCAGAAAATATCAATCATAGGGTTTAACTAACCTCTTAAGGTTTTACGGGTTTTTTCCATTTCTCTACATCCACTTCTATTCCTTCATTGTATAATCCTGTCTCTTTCTCTCGACATAGTCGCTGATTACGTAACTACGACCACTAACTTCTCAAACAGTACTTATAAAGGTACGCCATTTCGCTTTTACTCGGTTCAAACGAAAATTCGTGTAATCCCATCCGGCAAATTCAAACTTCAACTTTTCCCGCTATATCGAATTTATTTAGTTTGCCAAATTGAAACAGGCGTCGTTACTGGGCGTTACGTTCACTTATCAAAGTACCAGATCGTATTCCTATTTTATTAACATAGGCAGAAACTACTGAGGCAGAAGTAGCAGCGGCCTCGTTACTTAATACCTAAGAGACAGGAGGGACTTTGCAGATGAGCACGTGAACCGCAGACTAACCTGCTTATGTATTTTATAAAACCTGACGCCAGTGCCATCCGATACGTGTATGTCAAATCAATGCGATATTCTTACTTCGCGTATCGACTTCTTTGTTGCTCGTCTTTCACAATCTCACAGTGTCAGTCTCTTCTTTTTTTCTCATTTTGACAAGAAACGACGTTTCTTCGAGCACCGCATTGCGTTTACTATTACTATACCTTCGTCAATGTCCAATAATTGAGAAGTTTCACTTTGAGATTTCAACTTTGATCTAATCTTCCGGGCTTTGAAGGAAATCACGCTGTAACCCCTATTTCAACCGGTCCTTCTCTCTCCCCATATAAATATAACGTTCGATACGATCAGGATTAATTTAATCCAGTTTAAAAGTTGTTTTATAAATACACGAATACGCAATTTACGTAATTTTATAATAATAATGACAATAATGGATCAACGTAAGAAAAACTTTTTTTTTTTTCCCCCCCTATAACAGGGAACGTCTGCCCTTATCAGATAGGGTGGCGTGACCTGGGGATATATAATTCATGTCATCCCTTTGTCAAAAACTGGCAGTTTACTTGGTTCTCAAGTGCGACATGTGTTAACGCTAAAATCATATAAGGGTGTTCATCCCTTGGCACGTGTATTCTACTATATATATATATATATCTAGATATATGCGAGGATGATAAGTTGCTTATGTGTTTACACAGGGTGGCAGCCGTGTAAGCATATAGAAACGTAAAGCAGGCCAACACGAGAGAAGGGTATCTTGGCTTTTTCCTAAGGGTGTGATTAACTCTAGTTTATTTCCGCCTGCGCAATCGAAGAGACCCGAAGTGGCTCACGAGATAAAGAAGTCTGTCGATGGGCGTCTCTGGATTATTCTGAATACACAGACCGTTAATTATTCAAGTTTTATAATTCATCAATAAATTTCTAGCTTATTATCCGTACAGACTATTCGTAGTAATTTGACGCTCCGTGTCAAGAAAGTCCGTAGGTGGTATTCGTTTACTTAATTTTTTTGGATTCTATAACAAAAAAATATCGTTACGCTCGTCGGCGAAAAAAAGGAGGGGGACTGTAGTAGTCTGAAAATTTGTAAGCCACTTCTCTGCGCTCTGTGCTCGACGTTCTGGGCTACTTTATAAAAGTAACGTTTTCACGGTTTCACGTAGCACCTATAATAACGCTTAGTTGTTACGCTATGTTGCATTTACAAGGCGAGTAGAAAACTCTGTTAATTTATACAGCCAGTTACGTACCTGGTTAGGGCTTACCGTGTATCAGGAGTTTACAAGATGTACGAGAGAGACGCAATAAAAAAGAAATAAAGAAGAAAAACGTACGTCAAAATATATATGAGTTTCGTATTCAGTTTTCACGTATGGTAACGCAATGGAGATTTTGTCTGCGCAGTGTCGAACTTATCGACTGTATTCGATCTGCATAGTGGATCCGCAATTTGATACGTGATTAGAAAGGAATTTTGTAAAGAAAATAATATTTTGAATGTTTTTTTTTTTTTCGTATGAATCGTACATATCGATTAGCTGTAAAGTAAATCCAACGACAGATTATTCAAGAGTACCGGATCTGCACGTACGTTGCGTAATATTTTTCGAAACTGTTGGTAACTGTCGGGTAAACTATCTCGGGCATACGCACGTACTACCGTAGGATGACAACTATAAATTTGTGATATCGTACCATTAATCGTTTTACCGATCGCTCTGTTCGAGTACATCGAGTGTGGCTGTTACGTAATAAATAAGCGGGAGAGACGTACACTTTGAATTTTCGATACCAGTCAGAATCACTATTATGTAAAATTTGCAAAGAGCTCTGTTCGTTCGATGTTTATAGGAAGATTGGTCTGCTCGCGTAGGAAGTACGTGCCAAATGGGAGAATATGGAGATTGTGGAAAAATGAATGGGTAAAATGGAAGAAAGAATGAAAGAATCTCTATTGATTTTCACTCTAGATGAATTTAATCTTTTCATCAGCATTCTGGACTTTTCGAATGAGTCCGTGAATTAACTCTGCCGAAATTTCCATTTCGAGTTTGACTAGGGTCGTAACCTTTCGGGGACTGTGTTTTAGCATTTGAAATTAATTAGAGTATATGGTCAACATTGACCTGTAGCAGTATAGAGTAGGTGGTCCTCTGACCGGGTTACCTTTGAACTCGAGATTAGATACATACAAGGCTGAAGCTGATTGCGTTTATCGAATGTCACAAATATTTTGCAAAATTATCAATTTTTTTAAATTGATCTTTGTATCCCGTTTTTTTTTTTCTTACAAATTTTATTTTCGCTTCTTTTATCTTTCGGATGAATTTTTATGTAGACTTTCATCGATCAGATTCTTAAATCCAGCTTATAAGAATCGAGTTCATTTTTATATGAGATTTTGAAAAATTCGAATTTTCCTTTTTATAACATTTTTTTCATTCTCTCAACTTCCTATCCTTTCTAGCTTTGTACAAATGTCGAGCGTTGCACCGATTCTCCAAGGCGATGCACCCGAGGAAATGCACTGCGCCTTGCACCGTATTTGTAATATCCGCCTGGAATCTCTTTGATAGTTCGAACAAGCATCCAAGCGTATCTCGTGTTCTTCAATGTCTAGAATTTTCGAGCATGTATGACTCGCGTACAACAAAAATCAGTTTCTGAAATTATAAATAGATCGTGTAGAATATTTTCATGAAATTCGTAAAAATAAAATTCCGCCTCGTGTAACAAAAATGGAGATATCGATATCTTATTCTCCGATATACCTAACGAACCACATACGTGTATAGCTATATAAAAAAACGTATATAACCGGACCTTGATAAATCGCTCTAGATACACGGCCGATCAATCTTTCGTAAATAAGAAATGGAGTAATAAAAAAAATTGATGAACCGTTAATCATATTATTCAAGCGAAACAAGAGCCTCCGTCATTACAGGGTGTAAAGTATAGACGTCTAATATATATATATAAAGGTCAAATTCTCAGAGCTCAATCAAGTCGCTCGTTATTTCTCATTGCACATTGCATCGGCAAAAAAGTTCCTGCGATAACGACGTTAAAAACAGTTGCCAGTGTAAACGAAAATTTTGTTCTTCATTTTATTAAAAAAATAACAAAAAACCCTTTCTACAAAAATCAAATAATTCACGAAAAATCAGTACGTTTATTTTTGTACAGCATTAAATTTGACTTCCCTTGCAAAGTTGTTTACTACGAATCCTGTTTCATACATTGACAACAACAAAAAGTGCTTTATGAACACAGAACGTAGCTTCGTTCGTATTCGACTCTCTCGGCTGACCTACTGGCGAACCTAATTCCATTCAACTTTATCCCATCTTACTCGACTCGTGCCGTACCAGCGCACCTATATTTCCCGGCTCTTTCATTGCAATCGGAAATAATAGAGTTCGTTATCACGAGCGGAGCAGCGCAATAAAGAATTACCACGAGACTTCCTTAAAAGTTACGAGTTGGCCCAGAGTCACTGTTACACAGGAGAAAATTGTATGCGAATAAAAGTAATCTCTCGATGTTATAACTCCGACTGAAATATAGATTGCATCTTTGAAATTGAGATTTTACCGATAAAGATACCTTACGTACGTCCTCCACACACGATCCTTCCCCCCTTTTCAAATTCTTTTCCCGCGATACTTTAAATTCCTTCAAGTATTTCGAATTGCGACAGTTTAAGAACTTCTTTAACGATACTTTGCGTAAGGCTCTGTGCTAACGTAATCTTTCACTTTTATTTTTCATGTCCATATCACGGAACGACGATTCTCCATGTTCTTCTGGCTGATGTTTACAATAACGACCTTCTTGTTTCTCCGCCGATGGCGCTGGTGATGGTAATGGTGACGGTAACATTAACAATAACTGGTGACGGTATAACTTTCTTATTTAACGATATCCAATGCAACATTAATAAACATTGTATCGTGTTACGATGTCTATACACTTTTATTGTATCCTTTATCGTACCTTCGTTCTCGTTATCATTAACTTGGTTATTCGCACTCGACCATATTATTTTGTTTCGCATATTCATGAAATTTCTTTCTGCACTCTATATTATTCATTCTTATGTCTTTTCACCTAATTGACTTGACTTTTGTTTTATCGTATGGATCCGATGTTCTCTTGGCTAATTAATCTAGCCCTTTTATCAGGCACGCTAAAGACTTATCAGCGGGCTGCTTGCGACGAGGAAACAATGACGCTCAAGTGTCCACTTGGTACGACTATTTCGGTGACTCTAGCGCGTTACGGAAGAGCCGATGGAGCCAGTGGCGGAAGGTGCAGTACACCTTATCCAGTCCTCGATGAACAGCAGACAAATCGCACCTGCTTTTGGCCAAATGCATTGCAGGTACGTATCAGTAGGGTGTGCTGTGATAAATTTCTCCTAAAGATCCTTATCAGTGCGGACAAATATTTCAATGAGGACACTAGGGCGATTTTTTGAACTTTTCATTTCGTAACTCTCGGTACTGTAATACAGTGATAAGCCAACCGGGTAGGAACTAGATGGAAAAATTGTTTTCGTGGGAATTTTTCAGAAAATATTGTATCCTAATTTTATAAAATTGTTGGATCGTATCGATCGACCTGATAAGTTTCGAGATTTGTTTTCATCGCGAAATCATTTCCAGTCTAGGTATAAGCATCAGATCTTTTCAAAGTTTTTTTTGTTTACTTTCTCAAAGACTCAAATCATCCTTTGTCGTACTTCAAACTCACAGAATATTCCCATTTAAGGAATGATTAATTTCATTAATTAACCCACGGCAGTTGGTACCACTTACAAATAGGAGGTGCTCCAAAAAATTAGCCTATGGCAATATTATCCCTTGGAACTTTATCTCCGGATAGTCGAGATAACGATGGACGAAGACGTAAGATAAAAATTGAAAGTTAAAGAACAGCAGAGTATAAAGATAACCGAAAAATATATTTTTTATAAATTTCCTCGCGATTATCAGAAATCGCAGTTTACCCTTTTTCATTACAGGTTTTTTGCGATTATTCTTTTTTTTTTTATTTTCACGAAACGAGCTTGAAATTTCTTTGTCTCTCCAGTCAGGCACGCTCTAGAGACTTTTCGGTTCAGTTCCCATTATTCGTCGGACAAACTTTTTACCGCTACGGCGGCTCGCTTTTACTTGGATTTATCGTCGCGATCAAATTCAGCTCAAACTGCCTGAATTATCGTCTCCGCTTCTTCCATCTTCCTTTGTTTCTTCGTTATATTATATTTCACGTTTCTTCAGACAGACACCTTAAGACGGACACTTTAACTCGTACATTCACACTACTCGGTACCGCGTTCCACAAAATGTCAAAGGTAAAACAAACATCGAATTTATCTCACGAGTGAAATATCTTGGAATTTATTTGTCAAGCAAAAACAACGAAACTATATACGAAATTGCGAGGAGCTACACACATAGACAAAAGATCTATTCCTGTGTCTGATTAAACTACCGCGGAATGTTGGTATTTCACCTTTGTCGAGAAACCCTCAATAAACTATTGGTATGTTCGGTAATACAAGTCTCCCTCTCTCCGTCTCTCTTCCTCTCATACATTCCAAAACATAGAGGAGGATCTTTCTTAAGACCCCGAGTATCACGGACTGTTTCTTTCGCCATGTACAGTCTGTACGGAGTTGAACAATTCTTTTTACCTAATGATGTCTGGATATCTCATGATTAGGTTCAGGTATCATTTTGGTATAACGGTCCAGTCTATATTTTCAGCTTGGGAATGTACGGTCTTGGTACGAACAATGTATAGTTTTGATGATCCGTACACCAGGGAGGTATTTTTCAGTGGAGCTTTTGAAAATTATAAAAATACTTTTCCACATCGTGCTTTCTTTACCGTAATATGTTAGCTGTTAGCCACAATAGGAATCTTCGAACATTCATCCAGGAGGCATCCCCACTTTTCTTTATTGATTTCATATTTCACGTTTCGATGCTCCCAAAAGGGCTATTGTGGCTGTGCGATCCTCTGTGCTTCCAATGCTTGCGAAAATCGAGTAATTCCTTTATCTTCTTATTTGTTCTTTTTTTTTTATATACTTTCAACAGTCCTTTAACCCCCCCTCGGTATCCTTCCTCGACTCCCTTGTATAGTCCGTACCCTTATTTCCTTCGCTGCAACGTGCCCACTCGTTATCGTTTCATGGACAGGGTGAAGTCAACCTCAACTCAAGGCTACGAGCTCCGTTGAAATTGCTTACGCAATTATAGTCTCCGAGCAAGGACTCTTATTTTCATGAGTTTTACACCTTTTTATACTTTTTTTTTTCTCGAAAGAAAATAGATATAGCTGAAAATATGTATTGGAGCGTCAACTGATTTTTGTCGCGTTCAATTTTTTGTTGTTCCGATAGGGTGAAACTTTTTTTTCGATATTGAACACTCTTGCTTTTTATATTTATTTTTTTTTACTTTGCAAGTAAATTTCATTACTGTTAGAGAAACGAAAATAATACGGAGGTACGAGGAATTTGGAAAATAAAAAAACTAAGGGTAGAGTCAGCAGCTTAAAGTTTTGACGAACAGGGTTTACGTTAACTATGACCATCGCGAAGTGAATATCCTCGCAATGTACTTCATCTCCATTAGAGCATCGCCGGGCTTTCACGTAAATCGGACGCGCCGTCATTATTTCGTATTCTTGTACAGGAAACATTTTTACCGAAAGGAAACTTCTCTCGAAGAATATGTTAGAACTTTGAAGGAAGGAAGCGAAGAAAAGTGAAGCAACGATGGGGCAGGTAAAAAAAAAGAAATGAAGAAAAATAAAGAAGCATCCGCGGACTCTCTAAAAATTGAGAGAACAACAAGCAAAGTACAAGTATAATCGTTCGGTCTGATAGGATCGAACGTAAATTCTCCATTACGTAAGTAATCTCCTTCTTAGGTAAAAGAGATCCAATTTATAAAGTGATCCAGCGATCAGTGACATTGGGGATTAGATGAAGTTATCTAAGTTAACGGAAATGACGTCATACCTCGTACCAACACTAGTCCACGCTTATTACGTAATTTGCGTAAAGCATCCGTAGCACCGTTGATTTTTTTTTTTAAGAGCAGCAAAACTTTTGAACTTTAAACATGATTTTTCTACAAATTCTTCATATTTGGCGAATCATAATAAATTTTGTAAAATTTCTTTTAAACATTCAAATGGTATATCGATATTCGATTATCCCAATATCTCGAACCGCTTGAATAATTCGATTTTTCATTCGCACGATATATCGTATGGCATTCCATGTGGTTTCTTCCTTCTTTTTTTTTTCCTCTTTAAAATACCTATTGCTCCGGTAGTACCATGGTAGTATTATAGCATGGTATTTCTCGCAACCGAACAGGATCCAAAGGAATTTTCGATTGCTTTAGCTTTTATTGAAACACGTAAGTCTCTGGGTATTTGAAACGCATGCTGCTCGACGTGGCAAAATAAGATGGCTTTGCTATATTCAAAAAACCAAAAAGCTACGTCAATTTATTACCGCAAAATTCATTTTCACGCGTCTATAAATTATCACGTGGAATTTAGCTAAGGTAACGTTCAAGATATTTGCTGGCTGCCTTTGCGAAATACTTTTTGAAATTGGAATCGTGTAGTCGACAAAGGATTTCGAAAGCCAGAGAAAAGGTTAAGTATTCCAAGTATAATAACACAGGAAAATTCTACACCCACTCGTTCACTGTTTATCTTGTAAATTCGCAATACATGAAATTGCAAGGGTCTCCGGAATCCCGATGGGACTGACCAATCGAGGATACGCAAACCGAAAGGGATGTTAAGGGCTTACGAAGTTTCGGAAGGTTTCGCATTTCGATGATGATTTGATAAAACACGCTGGACCACACTCATACACTCGCCCAGACCCTGTTGTTTTATCATTAAGAGTGTCGAGGCTTGCGTAGCTTCGCGTCTTTCTTAAATATTGACTTAGGCTTTCATATCTACCAACCCCCCCTCCCCAGAATATTTGCCGTCATTAAAAGTTTGTCCTGAAAAGACTTGCGTTTGCCTCTGTTTGAACGTGAAACCCCTGCCGAAAAGTCCTAATTCGCATAATTCGACGTTCATCCGAATAAATATCTTTTCCCACGTTTTCACTCCGAGCAAGCTAATGTTTACGTGTGTCAATTTGGTTTTTTCAAATTTTTCAAACAAAAAAAAAAGGGCCGAACGTGAGAACGTCATAAAAATTCACGGGGCACTTCTCTAGAGATCTATTGGATCGTTCCTCAAAGTTTTCTTCCAGGTTGGATAATAGACGGTATAGTAATTCCAAGTTCTTTCCACCCCACCACCCACCGCACCATCCTCGAATTATTTCCAACTGTCATAAAACTTTTTCCAGTTTCAAAAACGTCGAAAATATTCGCGATCATTTGTTTCGGTGCTTTAAAAAAGTTAAGCAATTCCGATTGTTTTGGAATTGCATAGATGGAACGTAATGTGTTTCGATTAGGCATGAGGTTTATGCGTTCCGAACTAGCGGTTCAACTTGCGGACTCGTTCGAGTGCTGGGCTGCAAGAGAATCTGGTTCTGAATAATCAGAGAAATTCCATAAGCTGGTTAGAAGGTTTATCCCCCAAGTATCGCTCGACCACTGTTAGCTCTAGTGGACACATACGTGGAGTAGCTGTTTACGATCCTTGCGCAATTCGTTACCACTAACTAGCATCAAAATAACGAGTCAATTTCGCAATTGGAATTTATCCTCGATTCTCAAATACGAAAATAAACAATTTTATACATTTCTTTTCTTCTTCCTTCCTTTTGACTCTACCATATAAATATC
>JARPRG010000406.1:1111844-1144243 GCA_031001745.1 Hartigia nigra
TCATTATATGCACCCCTAACTTACTATCTTACGCGTAAATTACGAATAGTTATCAGCCTAGTAACAATAGTCTCTTTCGAACTACCAAATGCACTGATAGGAAAACCAGAAATGGCAGAGCTTGAGGAAAACAGAAAAAAAAAGGTACGATGCTCTCAGCTAATATTTGCCTAAAACTAATTTATTAATTGAGACAAAATAAAATAAATAATATAAATGGATACTCGACCGGAGCATCGATTAACTCCACTTCGATGATCCACACCTTTTCGTTGAAGGAAGAGAGACCATGATGATTCGTTAGTTCCTTCCATTTCACACCCTCCTCCCCCGTTGACCTCGTCCTATGACGTCTTTCTTTCTTCCCTGAACATTCGTCTTCCGTTTCCGGCGATTCTCAGTGAAAACTCAACCTCCCTAGGAACTTCCCAATCAACGTCAAGAAAGCATCTGTGCTTTTCTTCTGACACAGTCGCTCCGCAGTATTCATCAACAGGGCATTCAACAAGTTGAAAAATGAATTACATGTACCGTTGGGTCAATATTGAAATACCGCACTGATCCTTGATCCCAGGTCCCAGTTCATAGAAGTGGCATGGAAGTTGGCCCTAAAGTGAGCGGGTGGTCTGAATGACGCGTTAGTACTCACTGTTGCAGACGGTGGTCGAGGTCTGCCAGAAGAAGAGGCAGTGCAAGTTCAACACCAGCCCGAAGACCTTCCAGGGCGACCCCTGTCCAGGACAACCTAAATACATCGAGGTCGCCTACAAATGTCGTCCATGTGAGTATCGATAAGAACACTGTATATCTCTGACATACGAAGGTCATGGCACGTTGGGTTCTGCATAAATCAATTTTTTCTTTCGCACCATCGATAACCAAAGGTTCCCATATAACAACTGACCATTCACTCTACCCCTTGGCTCTCTGACCCTCGAGAAAACATTGGAAAAGTTTAGCAACGTGCTTCGGCTGTGAAATCGATTGGTCGGCCATTTGCAATGTTCTTTCTTGTTGTTTCCTCGACCAACGATACCAGCGCTAACGGTAAAAAGGTCATGACCTGACAAATTATTGCCTATCTGTCGGTTGGGTCTGTGTGTATCCCTCTAAACTCACTCTACTTCATCCAGGACGGCATTGATGAGCTTGCCTGGAAATAAAAGTGCCAATTGAAACCTTGACGGAATCGCACGCTCGGAAACACGAAAACAGAGAGACACACAGAAACGTCGTTGCTTTTGTTTTTATTTTTCCGATCGCCCAGTTCATGCAAATTATACTTCACGAGGCAGCAATTAATTGACGTTCTATTCTCGTGTATTTGTTTCAATCATACTCACTGCTCCATACGGTAGTTACAGCTGTCCCTCGTTTCGATGCAATTTTTCGTATGGCGTCCATCCCGTTACCTATGTTACGTCAGAGGTCATTGGGCAATTATACAACAACAAAAAATAGAAAATTCCTCAAACAGTATCAGCGTCATCTCATATGTGACGAGTAAGAAGATCGAAGGATATAGAATAAAATTTTCCGTGTTACGATAAAGGACAAAGGTTATCGCAGCAACCGACACGACAGGCGAGTACAAGGGGGATGAAAATTATGGCTCCAGGTATAATTACACTTGCGCAACTCGACGACTAAAGTAAAGACGTACCTCAGGCGACAACTTGCGCTGAGGAAGTCGCGGTCGCCAGGACGAAGTTTCTCGCGATGTTTCACAGCGATTACTCATTCGCCACAAAATCCTTGAAGCGGATTAACAACGCGTATCCTTTAACAACGCTAAACTCTAATCAATGAAAATTTGTTTTGTTTTTTTGTCAAACGGTTGACACGTCACGGCAGTGCGCAATGCGCGTCCGAAGAATTAATAGGATGGATTAGGCACGTCCGTATAAATGCTGTTGCGCAAGCGAGATCCGCACTCGTTGTCTCTCTCACTCTCGCACATACTCAGGACAATATGTGACACGTGTGGCCAATGAATTTGCGGAGAGACGCGCGAAACGGAGCCGTTGGCTGGGTTTGGCATGTTACGTGACGCGTGCTATGTAATCGTCACTCTGACGTATTACACCTGGATGCTACCGGCTGCCACTGCGGCCGCACTGTACCCAAGTGTAACGTCTCTCGGCCGTTTAATTACAACTGGCAATCGAGATAACGAAGTCTCAGCCATTTTTGATCTCAGGAGGTCCTCCTGTCGATTGCTCCCTAGGAGCTAACCAAGGTGGTAATCGAGAAGGTCCCTCTCCTCTGGGACCCTGTAGCATCAGGAATCCTCTTTTGCCTGAAAAAAAAATGATGTTGAGGGCCGAGAGGAGCGGGAGAGTGGGTGGAAGGAAGCGAAGGGGTAAACTTAAAGGGGTGAGTAAGAAAATCCTAGAGCCAAAAAATAAGGGGAGGGAAAAGAGTGAAGAGATTGAAGTCTATTGACTTCGAGATAAGTAGGTCGATTAAGTGCTGGTTACGTGATAGAGGGATGTGGATTCCATTGTTCGTTACTAAAAGATTCTCCAATAAATTATTCCTTTCTCGTCAATTAACTTTGAACCGCTACTAAACTTTCGATGGACTTCGGTCCAACCAGTCGACTCTTCTGTTCTATTCTCTCCTATCTATTCAATGAGACACGTTCCTGCGGTATTGCCAAAGACTGAAAGAGCAGTCGAAAGTTCTTTTTATAGGAGTGGAGTGCACGTAAAAGAATGGCGATTTCATGATTTTATTGAGTCATGGTTTATGACGTTGCTATGTTGTTGTAGTGAAGAGAAAGGTCGTAGTTCAGAACGAGAAAGTTGAAAAACTTCAACTGCCATAAATCTGAAGCTCAATAAAGTCCCTGGGGTGGGCATGAGACTTTGTCTCGAGCATAAATGCAGTGGCTATATGTGGGCCGTGAAGTTGTCCGCGGACATTAAGTGGTGGTCAGCAATCGAATCGAAACGTCAGTCGATAGAAAGTTTAACGATCGGAGCGCGTTGCGAACTTTGGATCATTGCGATTTTCATTTTTATTCCGTTTCGTTATTTCGAGCTTGATATTCTATGGCAATTTAGTATGCCGTTGGCATTTGCCTCGTTAGCCTGTGCTCTGTGTAGTCTTCCTTTTCTCTGGAAAAAGTCGATGTACTTTTATCTCTTTTATTTTTCACAATTGATTCACGTAACTTTTTCGATGATCCATCATGCGCTTTCTTTGCATTACAAATTGCTTGCGACTCTCACGGGCTTTGATATAGATCTAAGGGAAATTCAATTTTTTAATCATCGAGCGATCCATTCGATCGTCACCCTGTCTGTGACTATGTATATATAGATCGGTTTGAGAGTTTTGCTATTTTCTTCTTTTAGTTCCTACTTTCGCGTAAAGTTAGTATGGGTGGGAAGTTGCTTGTAAGAAAAGTTGATGGGTCCTGTCACTGGCACACTTGTTGGTGTCAGGCAAGAACTTGCGCAAAAAATTGGGGGTAAATATAGTCGCGCACTCGAATGCTCCAACTGGACTAAAGAACGGCACTTGGGGCAGCTGCGGTGAATGGAATTTGGATTGTTTAATTTAGCAAGGGACTATCGAAAATTTTGAAAAGCTTAAAGCACTGCTGTACCCGTACATAACGTTTATTTAATAGCATAGCTTTATTGGATATGTTACGTATGTTTTGCCGCGTTTATAATCTAATGTCAACTGGTGAATTAAATCATTAAGATTAATCGGCAATTTCATCCGTGTGAAATTATAACGATCCATCGAATCACTACATGCATTGGCGATAAACAATTAATTTGTTCTTCTGTACGAAGGAGGCTTGTGAGAGGAATTTGATTTTCGCATCGAGCCAATGAAATTGCGTTGAATTTAATTTTTTAAAAATGGAGCGAATGGTAGAAGGTAGGAAGATGGTTAAAAAAAAAATGGAAAATTTGCATAAAACTTAAAGGGGATACAAATATTGTTAAACTTGTGTGAAAAATCTTCTTTATTTGTTTCAGACGAATTTCGAAGCAAGGTGGCTTGCGAGAACGAAGTTATAAACCTTGATTGTTATCCTGGACGTAGAGTGGCCATATACAGTGCATCCTTTGGAAGAACGGAATACGAATCGCTCCAATGTCCACAGCCTCACGGAGTCATAGAGGAGAGTGAGTATCCATTTTTATGTAACGAGACAAAGAGAATTTACACTATTCTTACGTACAGGATACTCTATTCTATTTCTTAACGCTCCTTCTTCTTATCTTCTCTGATGGCGCAAGACCTTGATAACAAAAGACATCCTAGAGATTTAATAAAAAGTATTAGTAGGTCAATCCGATATCTCAAGTCCTTCAAAAGTTACGACCATTCAAAGACGCATCCATAATGGGAGTCAATAAGAAGAAGAATATCTCACTCACGATCCTTATGACCACAGAATATCTTTATTTTCTATAGACGGAAGTACGTTTTAATCATAGAAAAAAAAACGTATTTCCAAAACGTGGCATTTCGGAAGTTAGTGAAATCTTCAAATAACGACAGGTTCTAGGAAAATTATTTTTTGCGTTGACAATTTCTTTCGATACTCCAATCGATTTCTTTTCTTGATAAAATTCGATCGGTTGCTCGGAGAGTTATTGGCAGCGGTTTAATAATTTGTATTGTTGCGATAATGGCCGAAAGAACGACACCCACGGCAGCCACGAGTGTAAGTGTCGGATGAACATTGAATTGCAATTGTTCTTATTTCCCCCAAGAGAACTCTCCGAAGTATTCACCCTTACTTCTTGTAGCTCTGTTCCGAGTCCTCCTTCTATTAGTTTACACTCTCTGACTTCTTTGCTAGTACGAAAGAATTAATTAAGGTTTCTTACAGCCTGTACAGTGAGCTACGCGACGGAGACTGTGATGAACATGTGTCATGGAAAAAGACACTGCACGGTGGCTGCTAACAGTACGACCTTCGGCGACCCCTGCAGACCCGACAGCAGGATGTATCTCAAAGTCGTCTACACCTGTGGTGAGTACAGTGAATGTATAAAAATACAATTAACAAACGGAGGATGAAAATTTGTTTGTATTATTTATAAAAAATTAATTACGTATCCAAAAATGCATTTTTAAAAATTGATAGAGAAAAATGCAAAATTTACGTATTTTTTTGCGGTTTTAAATATCGTTCCTGCGATAACCTCTTATTGCTTCGTCTCGCTCGTCATCCTGATCTTGCTTATCCGACGTCTGGCGTCGAACGTCACTGTATCTCAGGAGCGATAAGACGAAAGACGTGTAACGTCACTTTTTCAAAGTGCAGCGCTCGCTAGTTTCAACACAAAGCTCCGACACACTCGCATCGTTCGCGACGCTTTCAGCAGACACTGGAGAACTGACCTGGAATAATCATCGACTACCCTCAAAGTCTAATTGGATCCGCACGAACGGCTTATAGTGACGAGCTGACGAGGAATCAAGATACAGCGCAAGACAAATTAGTTCTTCTCAGCGATAAAGTTTTAACGGGGGGAAAAAAAGGATATTCATACATTAAAGATTCCTCGAAACAAACAAAAGTTTCAATTCTGTTAATGGTCAGTCGTATCATACGTCACAATGCGTCGCGACGTTCATCCCCTAACGATCCAGTAATACCAGTATGTATATTTTGAATGGCAAACAGTCCTTCCCAGTCACTGTCTACAGATTTCGATTTGTAGGTTACGTATGAATTTAATGAGGAATCATTATAGTCGTCAGCGATATTCAGACCGCGCGAAACGCATCGGTATACCTGCGTAATTCGAGCTCTCGAGATCGTCGAGATATAGTTTAGCTTTGCTCGTTGACCCAGTTGTGGTCCATCCAGCATCCGTTAGTCGCCATCCGAGATTGTTTACGTTTTCTGATGGGATTTAGTGGAAAGCTCGAGTACCGATAAGCACCAGCTTGCCTGAGATCCGTCTAGGAAAGTATAGTCACTGAGACGTAGGATACCATAATTATTTGTTTGCACGGAAAACACTAGGAAAAAGCTCTTTTCATTCGAAACTCTGGCTAAAGATTCTCGACAATGGGGAGACAAAGGCGAACGGATGTGCTTGTAGAAATGACAGGGTACGTCAAACGTATGGAAAAAGTTTTTTTTTTTTCTCCTGCGTTAAAACGATATAGCTGAAACC
Source organism: Hartigia nigra (assembly GCA_031001745.1). Taxonomy (NCBI): domain Eukaryota; kingdom Metazoa; phylum Arthropoda; class Insecta; order Hymenoptera; family Cephidae; genus Hartigia; species Hartigia nigra. The sequence continues at coordinate 1,118,009 of JARPRG010000406.1, forward strand.
TTGGAAACTCGTGAATGTTGTCAATCACGTCACTTTCGATGTATAAAAATTAACGTACTCTTAAGGGTGTGTCAATATTTTTCTTTGACTCTCTCTCTCTCTCTCTCTCTCTGCGCCACTCTCACGGTGCTATAGAAAACTCCTGGAATATGTATCGTACGCTTCCATTAACGTATCGTCTTGACAAATACATATGTATCCGTGTTATGTATTTCGAATGCCGGAAGAACGGTACATGCTGGAATATTGGGGAATATCAAAAGTCCATTATTTAACATTTCTCTGGATGAAGTTCGCGTGAAATTGATCCTTTTGCATCGTTCAGGATCCCATCGATATTTGCACGAAGCTCCCTCGGCACATTAATTGTCCCAAGATATTCATACAGTGCCGAAGGTATTTCCGAATCATGTATTCCCTCCATTTCTTGCGTCACATGTTCCAAGTACGGCTTTCTACTACGCCCCATTTGCGAATCATACGAAACGCGTGCGTTACGCGTGCTCCATATAATATCGCAAACAATTGGAAATTCCTGAAGGCATCGGTGCTCCGTGTACATTGAAATTCATTAGCAGCCTAGCTAGCACGGTCACTTCTCTCTCTCTTTCTCTCTTTCTCCTTGTGCGATGTTCTTCCTTTTCTATTCCCACAGTCCCCTATATATTCTCACGTGACGCTTTCGATTGCCAAGCACGAGTCAAAGCTAAATCGAGGGCGAACGCAGTTCAACTGCGAGAACAGCTTGACACTTATCTTTTAAAAATAAACAACTTTTAGCCTGATCATTTTCAAGCAAGTCCTTGGACTCTTTGCATGACTACAATTGTGGCCATTGTTGGTATTGTTGGTGATACCGTTTAATGGATGAATTTAATGAATGAGAGAGAGAGAGAGCTCGGATTGAAAAAAAAGAGAGACAGAGCAGGCTTGAAAGGTTAGTAGTGGGTCCTACAGATTCCTTCTTTTTTTTTCCCGAAAAAACTTCTCAAACACTCTGATCACGAATTCCCTCGACCGAACTGACTCGGAGTGAAGTAGAAATCCAATTCCCTTCGATTCGGTGGAAAATGTTTGATGCTGCGAACGTTTTCACTGTTGAAAAGGTTTCCCGTACGCGTGTAAGTCCTCATCGTTCTTTGTGCTTCAGGGCTTGTTATTCTTTCCGCTTCTTACGTAGCCACGAACGTTATTACCTTCCTTCGTTGGAATTCAGAATGATTAATAACGTTATTTACGTTCGTGTTATTTTTAGGAACACGACAACAATGAATACGCATGAATCACGCTCGTGCTTCCTGTAGATTTGAATTTCGAAACAGACAGCCAGGCACGATAGCCCAAAACAATGTCGATTTTCTTCTGACGAATTCAGACTTCGGGGCTTTATTTTATTTTAGGTTTTTTTTGGTCAAAATTTGCCAGGTCGCTTTGACGCTCGAGGTGCGTATGAATATTTGAGGCCGACGGGCGCAAAGTACGTTTGCATATTTCACACTGTTAACTCACGCAGGCTCATTGAGTCATAGTACTGCGCCCGTCGATACAACTCGCAGCTTTGTTTTTTTTATATCTTTTATGCTTCTCCTTCTACCTATTTATAATACATACTCTTCGAATCGAACGTATACCGAACTGCCACTTCTGCTTCCATCTACTCTCTGGACTATTAATATGCTATGAAAATTGCCTTCGACTGTACCATTGAATATCGAATATCGAACACCTCAGCAAGATCAGTCAGTTCCCTAGTCGGCCTAGTGGCTCGGGGAAAAATAAAAATCCTTTCCACTTATACTTCTTTGGGATTTTATTTATTACGTATTTTTTTTTTATTTATTATACATATACCCCTCATACGTTCTACGTACACAGTTTGCTCGTACGTGATTTGCTTTCCTAGTTGTCGATCGGCAAGTACCTTGCGAAAAGTTGTCAGGAACTTATCGACAAGTCCTAATTGGATATTCGACCTAACGGAGTCAAGATTGATCGAGCCTCACTGACGCAACGGGACTTACCAGCCTTCGTTTAATTGTATGTTACCAAAGTTTGAATTTCTCATGAATTGTTCTTTTTTTTATATTATTTTTTTTTCCATTCATAATTTTTCCAGTATAATTACTGCAACTGGAGATATTAGACGGAGCGAAGTGTTTATCGCGTTCTGGGATGTTGCATCTTTTTAATGCAATGATAATAACAATCACAAGTATTTACCTAAGGAAACAATATCAGGCACCAAGGGTGTATGCTTTGCTCTCGTAAAAATCGAGACGATATTATAAGGTTAAGGAAAGGGACAAGAGCGGTCGGTGTAAAATAAATAATAGTATGAGAGCGAGAGAGAAGGATAGTCAAATCTTACGACTTGAGTTATGAGAAATGAAAAACGACGAGTGAGATCGTATACGTCTTGTAGTACATCCGTGTTACCACGAGATTATCCGAAAGATGCCATTTCGTGTTCTACCGCGATCAATGCAGCCCCTTGAAAATTTATGGAAAAGTGTTCCGCCCGGAGGCAAAACTGTCGCGAAGGGGTGATGTTGAAAATACCCGAAGAAATATGATGGGATAAACAGACAAAGAGAAGAAGAAGAAAAAGAAGAAGGAAGGAAGGAACGTAGGAGTGGAAGAGAGAAGAAAGGAAGGAAGGAAAGGGAGAGAGCAGGTCGAATGAAAGGTGGGATAAGGTGAGACGTAAGAATAAAAGGAAAACCGTCCGGGAACGCGAGAGGCTAAAAAAGTGGCGGAAGCTTCACCGAGAATACTGGACCAGGCCTGAGTTTTGTATTCATACGGAGCCCCGCGATAAATTCTCCAGTGTTGACGTGGGAATTGAATTCCCTTTTCGCTAAAGGCTACAGTAACCAAAGTCGAACCAATGCCCGAACGCTTGAACGTAACCAACATACATACGAGTGAACGAATCGCGTCGCCAATTTTTCACGAGAAATAGAAGAAAAAAAGTCCATTACAATCGTGGTCGTTCTGCGAAGCGTTCTAGAATTCGATGGATTTGATCGTCCGTGCGCCAATGTAGTTTCGGCTATACCACAACTACCGGCTTAACGATTTGTTAGGTACCGATTACGTGTATGTTTTTTTTTTTTTTTGAGGGAGGGAGAATTCGTTGTAGAACGGTTTATAAATAATTTGTTTTTTTAATTCTCTTCGACCGCTTCGTTCTTCGTGCGTCTTCGATTTGGCGAGTGAAACGACTGGAGCGATGCTGAAGGATCGAAGGAGATAGCAGAAAGAGACTGACAGAAAAGCTTAGGGTAGTAGCTTTCCTTCTTTTGTTTTCTTTGCTTGTTTGCCTTTGAGAAGACGCGAGGAACAAAGAAATGATACGAAAGAGAACGCAGTTCAGCGACGTGGATTATTTAACGTGGCGAACGGAATTTTTGAAAACCATCCTTGTAATAATTGCGCTGCAGCTACCTCTACTGTCTCTGGCTTGGAAGTAATTTCCCCACTGACACTGTCCACTGGCAATGAGAGTGAATTCTCTTTTACAAGTTACATAGACGGCTGGATATTCCGTATTCTGGATGAAACCATTAGCCGTGCCCATTATCCGACCCTTATAATGCAGGTAGCTGCCATTCGCGTGCATACACGCGTTGTCCGTTCATTGCGTTTAACCGCGTGAACTCGGCGGTCCGGAGAATACTGAAAATTAACAGGATTAACATTGAAGCGTAATTTTTCCATTTTATACATTTTGCAGTGCAGTGATGCTGTTAGGATATAAAAAAAAAAGTACTTTGAAAACACCAACCGAACTAATGGTTCGTGTCTGGGCTAAATTGTCATACCGTTACACAGCCACTATGCACTTTAATCCGGACACACAAAATTATTCTATCAGCCACAGTATCCCTTGGTCGAAGCTAATTTAATTCTTTCACAAATTTACTGCATTCACTTTATTTATTATTTCGAGCACAAAGTGTTATTTGAAAATCAGACGAGCTTCGCCGGCCGTGTTCACCGAATGGTTCCACGCACACGGCTGAACAATGCATGGGGATGCTTCACGGCTGTAGATTCGATCAAAGTAACGAGAGGCAACCCTTTTCTCGTGAAGTAACGTGCGTGACGAAACGCTCGTAATATCTTACTACAAATTTACTCAGTTATGTAACCTACTGCGTGAGTCTGCATTAGCATGAGTTCAGCGACTTGCTAAAAGTTCCTATCTTTTACTGCCGAGCAAACGTGGCTGCTTTCACGGAAGGCAATTCGCAAGTTGAGCATCGCGAAAAAATTGCTTCGATTTCTCATTTACTCTTATTCTCTGTCGTATACTCGATACGTCAGTGTGACAAGGATAAGAGACTATTCACCTTTCTCCTAGCACGGTTCGTCGATTTTAACAAACGTTTCTCACGACACTTTTCAATAACCTGAATTATATTTCATCTCCGAATTTTCTAGAACATCTCATAGCCGTGCGTACATCGGTCAGTCTTCTTTGTCCGTTCTGCCGTCTATGTTTTATTTTCCATTTTTTTTTTTTACTGTCACTAGTCACACGCTCCAATTGCTTGATCCCAAATATGAATATATGAGCAACAATGTGAAAGCTTTGGCGGTAGTTTCGAACGTTGAAATTGATTTCGACGACGACGAGCAACACGGTAGAGCTGATCTTATCTATGCGTCGAGGAAGTAGAAAGCGTCCTGTCTTCCTGCTGCCCCGATAAAAATGACCTAGATACCATGAAAACTTTTTCGTTAGCCAATATTGGCCAATACGAAGCTATACGGTCATTTTGAAAATTACGCTCTGCCAGTCATAATGAAAATGACCCGTTCTTATAACTCTTCCGGCAAATGACCTACGTCAAATCTTTGAACACTTCGCGAGCGTGTCTTGGTTCCTAATTGTTTCGGATAACTTTCCGTATAAAAAAAGCTGCACTATTACGTCAGGCATTAATAACGCTTCGTTACCCACAAGTTCCAACAGACATTATCCCCGGAACTTGAGATACTTGCCTCAACTGCAGCCTCCCTCCAGAAACTTATAAAAAATAAACATAATGCCTGAATTGCACAATCGGAGTATCCCCTAAAGATGATACTTCGCACCAAACGTCCTTCATCCTCCCATCTTTTCAACCCTGTTCCATATTCATACTTCTGTAAAAAACAAAAAAGTTCAAATTCAAAATAACAGTCACCCATTCAACTCTTTGTAATATTCTGTAGGTTTTTCTCGAGGATCGTAAGATCTTCTTAACGAAGAAACAAACGTCGAAGATTTGCTTGACGCAGCATACGATAAATTCCCAAAACCATTTGTCAGAGTAGGCCCGTATGTCGTGACTGTCCTCTTGGCTCCATTCTTCTTGCCGTACTCTGTTCCTACTCTGCTTTTGCTACTTGTCCCAAAGTACTCGTGAAACTGCAAATCGATAACGCAATCCGTTCCGGATGCTGTAGCTACCTACACACTATGAACGATATATACTTATGGACCACCGTTCGAACGTTTCACAGTGCCAGCCTCTAGTAGCACGTTGTAAGGAGATGAAGGACACATATGGTCACACCAGCCACTCGTGGTCTGATAGCAAACTGACCATATGCCGATATAGCTATAGGGTAGCCATGCACGAACTTTGACATTCGAAGAAGAAGCTTGTCCTTTTTTTTTTTAAAATCTTTTCGTGTTTTACAGTATCGTATGGAAACTTAAAATGAAAATGTAAAATAATACTTTGACAAGTCAGGAGGATCGACGACGATGTAAACTGACAAAGCAAGTCCTATAACGTATTTTGGGAGCGCCATTGGACTCCAGTGAGATATCCAGGTTGGGATAATTGGATGAATTTAGTCAATGTAACGTAGGGGTACGCGGGACTGATTGCTCTGTACAAGCAGACGGTCTGTCAACCGTATATACTGATTATCCGAATCGAATCGATTTGCTTCTCCCGGTTCTCATATTATATTGCCATTGTTGTTTACTGAAATCAAAAACGCGTATGACGTACGTACACAAAGAATGATTTAAATGCGACGTGTTTGTTTTTGTGGATTTTGAATGAAAATTTCATACAGGATTAAACGGTGGGGAAAAAAACCCTGAGAGGGTGACTTTATCTTGACAGAGTTGGCCTTGGTCTGTTTAAACTGTGTAGCACGAGCACAGACTGTGTACTTGGTGCAATAAACTTAAAGCGGCTAATCTTTGTCAATGGGGATTGGTCTTTCGTGTAAAGCAACCTTATTAACGAGGTTGGTCTGACTTATCCGGATGAATCCGGTTATAACCAGCTAGTATCCTGGCGTATCCTGGCGGTCGGCTGTGAAATATAGGACGGCGGCCTCTCTTCTTGCCAAGGACCATGCCGATATCTCTTGCTGATGGGACTTTGGGGAACAATTATAACATCCCCAAGCCCTTGCCGCTTTCCTTGGGCTTGACTCCCTTCTACGAGGTAACCCGTTCGAGGACGCTTTATTACCTGGCAGCTTCCGGCAAACGGCTTTCGGCTAGATACAACCAAGTTGTGATGATTTATTTTTTTACCATTTCAAGATATCCTCGAATCGTCTTACTGCTCTTGTTCGATATTTTGAATTTAATTAAATTTAGGCTGCCAGAACCCTTATATAACTTTCCTGTGTAATATTTCGCTTCCGCTTCTGCTTAACAATTTTTTGGTATATCCATGACAAATATTTTCAAATGAACAATACTAATTATGTTTTAGGAATTGAGTTTTCAAGTATTTTTTTTTTTATTACGATAGTCTTTTTTTTCTGTTTTCCGATTGTCAATTCTTGTAGATGCTCCGCATGCAGCACTGTCCTGGCAGCGTGCCCGACTTCCGTCTGCATTCGTCATAAGGCCAGGCCCGGTATGCAAGCCTGGTTTCTTTTTCGAAGATGCTTTGATTGCTCGTCGACGAATCAGCTTTTGGATATTTTCAAGATTTCTTCGTTGCCAGGAAAAATAACTGTTTTTTTTTTTTTACCGATCGAGCGCGATCCACGCGTGGAATTCGCGAACGACGTGACGGTCGATTGGTCGGCTTTTCAGGCGACGACTAACCAGTAAATCGGAGAAATGGCCAAACCGAAAATAACAGCCATTGTTATTTATTCTTGCAGTAGAAAATATATACATAAAATATTACCGCGTACGGGCATTCAATATTTCCACGTTTCATTCCATAACGAATTTTCTGTATGGTAATCCAAATTTGAAAAAGATACATGCTCCTTTATGGACTACATAAATTTTCGAACGAACGTTAATTCTAATTCATGTCTGAACATCTGGCAAAAAAACAACTATAACAAAAAATCTACGAGCTAAGTGGTATTAAAAAGAAAATGTCTAACAACTTACCAGCAACAAATTTAGAAGGGGGAACAACAACGGAATTACGTAAATGCGTCTTGACATTTGCAAGTTAAAGCAAAGACCTTAGGAAAACTCAGTCTACAGATTTCAAAGAGGGTTACTCAGAACGAGAAGAACTAAACTTCTTCCTGTTTCTTAAACGCCTTTACTGCGCCCTGTGGGTTCGACATTGGGATCAATGAGGAAAAATCAAAAGCCCATACCGTATCACTTGCAATCATTAGTCACGAATTAAAGGTTAAATCGTTCGCCGTATTAATTATTGAACCAGCTAATAATTAAAGGAGTTCTCCAGATCTAAAAATATCAAACGATAATAAGCTCAATGTTTCCCATTGGTACCTACTAAATTCCTTGATTAAAAAAAATTGCATTTTCTTGGTAACTCCTAAAAAAAAATCACTGAATTTTCAACATGCTTCGTTTCTTTCGCGCATCCGTATTCGTATTTCCAATAATAAAAAGAAAAAGATCAGACCACTTTTTGTAAACATTCGTACATAAAATTCCTGCGAGTGAGATCATTCTTTTATATTTGGCAACCCCGTTCAGCAGAGTAGCAGTTGCATTCGTTATTTCGTTTACGCTAGATAGCAGTGACCAAGATTGCTTTTAAAATTCCAGTAAAAACCGTGCTCTGAATTTTGGTTTAACGTTATCGTTCGTTGTTATAGAGATGTACTTTTTTTTTTAATAAGAAAGAAAATTACATACACAGCCAACGCGCGTCCTTTGCTTGGACTTGTTATATTCTTTTTTTTTTACCCTTTTTCTCTCTTTCCTAGTCACTGCTCAGTGTATTTTGCACTTTCTGGTCCCTTTCTGTAAAAGGAGCATTACCCGCTGGCTGCCTGCGTTCTCTGTGCCAAAGCCATAATTGAGCGTTTGATGCTTCCGCGCTGGCTCTAATTTGTTTGGGATTCTGTACCACGTAGAGGTTGAGGCTTCGGCATTTCTCGGCTCTTGTTAGCTGCTATACGAACGCGAGATACTCCATTGCATATTATCCAATGAATGCGATAATGTACCTCGGGAATAGCGTGTGCTTTCGCTCTCTCTCTCTCTCTCTCTCTTTCTATCCGCAACATACTCCCCAAGCTTAGTCTGTTCTCCTTCTTCCAGTAAGTCCCCACCGGGATTCGGCCAAAGGGATCGAGTACATATTCCCGTAATACTCCATTGTATCATCAAGTATGGGAAATTGCTGTTAAATTACAATTATAAATTGCGAAATCGTAACTATCCGAATTGCTGGAGAAATTGAACCAATTCGTTTGATAATTGCACTGAGGATGCTTTGTGCCTGCTTATTCGCGTGGTTAAAAGTTATTTCCGTCTATATATATATACAAGTCAGTTGCTATTGGCGAAATATTCTCGAATTATTGTTACTGTGTAAGTAGGAGTCTGAAAATTGCGACATTGACTTAATGAATGTACTGTTGACAGGAGTAGGGGTAAACATTGACCTAACCTCTTATTCAATCCCATCTGCTTCGGTAACATGTTAACAATTTTGTACACGGTAACAATACTAGGGATCGTAACAATACGAAATTCACCTGCACCCGTATACGAAGCAGCGCAGTTTTATTCTGCTAAAAATATAAATTTTCATATCCAAAAATCCAACAAAACGTACCGTCGCTCGATAGTCATATTTTTTCGTGATATCGTTAACAAACATAGAATTTGTTTTTATCCACTCTGCAAATATTACATGACGACAATCGTTAATAATATAATAAATTACAGTCGCTGGAGAAAAAATTTGTCAAAATATATATAAGAAAATATAGCCACTATTCAAAATAAGATATTTCTAACTCCACTCTACTTCTACGCCATAAATCAAAATATTCTTTGTTGTGACAGTTCCCAGCGAAGTTCTGCGCGAACAGTACAAAGGCCCAATGGAACCGGACGAGCTGGATGTGCTTCACGAGTTTGAGGAAGGATTCGACAGAACGGATTTTCGAGCTGAATTCAGTCCGAGTCCTAATCTGGAAGGACCTCAGCCTCAGCCACGGGACAACGACTCAAGGAGCAGTCCTACAGTCAGTTCCTCACCGCCGAAAGCCAGAACAAATAATGATGGTAAGTACGGAAGTAAACTTACCGACTTACGACTATTCTCTCTCTCTCTCTCTCTCTCTGTCGATCTCATTCTTTCTATCTCTTCACGTACTAGCTTTACTTATAGGTACTGTTGCTCACTTTATTACCCGTTAAAGTACGTGCCACTCGATCTGCACTGACACAGTTGGCTATGCCGACGTTACGTATCTTTCCGAAAACTCGGAAAAGAATCATAAAATGCCAACGACCACAGTTCACGGGCTCCTCCCACCGTACGCTCATCCCCTTTCAAATGTTTTACAAAAGCTTTGAATATTTATGTACTTACGGATTTTACGAAAGTTAAACGTCAACCCGTACTAGACCACCAACCAAAACCAACCAGTCAGACCACCCACGGGCTCCATTTTGCCAAGCCACATTAACACCCAACGTGGCCATTACAGTGTCCTGAATGTGGCGACGTGTCGCCGGGTTTCGATATTAGTTTCCAATAGCGTAGGGACCAGGGAACTAATCCTGCAGTCGGTCGACCGGCAGGAGCTATGGTTTGCTTCCATTCTACGAGCATTTCCCCCCGTTCACTCGTTCAACGTGTTTTATGCTCGCAGCAAAAATATTAGCTGCTCAAAGAAATACCACGGGTTTAACGTACGTCTGCTAATAATTTTCAGTATCTCGAATGATTATCGATCGAAAATATCGAAACGTCATAATAGGGTTCGGGTTTTGGAATATTGGTATATGGTTGTCTGTCTATCGAACGGCTGTTTGTCAATGGTTGATAGCCAAACGCACTTTAGTCTGTCCGACACTTGCTTCTCTCAATTCAATCGGCGCTTTGATGTTTGATTGACTATTACCACTGATTGCATAACATCGAAAATCGACCATTGACAATTTAATTGCATGAAAATTTGTCGAGTCGCGACAAGAATATCAGTCACTGTCAACGTTCGACGTCGGTGCTCTATGGCTTGGCTGAAACGCAAAACCCACTTTGTTAACAAGGCGTATAATCAGCGTTGAGAATTGAAGCCTTTCGCCGAAATCGCAAAACGCTGCAATTCGCGAATCAAGTAACTGGAAGGAAAATCAGGAATGTCACGTATATAACGGAGGTTGCAGCTCAAACAGCTCGCAAATAGGAATTTCTAGTTAACCAGCATTCTCCAAGTTTGCCAGCTTTCGAAACGGCGGCTTTGGTTTCCGTTTCCGGTTCTGAGGAAACGGGCCAAAGCTCTAATGAATTCGTCGGCGCTGTGCAATGCGTGTAATAGGATATCTATTGGGTAAAGGAGTCGACATTAATGGACCTTCTAAGGGTACAGCAGATCAAATAATTCCATACTACACGAGTGATCCTTTAACGGGAGGAAAGTTTATTCTTCGTTTAATAATAGGAGAGACGCCAGCAGGATTTAAGCTTAAAGGATTCTCTTCGCACTAGTGAAATGATAGGTTGACCATACAGTAGAGAGTCGAGCATGGCTACGTTATTGCAGTTATTACGAGGCAGCGCTAGCGCGAGTTGAATGGGCGAATTGCTCGTAAAGTTTGAGGTTCTTTTGTATCAAAATGAAAAGTCGATTCAAAATGGAGTAATTAAGTTGCCGAGATTCGAGAGGAGTTATATGGTATGTTGGCAGAGGGGGAGATGCGTTTGTGAAAAATATTAATATTTTTTTCTTTTTACTATGGGCTTGGGTTGGGTCAGAGGTTATACTGGTTTAATTACAAGTTCGTGTATAGTCAGTGTGTTCGATTAAGGCTTGGCAATGAGCCTTGAAACACAACCGGAAGATTTATTTGGTTAAATGTAAGAACAGTAAAATCTTAGGTTAGAAGATTAAGGCTACTAGACGATAGAGGGTGGTAGTGGCTATGGTTTCAGAAAGTTTTACTTTATTTACGAGCAAATGGATTTAATCAAAACGAAGAGCTAATTAAATGTAATGGTTGCGCCGGAAAAGAACGGTTACTGCTTTTCTCGATATGAAATTCTGGGAAATTCAACTTGGAGTTTTATGCCGTTTCTTTGATATATTTATATATCCTTATATATATATATATCTATATGTCCTTTCGTGCCATTAACGACGAATTTCTATAAAGTCCGCAATCGCCATTTTCACTCGCTCTTTCTCTCGTCGTTCGATCATAATTTCTCGGTTTATCCCGGCCCCATAAACGACGCCAGAAACTGAACTTTTCTCCTGCACTTTTGAAAGTCATCTTCGTTCCTATAGCGACCCCCACCCGTCATGAATTGATTTCCAAGGAAGTGGAAGTGGAGTCGAAGTGGCGACCTGGCTGGGTTGTGCAAACAATAGTCGCAAATAAATGTCTATCAAAAAACGTCTATATTTTGGAAATGCTTTACAGCCCTGCAACGCCACTGTTATCTTTTGTGATTCGAATTCAAAATAACATGGGAACGTAAGTTTCCGAAAATTCTAAATTCACAGAAAGACGTTCCACTCCTCGGATAATCAATAAACGCTTCGACGATTAATTGAAGTGAATTTTGTTTTTTTTTTTAAATTTCCGCCATACTAAAAATTCTTACGAAACTTCCATCTCATGTAAAATTTCCAGAAAACTTCTGACTCGTTAGGTACGATTCAGAGGATCTCTTGAGAATTGGCGAAAATCTCGTAGGGTGGCAAAAAACGAAGAAGGGGTAGGTGAAGGGAGAAAGGCCTAAGGGTGTGATCGCAAAAAGGTGAAAATATAAGAGACTACGGCGATTAAATTATTGATATTAAAAAATGTTCTCGTTAGCAAGGATTAATACTTTTTAATGGATCCCAGAAGTGCCGGCGTCGCGACGCTGATGAATTCACAATGTCGTCGACACTGTACACCTAGGCTATAGTGTATTTTATAAATATTAAATTCTCACAAGAGTCAGTCGAGATCGGTCGTCGTTACAGTCAGCATGTGTCAGTGCAGATGGACCATCCAGGATTTTCTTATTAAAATGCACGCGTTGTTTGCCTGTTTTTACGTTTGCCTGTTTATTCGCTCGCATCGAACGTGGCGATAATAATTTGCGCAATAACACAATTATCCGCAGCATGCATCGCGGTGCAATTGTGACTATTGAGCGTCAAAGTAGTCTTACGGTAGGTAGCCATACTGTTGTAAATTGTGCACCATGTTGCGTAATGCATCTAATACATTACAGAATGTACCGCAGTAAATTGAATGCGATCCGGCTGCTGATGAGATTCCGTTATCGCAAGCTGTAAAGCTGTAAACCTGTAAACGCGTAAAGCTGCTACTCCTTCGTTAGATAATCATAAAGCACGAAACTGTATACATGGTAATTAGCATCCAACTATAGAACTTTGGTAAAGGGTGTCTCGACCCGAACCTAAATTGCACTTCACTGTACGGTCGGCCATTTTGAAAACCTTCACGTCATCATCGTATCCACCCTTATCTTACAGACCACTCGCGTCGAAGGAATATGGACGTAATTCTTTTTTTTTTTTTTCTACAAAAATAAACTACTGCGCCACTCTTGATTAACTGACAAAACAAGTGTTACGGAATTTTTCAAATTAACGTACAAACAATGCAAATTAATAATAGTGAGAGAACAGTGAAAGCAGCTTTTATACGCTGACAGTAGTCAGGCCACGTGGATATTGTTTTTTGAATTTCTAATTGGCTGAGGCAGGAAAAAGTGATTCTTAAGAAAATGTTATCTCGCTGATTGAGAGAGAGAGAAAGAGAGTGGGAGGAAGCTAGAGAGGGATAAATATGAAGAGGAAGGATGTACAAGTTAGTAGTTTGTACATAGTATAGGTATACACACAGTGAACGAGAGATAAGTAGGTTCCTTTGAGAGTGGCTGTAAATAACTCGGTTAAAAAAAAAGTCAGACAAGATCACTCGACTGTCTTACGCAATTGGTTTGTCTGTCGTTTTTCAACGGGACTATCGCGTTTAATAGATTCCGTCTTGTATGAAATATGCGTGTTGGGATACAATCTGACAACGAGGAATGATCGTTTGGAACCAAATGGATCTTACTTAGGGATGGTGATGAGTGGGGATGAGGGAAGAGAAGGAAGGTGGGGCTGTCTTAGGAAAATGCAGCCAAGTGATGCTGGATCGAACGAAGAAGAAGTGCAAAAATATGTCTGTATGAAATGTACGAGTCTCCGTAAGGACAGCTGGCAGCATCTTTTTCCGTTACAGGAAATAGGTTTTACTCCGTTATTTTAGCTAAATTAAAAAATCGGAATTCCCGGCGCTGATTCTCCCTGGAAATCAGTTTTATGGGAAATTAACGAAGGGGCGCGCGAACAGACACCACGCACGCTCTAATGAACCAACGGGACTCACGGATGCGGCTAGAGAATAGACCAAGGGGAGGGTGTTCCTGGAATTTCAAAAGTTTGAGAAAATGTGGAGAATTCGAGGGAAGGATATTTGTAAAAGAGCCACGCGAATTGGAAGATGGAGAATAAAAAGATTAAAAGTTTCAGTGAGTTTCTCCTGTAGGGATTCCGACTGTGCATTCCCGGTGGAATGGTATATCCGCGTGGATACCTTTTCTTTTTTTTGTTTTTCTTCTTTTCACGTTCGAAGCGCACATACGAGTTGTCGATCATCGCGAAAGTACTTTCGCATAAATTTGAATATACGCGATTATTCCCTGGGGAAATATACAAACACTACTACCATTCGGATTTACATATCGACTCCTGCTTCTCGTGTAAGCATAGATACAACACATTCCGTGTCCATCGTGATACCCAAGCCACGTGTGGTCCGTGTGCGTATGTGTGTTTGAATAACGAGATACAAAAAGGAAAAAAGAAATATTAATTTCCGATCAATGCATTTCCATTCTCATTGTACCATTAAGCAGCGTTCTAATTTCGTCTAATAATTAATTAGCTTTCTTTTTTTCATTTTCAAAAATTGAAATAATTACAAATTAATACCTCTCGAGTGATAACAATGTTTGCTTTACCTAAAGGTCATATTTGGTTATGTAATTAGTCTAAACGTACCTACGTACGAAGGTCAGTTATATCAGGGAGTGTTTAGAAAATCGTAGATAAGCGAGAAGACGTATCAGAATGGTGTCACGACGTAATCCTACGACAGAGATAAGGCAGCTTCCACTTCGCTTCTTCTTCGAAGATACTAAAACGCTTCTCTCTCATTTACACGTGTATACTCATTGTTAGTATTATAATAGAACTTAGTCCAGCAGCAAGTGCTGGTACTGAAGGAAGTCTCTCGTGTAAGTGCATCGAAATTTTTGATATTTTTCGTGGGAAAGTTGTCTGGCTGACCAGCGACCAGTGAGACTGTCGACTATGAGCTGGGAGATACATTAACTTTTCATAGTGTCTCTGTGCTCTCTTCGCGTCACTCCTTTCTTTTCCCTTTTTATGTCTTCGTCCATAAAGGCGTGCTTCTATCCTCGGCACAATTGCTACGTTGTCGTCTCTCATGAATAACTCCAGTAATTCTGGGTTTCTGACTGACGATAAAATTTTATTTCTCTCCCATATATCACTTGCGCATCGCTTCACGCATCATTCATCTGTAGCTTTTTTTTAGAGGACGGACAAAGTCAAAGTTCAATTAACAATTCTGAAAGATAATGTCGAATGTTCGTGCCAAGACCTTATAGTTTTAAATCCTGTGCTTTCTTAAAGAGTAAAATTCTTGTGTACTTTGCAACGACAATGTTTTTTTTTTTTTTTCAATTCTTTTTCTTACGGACGAGAGACTCGTAGATTTATTCATTTCTATCGTATAGACGTTGTATATATTCGTATCTGTTCATCCATTATTCAGACATATAATAGACGTTTTGTAAAGATACGTTTTTGTTAGAATCTAAAATGAGTTTTTCAGTTTTGTACTGTTTCAATGCGCAGCCAAGTGATAAGTTATTTCTTTTATATTTTTCGGCGCTAGTGGAGACGCGATACAAGTTAAGTTCGATCGGTAAGGAAGGTAAAGTGCAGAAACGTTTACGCACGTCAACCGAGGATACAACGGGGATGATGTTGGGCGACACAGGGGGTAGTAATAAAGCCGAACTAAGCACTCTACCGCCGACAAACTGTACGACAGTTGTCTACGCCTTCCCTGAGGAGGATCGTGTCATTGTCGGATATCTCAATGAGTGGATCAATGCCTACTCCTTCATATCAAGTAAGTATACACTGTATACGAATCAGCACTTAGTGGTAAAGTCCTTTCTTACCGACCGATAATACCGCGCAAGAGCGCGCCGTCGTTTATACACTGCGAGAACTGCAAGCAGGATTACGGCTACTTTACCGACCAAGCCAACCCTTAGAGCATCCATTTCCACATAGGGTAAATTCTTGAGCACCAAAGGGTGAATTACCGACTCACGCTGAATGTCGTACTCTGACGGTGATTGTCGAATTTTTCTAATCTAACGAGTTACATTTTCTATTCGTCGAGTATCGACGATACAAACGGCGAAGGAGTCTGCAACTGCTTGGCCGGCAATAGTATTGATTATTACGAAATTCGCTTTGTGGGAAGAACTCTGAGGTGATGTTGTGAAATTTGATTAGTTTAAAAGTATGTCTAAAAAAAAATTGAGGTAAAGTTGGCTCGCAGGAAAATGAGAGGAGCCACTTTGGAATATTAAAACCGCAGATTTGGCGAAACGCGCGATTCGATGGCGTTCAGAGTGAAGTCGGTACGGTCACGTGTAATTAATGTACATAACGAAGTCAACACGTTTGCATCCATCCAATAAAAATCCAGCGAACCCCTTTGTCTCCGGACTTTGTATAGAGTAATAATATCGTATAGATAGGAAGATGAATTTTCCACGCACAACCCAAGAACCATACCTCATTCTCCGATTGGTGTAGACCAAACATAAAATTCCTCTTTCAAATATTATTCCTTGTGCCTGGCAGAGTGCGCTGTTTTGCATTTCCACATTTTTGCCTTACATATTTCGGATTTCGATTTCTCAACCATACACAGTCATTACCCTCCATATTCTTCCTCATATCCATACTGTATCCAGAGTGTTTGCAGTAGAACGTAGTTGTGCATGCGACTGCATTTTTTGTCGTAGATTTTTTTACATTAGAAACTGTTGTCCTCTTTTGTCCATCCTTGCTCTGTGCAGCTTATCTACATAAATTTGAATAAACATTATACGTAATACTTTTAACAATCCATTCTCACTGCATTGGACTGGATTGTGATCGAGTGGTTTTAATAGGAAAAAGAAAAAGCAAAAAAAAAACAGAAAATAAAACAAAGAAAAGAAAGTCTATAGGAAGGGTGCACGTCGAGGATAAAGGACGAGGCAATCACGTCGCCCGTACTACGAGAAAATAAAAAGATACTCTTGAGAAAGTTCATATTTCACTCGCACCTTTACCAACGTTATTTTCCGATCAAGTAAAAACACCTAGAAAATCGCTCACTAAAATTACCACGAAAATATATCTTTGAACGTTGACTTACAATTATCCATAATTATACAGAGAACCAGGAAAAATTCTACCTGTACATCATCGTTTCTGCAACCACCGGGATCCTCCTGTTCTTGGGCGTTGTGATCGGACGTCTCCTGGTGAGTCGTCATCGGGCAAAGAGGGACGCCAAGTTTCACGCAAACAACGAGCCATTGCCAAATGGTTTTACCGACGACATATCGGAAATAGATGCGGATATTGACCTTACCACTCCAGTACCGGTACCTATGCAGGACACCAGGTAATCCTTGAATAATTAATCTACCACACTAATTAAGTATTAACTCTGTAGCACAGAATTTTATAAATTAAACATTTTTTATTTTATTCTCATTTAAGGATACCGGAAACGCAATTGGCGGAACGACTTCACGGTGAACTTTACTATCGTGACGCTCGTATGCCACTGTCGCCATCTACCATTCATGGCACTCATCAAACTCATCCGAGTCATCCAGCTCATCAGATCCATCACACCTTGAACACTGGGGTACGTGTCGACCTGGGTAACCATATGGTCGGGACAGACAGTCTGCATACGATTCTACGCTCCGAGAATCCCAGGAGCCTCACCAACAAGAGCTACTATTATGGCTGACAAGAAGAAGGGGTTGTCCCACGCGAGGGACGACCCCCCTCTCTCAGTCCAGTGCCGGAAGTCAGTACCCGGAAGTACTGTTTCTAAACGGGGGTCATGCGTCTCGGTCATTGTAAATAGAAGATGGTTCATGGCGCCGCTCCCCATGTCAAAGGCATTAATTCCTCTTAATTGCTCCCATTAGCTGTCACCCTTTTCCTCCCCATTCGCACCTTTACTTATTCCACCGCTATTGGCTTCTTACCCTTATTCCTGTGGTATTCCTTTTTAATATTTTTTGTTTTCTTCTTAAACTCGTCTCCTTGCGCTCCAAGGACCTGCTTTTCAGAGCTACGGTTGGATTACTTTCGTTTTATAATCCACGTGTAGTCTACCTGCTGAAAAATGAGGAAAGAGTGCTGATAAAGGATTGCTGATTCAAGGAGGCAGGAGCTTTAAAGTAGGGGACGCTGTGATCCATTTGTTTCGTCAAAGCGAATATCGTGATTGCGAATGGGTGAACTTGTTTTTAATTGAATTATCAGATTCCAGTGAAAAATCGCTAAAGACTTTTTTTTTTTCTTAGGGAATATATCGAACTGTACATACGAATATGCGAATAATTAAATGTGGATAATATTGGAAGAGTGCGGCAGTGTGTGAAAGATTAAAGAACGCAGCTGATACTTGACATTGTGCCATTAATTAATATTCTACGAGTATACAGACTCGCGAGGCCGTAAATGTCGGGAAATCCGCAATTTCATTTTCATCTTGTATTCTTCTTTTTTTGTTTTCTTTTTCTCACTACCGTTTCCTACTTCGTTCCTTGGATTTTTCTTGATTTTCGAGTTGACGTTGGTATTTCATTGAAAGACGAACATTTTGTAAACGTCTAATACTCTGTCGAACGATCGACCCTTAATATTCGCGAATTCCTCGAAATTTCGCGGGCTTTGACATCGGCCGCTAATTTACCAGGAACGCGACAGGAGCACATTAACCGCAAGCAATTAAAGCACTCGTGAACCTCTACGCAGACTGTAGAACTGACAACAAATTAGAATACTAAGAATAAGCGAACTGGTTTTGGCATTTGTTCCATATGACTATCAAACTTCAAAAAATAAAAAATAAAAAAAACGAACCAGCAGCAAATCGACCGGTGACCCTATGGCAAATATTGAATTCGATTCGATTTGAGCAAAGATCAATAAGAGGACATTGCAAACCGACCAGCCAAATCATCTTCGCTAAAGCTCACTACCAGGATTCTTTTTTATTAAATTCTCAAGGAAATATTCGTTACGCTCACCGCTTTTTAATTGGTCTGGTTAATTAAGGCTCTTGTCGCGAGTGCAACTGAATTGCGAAGTGTAGGCCGCAGAGCTCCCTGACGCTGTAGCGAAAGATCCTAGTGGCAAGAATGTATCATTCTCTTTATATTATTCCTTCGTCTTGTCTCACGTTTCACTTGACTCTAACTTTATTTTCTCACCGTCTTACGTTTCTCCTTTTTTTTTTTTTCCTTTATTTAGTATTTCCTTATATCGTAATCGCTAGCTTCGCCTCTTGCTTGTCAACCAGCGGTGATAACAACGTAGCCTGACGTAGCTGCTCAGTCCATTAAACTCGTATATCAAGAAAAGTCAAGGAGAGCGAATGGGTTAATACTGTACCAAAGATAATTAAGATCAAATTAACGAAATGATATTTCTATTCTTGTTGAAGTATTTTCAGCGGAGTGCCTGATGCTCTGAGAAAAGGAATGGACCGTCACGATATCAGCGTCTCCATTATATCTCTTTATTCCTAATACGTATATTACCTCATCCGATATATTATAAAGCAACGACAAAAGTTCTTGATGGAAAATCAATAAAGCAGATTGAAGATGATATAATACTCGCTGATAACGTGACGACAGCCTTGATCTTAGGTCGAATAATCTTTTTTATGGAAAAAATGAACAATTATTGAACAATCGAGGGGTGTATCGTGTCAATAGGTTTCTATGCGAGTACTTAAACTTTTTGTAAATAATATTGTATAAAAAATTACTAGCTATATAATTTCACCCCACGTTGATCGACTAGAAACTAGCGTTATCCTTGACGATGATGCAATTTCGGGATATCCTTATGCGGAGTGTCCTGTCGATTTAGGATAATTAATTAATTGTATTATGCTAATTGCGAAAAATGCACCATTGGATATGTCGGCGCAAGAGTCTTCTCTTCGCATCTCCCTGTTCACCCTCTTTGACATAGTTTTGGTTTTTTAACATTCTATTGGCATATATTCATGATATGTATGGAACCAGTTGGTTTCGTGGGTGAGAAAAATTTGGAAAATTATTAAATCTCCCAGTTTCGAATTTTCCACTGATTTTTGATAACTCTGTAATCGCGAAGCGCATTAATTGCATTTGCTCACGTCACAGCTCCATTGGCTGCATCGCCGCAGGGTCATTCTGTGCGACTGAATCAAAGTGCGGAAAGTACGTAATATTTCTAGAACATGGCGGTTAGCGCTCTAGGCAACCGCCATAGTTAATGAATTATTAACGATATATCGAACGAGGGGATATATATTAATTAATAAAGACATTACCACGGATTTTACATTAGTTAAAGGATGTCCATTGTGGACAGTTCGAGGTGCCAGCACGGTCCACGCGTGTAATTATACGTATAGTAATTAAAGTTTAAATACGTTTAAGTTCGCTTAATATACCGCTCTGCGATCGTCGAGTGTTGCGGGACGAAAGTGCACGAAAATAATCTCAATGAATAAAAAAGAAAAAGAAGAAAAGGGACGAGACGAAAATTAAGAGAAGAAAGAGGAGTATCGGATAATTCATTCAGCTGCCTGCGAAATACTTACCTCTGTCGTCCACTCTTAAACCATTAGGCAAAATATCGGCAAGGAATTCTAGCATTTAAGAAGCGACGTTTCACACAAGCTAAAATATTAACGAAGAGAAAACAAATGGAACATAACCTAACTGCACGAGAGATGTACCGTTCAATACTCATATCTCATAATACATGTTTATATAACTAGGAATAATCGATTCGACGCAATGCGAGTACAGTAATTATCGTATTGTAAGTCTCTGTTGTTATATCATCAAAATAAATATGATCTATTGTCATAAAAAAGTCCACTGGATATTCGTCGTAGTCCCGTCGTCAGTCGTGTCGATTGAGATAAGAGAAAAAACATGGCGTCAATGAGGACAATGCGCGCTGACCGATCAAGACCAATCGGATAGAATCACTCTCATACTTTTTTCTTGTATTACCATGGTTTATCCTCGCCTAGTTTCTTCGTATTTTTTTTCTGCTTTTTTTTCTATTATGCTACAGTCCTCCGACACACGTCCCTCCGATCGTTCGCGAAGCTTCGTATTCCTTTTGCCAAGCAACAGCTGCCGATGACAGACTGGAAACGTAAGAAGCATAAAGAGGATACGAAGCACGTCAAGAAGAATGTCCTCGGCTGGGGATTCAATCTAAGCTTCTCTCAAAAAGAAAAGACCCATTTAGAGCGAGGATCGATCGATCGTCCCGCTCTGGTTTGATATTTTCGTCACGGTTTCCCTTTTGCAAGGTCATTAGGACACCATCAACCCCTGACGCAAATGCAAATGGGCTCACGCGCATGATACGGTTTGTATATTTTCCTATGTACATACACACACTCTTTCTCCTCTCTTGCTTCCTTCGTGTCTTTTTTTTTTTTTCTTTATCTCCACTGAATCCCGCATTCATTATCTGTGACGACCCACGGCGCTTTCACATGAATTCCCACGTGAACCTCAGGTATACCTGTAAGCTCCTGCCATATGCGAAAGACGTACGTGATTTTGCGATAAGGTATTTATTTCTCAGTCTCTTTATCCCGCTAATCTTTTTTACTCTTTTTTCTCTTTTTTGTCAAATTTTGTATTTGCCACCAAAATTAATCCTTCGGAACTTATCGTCTGCGGAGATAATTGTATTAATTTTTTACCGCGTGTCTCGTTACTGCCCGTATTCGTCAGACGCGGGCTTTAATGACGTTTAACGATTTAGCAGGCGATCGAACATTGAGACCATCCACAGTTCTGTTTCGCAATGTCAGTCAGCCACCTTTTCACCCCGGCCACCTTCTCCGCCTGACCCCCTCACTCACTCCGCCTACTGTCCATGGTCTAGTTGTCATGCGCCTATGCAATTAAGAGCCAGAGGAAATGTATTGTTAATCGGAAATGTCACATTTTCTCGTAATTGCGTTCAATAATGCAATTCAAAAGTCCAATTATTCGGTAAGCTCGTGATTGACGTTTAATATCTATCTTATACACGTTAAATACTTATCGCTGCTGATCTCTCACGCTTATTCTATGGACCGTGTATCGATCGAGAGATGCTCGTGGAAAACCCATGAAATTCTTCATCAAAAATTCAATTCCCATTTTTTCTTATCAAGCATGCACAATCCTCTATCAGATCTAATTAATGTTGCCCATGTATTTTTATAAAAAAAAAAATTAACATCCACCATCTATCCACTTATCCATTGATTCTTGTTATGACACTTCTTTCACCATTGTTCACCACGACCAGTATCGATCCCGACTGAGTTTCGATATCGTGACAAAGCCGGATATTCCATTCTACCTACACGTGGTATACGTATTACTCATTGGGATACAACCTGTGAAATGGATGAAAAAAATTGCAAAAAAAAAACTTACGTCATCAATTCGCCCAAAAAATGTTCACAATGTTCGCACGCAGCTGGGTTCACGATCAAATGACTTGGAGGATAGGCTTTATACAGGTGAACCATTATGGGGTGTCAGAAAGTGAAATGGGTGGGAGTTCGGTGGGTTTTAGGTCACGTTTGAAAAGTGTGATTCTGGGTACGACGGACCCGGCAATGGATGAGATCGTATTTGCATGGAATTACAGAGGTTTAACGGTGCTCTAGGTGTACCCTCTATCTCTCTCCCTCAGTGCCCCTAGGAGTTGGACATAGAGAGGGGTAGGTAGTAGTGCTTTGGATATATAGATATACAGACCCATGCACATCGGTACATGTATATATACATCACGGGTCGATATACCACTCCGAGGCACGGCCCCACGACACTCCTGTCAACCCCATCCCAGAGGCAACTTCGAGGTCCCCATCCTTACCCAAGTGCTACTGACTATTCCTTCCTTTATTCCGATTCTTACCATTCCTCCATTTTGCTTGCTCGTCAGATCAACGATTCCGTCGATTCACCAATTCTACAGATGCCTAGTGGACTCTGGTCTAATTTCGTGATACGGAATTAACACAGGGAATCTTAAATACTGAAGCTATAAAAAAAAAAAACAGTTTCTAATGGAAACTTTGACTATAGTCCAATTTGCTAATAATAATTTTCCATGGGAATAAGATGACCTGATGACGTAACTGACGTAGGTACTTAAACAAATAACCTGTCGTTTCGTATAGCTGCATCGGCGAACGTGCTTATTACGAGAACGCACTGCTTTTATTTTCATTATTCACGAGTGGACGGTCGAGCTCATTTAAATAGTGTTGACTAATGGTGAATGGCGACTGGCAATTATCATTGGGCAAATGATGCTTTTTAGTAAAATAATTTAAATAGTCTATGCCTAAAAATAAGGTAAGCACGCCCATATCTCAATGTTTTCATCTAACGTGCGTGTTGGGGCTGGCTATGTGCGTGCGTGGCTAGGCCGGTTATAGCATCGCTATGCTTGATTTTGTACCTTGGTAACCAGCAGAAGCAGCACTTCTGCCATGCAGGAAAAAAGAAAGTAATGATTGTTGGGCTAGGCTGCAGTGGCCATTGGCTGTTTTGTTAGCTTCATAACTCACGAGACGCGTCCGCGTGATTTTGGCAAGCATGCGAATGCTCGTAGGGGGGGTAAAAGTACGACTGCGAAAAGTTTGTCAAGCTTAACGGAGCTTCGTAGAATGATACGTACTGGGTTATATTTGGAGGTCGTGTCCGCGATCACCTGACACGCCGTTGTTTTATACCGTTGTCTGAAAAGCCCGTGAAAGCAGTGCCGTTCCGAAAGCTTAAAAAAATTCGAGAAATAAACTTTAGATCCCATTCTTGGTTTCTTTGGTAACTGGCGAAAAGTAAACTAACTTTGACGGGATGCGAAAATGCAGCAGTCTTGTCGTATTGACTCGGGCAGGAATTCTCGAAAGTTTTCCTAGTTAGCATCAGCCTTCCCCTACAACGTCATCGACGGCAATCCCTGGGTCTCGTACGTTAGTTATTGAGCTTTCGAGGAGCCCCTCTTTTGGCATCCGAAAAATTTCCTAGAATCTACCTCGACGAGACGCAATTCAGCGTAAACTAGTAAACTAATAATCTAGAGTCGAATAACGAATAAATACCAGATACTAGGTTTCCTTCTTCAGCCAGCAAAATGGACGACTCGGATCTTCCACTTTGCTCTTCGCTGCTGCATTCGAAGATTTGCAAAGCTTCGAACTGCCATTGGTGTAAATTTTGAAGAAAGTTGCCTCGAGCGAAAAGAATAAGTAGTGGGTGGGCAAGGGGGTACGGGGAAGGAGAAGATTCCTTCGGGCGACTCGTTTAACGAAAGTTTATATGTCTTTGACGTGACAGTGGGTGGTGGGAGGGCGGGAGGAGGGAGGGACGTCAGTGGCCCATAGACAAAGGAACTGTCGAGCATCCTCGAACGAATGGAGGTGAAGAGACATTCAATGTCTTTGTACTCGTGAGCTTCCAACTGGTGACAAATTGTCTGGCCGGACGAAGGAAGGTTCTGTGCCAGTTGTGCCAGTTGTGCCAGTTGTGTCACTGAGCATTAAACGGACCCTTACTCTCATCTGGTTGACGTAACAGACGTAAATTATAGCGAGGATTCGTTTTCCAAGATCTTGTAAAAGTTTCATCGTCGAATTTCCTTCTTCGCTACCGAATACGCGATATTTATGAATTTCTTGAATTCTGGCAATAAAGTTAACGCAGTTACTTTACATGGACACTAATGAACTGCCGTTGAACGACAGAACCGTAAAAATACAGTTTCCCGGGTTCGTAAGTTTGTTTTAGTGGCCCATGGGCGCCGTTCTGTGTAATTAAAGAAATGACCCAGGCTGGCGACCCTGTTTCGCATTAAACACTTTCGGCATCGCGTGCGCCGAAGAAAAGCAACGGTCGGTCCCTATCATAGTGGGTGGCAGCACCTTTTGTATATAGACGTTTCAGGCTATTCCATCTTACTTGTTTCTTGGCAGTCGCTGCTCCTTTTTCATTCTGTTTCTTTGTATTCGCTTGCGTTACGATTCATGATCGAAACAAAAAGAAATTGAGAAAGCTGAAAGGTTTTCACGTCTTTTCAATGATTCCCGACTCGCTAAGGTAGATTAACGAGACTTGCCAGTTCCGGGACGTTGAAAGGCTTATTTTTCTTGGTTTGAAAAAAAAGGGGTAAGAAAAGCCTGGTAAAATGACGATACTTACCCGAAGGAAGATGCGTATAAGATACAGCATCAAAATAATCCTGATAAATATTTTTGAAGGATCTAAGGGAGGTGGTTGGTACGTATAATATATAGGTGGTTACTGGTGACCTTAGGTGGTCCAGGACTGTTATGGATGAGTCCTAGGTGGGCGCGCTTCGTAAAATTTGCACGAGTCGAAACGACTCGGATACGAGCTGCCGGAGCCATTATTCTGCTTTATCCTCGTTTTACTGTCTTCGCAGCAACCGTGCTCCTACGATTATTTCTCTTATTCCTTCTGTTTCTTCCCCTATTTTTACGGTCGCTTACTGTCCGTGGACTTTTATGAAAATTCCAGGCCTTAACGGATATTCTGATCGGAGGAAGGAAATATGCCCAAGAATCGCGCCCTCTGATTTATACGGTAGATACCGTGAATTCAGTTTATGCAAATATTATTGCAGTTGAATTGCTCTGGCACTGCGCCCACGCGCGTGCTTCTGAATTTTGCAACAATACTGTATTTTACACTCCGTCACCTCCCCTCGTACCAACGTATTTCAAGGGACGTTAATAATCGGTATGACGGAGAAGAAAAAATTTCCTTGCAATTTACCGTCTATTCAATTATCCAGAATCGTGCCGAATCTTTCAGATCATTTTGGCCAAGGCCTGGGAATCAATCTTTCATGGGAAATTTTAAAGCCTACGCCAGGCACATTTTTGCCGATGATACTTGTGCTTGGATAATCAATAATGAGGCACCGGATGTGATCGGCATTTTTTTTTTATTAATCAAATATTCACAAGCCTCAAATTGTCAGTTTACAATGTTCACGTCAAGTCGAGGTTAAAGTAACGAACCATGAAGAACTTCTGTTCTTTGAGTCGACGCCAGTGGATGATTGATAAGGCAAACTTTCTTCAGGTATTCCCGATATCTTGATAGATTGAAACAAGACGATGAATGGCGGCGTCCTCATAAATTTACACCAAATTCACGGATATCAACTCGACCATGAAAAACTGTCTGGGCGTTCGTCCGGAGCTCAAGTGTTATTCCACTTACGGAAATTAATCGTACCTCGACCTAGCTGATATTCGCTATCTTCCGTTTCATTGAAAAACGAATTAGCTAATAGTAGTAGTAGTAGTAGTAGTAGTAGTAG
>JARPRG010000406.1:1144343-1171064 GCA_031001745.1 Hartigia nigra
TAGTAGTAGTAGTAGTAGTAGTAGTAGTAGATGGCCAATTGTTGAAAGCCGGAAGAAAGTCCATAATAACTTGAAAATGAAAAATATTACGTGGCGCGTCGCATGCCCGACGAGAAACGATTACAAAGGAGAAAACAACGTCGACAACATCTGCTTCGGTAAATGGAAAATGAGTCGATAGGCAATTTGTAAAAAAATTCTTTCGGATAAGAAAAAAAAAAGAAGAAATTCCACATTGGATCAGAAGCAGATCGAAGCCACGCGAAACGCGTATTTTCCGTCAGAACTGGAGCACCCTATAAAATCCAGATCGATAACCTGACTCGCCTCGACGGATATCTCGTTCGGGAGGCAACAAACGTGACCCTTCCGCAGGTTCCACAGTCACGAATCAATATTTCGACATGGCGAGTGTCGCGCATCAATCTCAAAAAAGTATAATATTCCAAATTTCCCTAAACTGTCTAATAAAGAAAGGCTAGAAATACGACAAAGAAAAAAAAAAAATTCTAGACATCAACGTAACAGTGGCAATCTCGTAGAGTGCTTTTGCAGTCACTTCGTGTCTGCTGACAATAAAACCAAGTAGATATCAGCGACGCAACAATAATTGTCAATAAAATGTTGCATACCATTTTTCAAGTTTGAAGGGATACCGATTCATGTGAATCAGGCCCGTGACGCGTTGATATTGGGTCAATGAAAATCAGGATGCATATGGAATGAACGGGGTCTACGGAGTGCATGGGGTTCATGGGGTGCATGACATGGACAGTACTGTTCGCCAAGGGTTGATAGCGGTCAACCACTGGCAGCCAATACGAACGATTCAGGTCAAAGTTGTTCCGACACTAGTAAACCTCCTGATAGGAGTCGGACCATCAACCCTTGCACGACTGACCTGCTTTAAAATCATAATTATTACACCTCCGCCACCCGCAAGCTTCCAACCCCCTCCAGCGTTCGCAACTTACTACCTGCACTCCCAGGTACTATTTACCTTTCTTTCTCAGATTTAGGTCGACTCTACAGCCATTGCGAGATTCTCCCACCGATGTCACAGAAGTTGACAATAAATCGATAAGAGATACATTTTTCCTTCCGTCAAGGTGGCTTTAGGCGACTTGCAAAAATTACTATAGGAATGGGAACGAGCATGGATACGAAGAGTGCGTCGAGATCGGTAATAATAATAAGACGGCAAATTGGATTGGTATGAAAATCGATCTAAACCTTTATCACGAGCATTGAGTCACGTCGAGGATTTAACGACGACACGAGCAATGGCCTCTTTTGCTTTAGCAACGTTCTCCGTAGCTACAGCCGGCTCACTCGTGAGTACCGAGTAAACTCAAAGCCGAAAGCGAAGGAAGAGCCTTAGCAGACGCCAACCGTATCGTCACGCTCCTTTGCCATAAAGCCTTCGACTAATTACCTACACTCCTTCCTAAAACATTAGCATTCGCAATGATACACCTAATCAAAGTTATAATCCTTAAGGATAACACGAGGCAAGATTGCCTCGTGTTGCCGTTCGTCCTGAACAGCGATATCACAAATATCCGTTATATGAAGCCAAGTTCACACGGCTGCAGGCTGTAGTAGCCAAGGCATCTAATAAAATCGAATCCTCAGGTGCATTTCTAGGGTTGAAGGATCCTGTCGATGTGAAGGACCTCCGAGAACAGGACTCCCTCCGCTCGAAGGATTCACTGTTAGCTTCTGTCCGCCACTGAGCGTCGCTTCCGATCAATCCCTTCAAGGACTTCACTCCCGACTCCCGGTCAGATGGGAGTACGAATAAAATGAGGGAGCGAGCTGGAAATACTGTTACGCGAGCTACGCAAGGAAGACCGTGTCGAGTGAGGGAGAGGGATGACGTCTGGCGAAGGTGGGGAGGGGGGCAGGACACGACGGGGAAAAGGGTGGCTTCTACAGAGGGATTTGAGAGGGTAGGGAAGGGAAGGGATAAAACGAGAGAGGCGTATGCCTCCATTTCAAGTTAGAGAATAATCTCCGAGGAGTTTTGGACCGGAGTAGAATGTGCTGATGGTAAGGGGAGGGACAGGGGGGGAGGGAGAGAGATAAGGTGGATAAAGAAGGGAAAAGGGTAGATTGGGGCGGGAAGGAGTGGGAAGAACAGCGACTCATTGACGGGGCACCGCACCCAGACTTCAGTGGCCCTGGAGGACACACCCTTGGAAATAAGCAAACACCCTTGTGACGCAAATTGATGGTCCTTTAAGATTCAAATGAAAATGGAAATGTTTAATGCTTTGAATTAACGTCAGAGGGCGACGGTAGATTAGGGACAATGAAATTGTGCGTGTGACGTGTCATCTAAAACTTCAAACCGATTGACCGTCTTTCTCTTATGGATAGACTCTAGTGGAGTTGTAAGTGTCTGTGATTTCTTGGGGTATCGACGTCACGATAAATCGGGGCTGAGTATCTCGGAGGATTTGGCCTATAAATACAGTGTGAATGAACCGAGCCTTACCGTCTCGTTCGAGGATTATCTGTGTCTATGCTGCTGCTGGAATTTTCATTGGTTCTCACGAAATCCTGGTATCTCGCTCTTCCTCTCCCACTTGCTGCAACCTTACGTGTCCAGGCTCTCTTAACCTCCGCTTTCTCTCGTGGGAGATAGACGTTCGTCTTTCGCTCTGAAAACTCTTGGGACTCGGCGGAACGTGGGTAGGTCGGCTTAGCAGGCAGTGAATGTCATGTAAAAACACCTTTACTGGTTGCTCTATAACTCGTTTACTGTTTACAAAATCAGGAATCTCGTGTTATATCTAATTTCATTAGGTAATAATTCCTCGTTCTTTTTACGTTTATTCTTTTTTTCTTTTTTTTTTTCGATTTCATCTTTTTCTCTTTTCAATCCTCTTACATTATCTCTTTCTCTCTTTATCGTCTCGGCGAATACAAGTGTTTGCGACTGGTAAGAAATATATATAGCGATCTAAGTAAAAACAAGATGTTTAAATGATATACCTGTTACGTCGACGCAGTTCACTGGCAGCGACTGTTGATTCGCCTCTATAGACACTGATGCATCGGGATACGAGAATACGAGAACGAGAGAATAACGTAA
The DNA here is from genome assembly GCA_031001745.1 of Hartigia nigra. NCBI lineage: Eukaryota > Metazoa > Arthropoda > Insecta > Hymenoptera > Cephidae > Hartigia > Hartigia nigra. Next base: position 1,147,444 of record JARPRG010000406.1, read on the forward strand.
ATGAGAAAGAAGAAAAAGTGCTGGGAAGACGCGTGTCTCTCGATCGTTACTCTCGAATTATCTTAAATTCACGAAACACGAAAAAACCAAAGAGATTTATCGAGCCGGAACGACACTGTCTCAAGTTTTCACTAAATCAATGGGAACGAAATGACGTATGTTTTCATGTAACGTCTTTCACGCTGTTTACATAACACGCACAGTAAATCCGTTAAACCGCCAGAGATTACAAGGCCTTGAAAACATACTTACGTAATATCATTTCAGTCTAGCCGTAAATTTTAAGACTTTTGGCGTTCATCGACTGCCCATAATAATCATGTCTTTATTTATTCCAATCGAACCATAGCGAACGTCATTTTTTCCCCATTTTCTATATTTTTCACCTATGTTTTTCTCTCTGTCTCTCTCACTCGCGCAAAAACACACATAACGCAAACACAAACACTCTTTCTCAACAAGACTTCATCCAACAATCGCAGAGCAACAGAGAGACTCTCAGAATCCAGATGTCGTTGTGTATCCAGAATGATTTTGGACATCCAGCACTCTTTTCGGCGTTATCGTTCTAATCGTTAAAACGTAAGATTTGAAACCGATACAGTTAAAGTGAGAGAAACAAAACAAAAATTAATATTCCCAGAAAAGCCACTTTAGATCGATCAGACTGATTTGATCGGAGACAGCTACAATTTAGCCAGTGTGATTATGTAGGGGAGCAGCAATGATTCCTCTAATTGAGATTGGCGGCGATACATTACTTTCCTTGGAATATTCAACGTATTAATTAATTAAGGAATCGTCCTGGGGCGATTCGTTCGATTAATCGCCACGCATCTCCTTGTACAAGGTATACAAACGACTCAGTCGAAATATCAATTAATAATAATAGTATTATTATAATAATATATGTATATTGTATATGTATATATATATAACATATCGTTCCACGAGTGGTAAATCAACAGCTCTAAGTACAAACAGCCCTTTGCGTTTAGACCAGCTAAATTTCGACATTGGGCTTTCCGACTACTTACAATCGATATAACATCCTTGCAATCGTAAACTCCTGCGATTTTCAATGTTTTTTTTTTTCTTATTTTATTTTTCTTTTCTCTTTAATTCGATAATTATTTTTCTCTCTATGTCCATAATAATATCGTGTTACAGTTAACATGTACTCTAAGGTGATTACGAATATACATTATTTTTCTTGGTTTTCGTACTCCTCTTTTTTTACTCCTGTATTCGGGTTATCGTGTGATATACTAAAATAGCATCTACACTCATTTCTTTTATTTTAATTATCCTTTTTAAATGCCTCCGTCAGACGCTCGAGGATTTCGGAACAGTCATCGACGTTCAGACGTTCATCGAGTTTCCTGGGAAGCATGCTACTCCATGATGATTTTTTACCTTTCTTTTTTTTTCTTTTTAGAACGTGCTTTAGACCGGTGAGGTTGTTGTATAAAAATCAGTAACGACCGACGCGCGACGCGTCCATTATTTAACGCCTAGATTTATATCTAAGTATCATTTCTTTTGGTACGTTAAGCTCGTGACGTAACATCTGGTGTCCGTGTGTGGGTGTGTGTTCGTGATTAAAGATTGGTCAGAGCTTTTCAGCGTTGAAAAGCGATCGAGAGAGGACATTCAGCTTCGAGATATTTTCTTGCACTTTTCTATTTCCATGAACGGCTTTGATTGGATTTTGATTGACCGTGCGGAGGACAAGGGGGATTAAAGGAGATAAGGAGTAAGGATTAGAGGATGAGTGGGAAGATTCCTTTATATTTTCTTTTGTTCGTATTTTGATTTCTTACAAGCCTTGGCAGTGCCCATATTAATTCGTGATTGGAGATATCGTAAATAGGAAAATCGTTTCGACCTGTTTTCAATTGTCGTGAAACGACCGCAAGCGAGTCCTTAGTAAAATTAAGCGAAAGTGCAGTCGAGAGAAGAAAGCGTCGATCTGTAAGTTACGGAGATAATTTATCTTTTCTCGACTTATATCAGGAAGAATCGAAACAATGTAGCCGAGTCGCATTTTGATCCTCGTACGAACTAATCGATTAATAATCTTCGATAATTCGAATCAAGCTTGTCCGACGCCCATGGATTTCACCTTGGGCCAACGTCTTAGAAAATTTATAGTTTTGAGGGAATACGAGTATCTAGATTGGCTTATAGTGCTGGGGGGGGGGGGGGGTTGGAATGTAAGAGGGGTGCATTGCCACGGAGGGAGGAAATTCGTGGAGGTTAAACTTTGTGAACGAATGAACAAATAGGTTGCATGCTGGTACACGTAATTGCACTGGGCTCGGATGTTTTTCCATCCTAAGGAGGGAATTACACGCGAAGGGTAACGTGGCTCGATATCGCGCGAGAGAAGAAGCCCGATTGTGGTAATAGAAAAAAAGAAAAAGTAAATCGAAGAAAAAAAAAAAGGAGTAAAAACAGGAAAAAAGGACAGATGGATTAACGGAAAGGATTAAAGCTAAAAAGTTTCTATTGAAACGGAAGTGGATGACGTATGCGGCACACACGCTTGGTCCACATATGCTAAATTGACTGAACGATTAAAATCTCGTACACGAGCAACAGGAACTTTTGGATGATTACATCAGATGTAATTTTTTGTTCTATCCTTTACTATTATCTTGGCCTTCCATTTTTTCTTTTTTCATTTCTTATTCCCGTTTTTTTTAAATCTTTTCTTTCATTCTTTCTTTAGACAAGACGACATTTCCGCCGTGGCGATTACATGATCAGGCCTCAAATCAAATTGGAACGACGAATATCGTATTTCCTATCGAATCAAGGGTGAATTCTATCTTTTGCTCTTCTGCTTCTTCGTCGAATAAAATCGTTGAAGAGTACGAAAGCAACATCGTTCAGATCTGCAAGGGTGTAGTCGCTTCTCTGAGAATTCCCATAAGATGACGTTAATACGCACTAGGTGTGTTTTATGCATATATTCAGTGTCAGGATCCAGCCCAAAGCGAATGCCATAGGGTCGATCAAAAGAATTTTATGCTCCTTGTAGAAAGCCTTTTCTATGCCTATTTCTAGTTTTATTATTACACGTATTTGTATTTCCCTTATTATTTTCCCCATCGTTTCTTAACCCTCGAGTAACACGAATTCTTGGATATTTCAGAAATGCGCAGTGGACTCTAGTCGCTACGAGCATTACGTATGACGAATATAAGAAGTCGTTGGAACAATTAGGCCATCTGATTAAAGCCGAGATTGAATTAATAAAAATATGATAGCCGCGTGGGATGAAAAGAAAAAGTTTTTGCAAAATATAAAGGAGAAACAGAATTTTTTTTCTTTTTTTTTCCTACCAGATGTCAAAGGTCAATAATTCAAAGTACACAGTAGCATGAGTCACCGACGTAAAATATTCCAAAAAATTAATAAGTTAACGCGCAGCATGACCAGTGTATCCGGAAATCCCCCAGTTTCTTTCGAATACAATTTTTTAAAGGCCAAATCGATAATCGATACCCGCCAGCAAGCAGATCGAATCAAACGCGTGGATCGAAACATATTTCAAAATTCTTCAGTTTTTTTCTCTGTCCGCGTTAACGTTATTCTTTCGAAACGTTTTATTAAAATTTGAGAACGGTGCCTAAGGATATTGTCGCGTGTACTAAGTATTACGTTTATACAATCTAACGACTCACGAGAAAAAAAAATGTCACAGCTTGAATCGGCTTTACCCTTGAACTATCATTGAATATCGTCGCTAACCACGTAATGGCCGCCAGCTTATACTTCATGCCTAATTAATACATGTTAACCCGTGTCTCTAGTAATTCACTTTAATCGTGTACGTGTGTATATATATATATATATATACATATACACTTGTGTATACCATTGAATATATATATATATATATCGAATTTTTAAATATTATTCATTATCCTTAGAACTGATCGATACTCTTATGTCGCTAAAATCATTCAAGATATAAAAATGTCGCACCAGGCGTACTTCATTTGACTAGAATAAGGGACGGCGTGAAAGTAGCGTCCCTCGGGATACTTACATACACGTGGTTCGCTATATCCTTTATTGCAAGAACGCGACTATCGGATTTCTCACGGGACTTGACGTATAGCTTGAACGGCGATTAAATGAAATTGTACGTGCGTGAGAGAAGCTTCTCTAATTCGATGAGGACGCCTCGTGGATTTGAGGATGCGTCAATAAAATTTTTCAGAGTTTCACAGATTTCACTTCTTTTTTTTTCTTTGTAATTTCTACGCGCGCTGATATAACCTAACCTAACAAAGCCCATACTGCACAAAATTTTAAAAAGGCGTTTCAGATATCGTTAAAACGCGTAAAAATTTCATTACTCGTGTTACCGTAATGTCTTGGAAAATCTTGTGTTACGCATGAGGAGAGACAGAACATTCGTACTCTTCGTTCAAGCACCTCGTGAAACTCCCGTTTGGTTAGTAAGTATAATTATTATTTTCGTACGTTTACGTTGCACGAGAACAGAGGCCGATTTTTCGTGATATAAAATAAATTTGTCCGATTCGTAGGCCTACGATTTAATACATTGATTCTCCTATCGAGCTTCTCTTTGTATCAAGGAGTCTCGATCTTTAGCTGCTTTATCTTGTTGTGCCTTTTTGTTGCCACCCTCCACGAAATCCTCTGAAATTCCTACGACATCGTCGTTGCACCCATTGCTAACTGTTTAAATACCTATATATGCTTCCGTTAAACGGAATACCATCCCCCCACGTCCCCCTTGTCGCATAGGCTATTATTTTGATTTATAATCAATCCTACCTATTGATAACTATCCTATCTAAAGAGAACTCAATTCCGTTTGGATTATAACGCGTAGCATTCTCACTTGATTCGACGCGAATTCGTCATATGAAATTCGCTCGTTGGACGTTCCCGCAGAAAGTAACAGACTCGATTGACGATGTACAGAAAGATAATTCAAGACTTCATCCCCGGTCGGCCTCTCAGTATACAGGCAAGTTAAAAAAGTATCGTGCTCTGAATTTTTTTGATAAATTTGGAAAATTAGAAAAAAAATACTCTATATTACGATAAGGTTCAATTCCAATGAAATTTAATACGTTGTCTAAGTAGGAATGAAAATACGTCACTTCCGTTTGCAGTTAACTACCTAATTAGACCTTTAAGGCTTAAAATTGATCATCATAGCGACGCAAGATATGTGTTGATAAGAGCATGTTAAATCAGAAGAGAAGAAGATTCCGATTCGATGCTCCCATATTTCATTCGTATCCCATCTCGCTCCTGGATACTTCTTTTCATTCGAGTCACATCCAAATCTCAGCGTCTCTCGTTTCATCGGCGATTTCATCCATTAGGTTTTATAGCGCGAAATCAGCCGTGCGCTGGGGCGCGGGAACGCAGCGGCGTACCAATACTATTTTGAGCCCCCCCCTTTTTTCTCTTTTATTTGTCTTAGCACTCTCGCAAGCACGAGACCCATTTTCAGACCTCAAAGCGCTCGATTCGCGGTTTGGCAATCTTCCACCGGATTTCTCGCCATTACAGACTTCGATATGGAGATGAATAATTTCATGAAGCATTTTTCCCTCTTCGAGCCAATCCGTCAGTCGTAAGAGCCACGAGAGTGTCGCATGTATAACACGGAGTGCGACAAATTTACTTTAATACCAGACAAACAATTAGGCCGATCGTTCGATTTCCAAGATCGCGGAGAAAGCACAAACAAAAAATAAGTAATTAAAATCAAAGAAATAAAAAAACAATTAAGCATATCGTTACATAGTGATTTACCAGAAAATCAATATTTACGAAGCAACAAGTCTCTCTTAAACTCGACAATGGAATTCGCTCTGAACGCTACAAGTTTTCCCCGTGAAATTAGGCATTCATAATTCCAGACGCCGGGAAGATCTCGAGGAAAGAAAAATAAACGAAGTTACGCTTCGCCCCAGTAGCTACTAATCTGTCTTGTCCACGAACCAAAGTATCCAGAGAACAGATACCCTTAATGACGTAGCCATATGTCCCCGCTATATATATATCCTATCCACCATCGACATGACTCATGTCAAGTTAACGTGGAGCATAATGGCCGTTACTCCTCCTTATATAATTTCTACAGTAATCAGTATCCTCCTGTACCCAGTGTACGTGACGTGTTGCCGATAGCGTCCCACGAATTGCTTAATGACGCAACAACACTGCCAACAGTGGTAGTAATCGTAGCAGCAGTATTGCTAGCAGTAGCCATAATAATATTACTAGTAGCCTCTGGTAATAATAATAATAACAATAATAGTACCGCAGTAATATAGTACTTGCACCCTCGTGGAGTAGCGATGCCGTGTATACGCGGACTCTCGGCAGCCAAAGAGAAAAACAAGATGAAGACGAGGCATCTGCACGTGACAGGTAGCAGGGGTCACGTGCAAATAAGGTAGAGGAGAGGGGATGGATACCAGCTGATGAGATGATGGAACGAGACATTTTGGAGAAGGCGTGAGAATCCTAAAGCCTAAAGGTCGGATTGAGATGTGGCTAAAGCACTCTCCGCCGTCTCCTCGCGTCGTCATAAGGGCCTCGTGACGTCACTACACTCGCAATGCGTCGGATGATGTCCTCGGCGATCCACCCGGTTGCTTATCGAGTGATCACTGAAACAATTAAGAAAAAAAAAAAAAGAAAAGTCGATTAATTATCGTTCAAGCCGTAATGATAGTTTTGGACGCGTGACGAGAGGGTGCTTGGAAATTCGTGGAATCGCGTGTAAGAAAAATTTCAAGGGTGCGGAGCAATTAAGTAAATTGACTGTAAAAAGGCTGGAGCGAGCGGACAATTATTTTTGGTTCACGTTGTTTTCGAATATAAATAATAACGGCCGGTGACATCATTTCCGTCACGCCATACACGCACCTTGAATATTTTTGGTAGACGTCACTTAATATTATATGTAGTACGGAGTTAATTGTGTTATTGGTGCTACTGGCCTGAGGACGATTGGTTTGTACCTTTTTTGTTGCGTATCACAAATCTTCGTTATCGATTAGGAGTAACGTAAGGAAAGCTGGTTATTCGATTTTACTATATCGATCGAAACCCTGAGAAACGAGCTTGAAGCAACGAGAAAAGAAACGGAAAAGAAAGAGTTTCGAACGTTTCGATCGAGAACTGAAATTTATTGCAGTTAGAAGGATTTCCACGATTCAACGCTTCTTTGGCCCGATGAGAATTCATTAAAAGTTTCGAGTATCGCGACTCGGCGAGAGGAGTTACGAGTTTTCGATTAAAGAGTAAAGAAAAAAAAAAAAAAAAGAAAAATTCGCATTAGACGAATCAAAGTCATTGAAGAACGCTAAAAGACAATTTGTAATTGACGTCTAGGCAAAACCTCTAAGCGTTGGTATTTTAAAACTGTCTAAATAAAATAAAAGTTTATCACGGGCAAATAAGCGGGACTCTGCCTTCTAATTATATGGTTTCTAGGGTAGAATTAGAGTTTGTCGAAGGCACGTGATTTCGAGCGTTCGAAAGTTCGGAAATATTTTAACCCAAATTCGAGAGAATGCCTCTTTTGATTACGAGGGCTCGCGATAAAGAATAGAGGACAGCCAAAGTCCCGTAACAAAGGCAACAAAGGCAGCAAAAGCACCATTGTCAGCCAGTGGGTTATACGGAGCTCTAACATAGGCTGGTTTACCCGGCAGCCAACCTCATCGTTTTACGTTCCGCATCGAATATATATATCTACATCGGTCTATAGACCTTAAGAATATTGCATATTCATATCTCTTAGCTTCATCGTGATAAGACCTTCGACGGCAGCCTTTGTCGAGGCTCGTGACTGTGACACTAAACTTTTAAAACCCTCGGCAAAATTCAAGCCCTCCAATGAGAGTGGTTCTGTACTAGGACCGTTTATTTGTACGACGCTCAGAATTTCGCAGCGATCCAACAAAGCTTTAACTGCCGCTAAGAGTTAAGTTCGTAAGTAAGGATTTGAAAAAATCAAAATTTTCCAAAATTTATAATAGCTCCTACTAATTACTCCTAAAGACGAATTTTCCCGCGAGTCGTGAAACAGTCGAGAAGCTTACTGTAACGTTCAGTGGCATTCTAAAAAGTTCAGATTCTCAGGTAACTTTATGCCGCCTTGTGGCGTCCCGACGTCTGCCGTGACGTCCTGACCCAGAAGGGTGTTCGGAGTCAATGCTGTCCAATATATGTAACGAACAGAATGACGTAGCCTTTTACGTGAAATAAGCCACCGATTTTGCCTAGTTGTAAAATAAGAGGTTCGAAAAAATCAATGTTTTTGTCAGAATGCGTCGATTTGGTTTACGTCATTTAAGTATATTTTACTATACCCGTTAGCACGTAACGGCCCTGATGAAACTTTAATCAGTACCCCTACACGTCAACGTCTTACCGTGTCGTGAACCGGTGAAATAAAAATGTTGATTCGCGAAAATTTTGCAATCGATTTCAAATTGATATATATACCTTACGTAAAATCATATAAAAAAATATTTACCCTATACCAACATCCTTGATAAAGCTCCAAATAAATCTCAGCATAATAAGGACAGTGTCCCTAGCGTAAAATTCAAGGTTCCTAACGTCCCTTAACTCTTTAAGGTTTAACGTAAAGTTCTATAATTCGGCTGGTCTACGTATAGCACGTTACATATATAGCTATATGTAGATACGCTACCTCCTATAATTGGAATACAGCCCGAGGGGTTCCGGTGAAATTCAGCATTCATGTTTTTGAATATTTATGAAGAATTTCAGGCGCACTGCACTCGAGAGCGTCCCGTCCCACGCAAGCTGAATACTGTAAGGCCTCCAGGCTTCTATCGACGCTTCATGATTGCTGATTCCTTACCCTGCCTGTCCATAAGCAAAGGCTCGAATATTCACTGAAAAAAAATGCAGTTCTCGAATTTTCACAACCCTTAATCGAAATCCTAGGGATGGCGTTTAAGGCGCCATTAAGGATGCGCGCTTTTAAGGAGGGAAAGAGGGAGCTTGACCCCGGGCTGAGCAGGTCACGCAATCCGAAGCTACACGCACGCTCGAACATAAGCATTGTATACCTCTGTATATATATAGATATAAACATCATGCACATAAGTGCACGGATACACAGTAGTCCGCAAACACCAAACTAAATTCAAAGCAGCACGCACCTTCGACCATTATATCGGTTGCGTGAGTTCTGACGCATGCTCACGCACTCGCCCATAGGCCTAACACTGCGTCTGGGTTGCCAAATAAAAGAAAAATATGAAAACGAAAGGGCTGCTGGAATATATAATCGATCTTTGACGATTTCTACGATTTTCGATATATTACGTCAGAAATTTCTTCTTAGGGTTATCGTTATGTGGCTTTCGTTACGCTTCTCTACTTAGGACTTTTCCTCGTGAGACGTTCCGAAGAATTGATTGAGACATTTATCCTCTTACTAGGAACGCTTTTCAGGTTTGAAAATCGTATTAGGAAGCACCGCTTTGCTTCTTAAGTATGTTATTGTGACAATGACTTTCACTTTTACACGTGTGATAATTCATTTATCCATTTTCTTAAACTGTAAGATGAAAATGTTATTTTTATTTGTTTTTTTTGGCTTTTGACTTTTTAATCTATCAAACGGAGGATGTTATGGATGAACGTATGCATTCTTCCGTGAAAGAAGGAAAAAGTACAAAATATTGGATACAAGAGTACAATAGGTGCTTGCTTGTGTCAACTGCCGATGCTTTGTTTTTTTTTTCTTTTTCGTTTTATCGATTGACGCTCAAATAGAAGAGAAATGTCTGGGAAAGTAAGTGACTCGAGATGCTCCAACGATTTTCTCCATACCGATGCGCTGACTTTCGAAACTTCGATGTTTTGGAAGTATCAAAATGCAAACAGTCATTTACATATTTTCCTTTGAGAAAATTCTGCTGGCAGCAAGCATAACGTCGATATTTCTCTGGCCGCTAGGAATTCTTTAAAAAAACCTTCATATGCCGCAGTATATTCTTCAGCGAAGTAAGTAGAGTGTGAAAATATTTCAAGTGTACATTCGAAGAAAAAATGTTCGAAATAGAATATGTCAAGGTACAGCCAAAGCCCATTTTCTCGTTTAAAAATAACCATAAAAGATAAAAACCTGTAAAACTTTATCAGTTTTTCCGTAAAAATGGGATCCAGATAAGTGACGCGAGGAAAGCAAAGAAAAGAAAAATTACGTAATTTGCATAATTTCATATCGCCTGATAAATTTATTCGGAACGGCCAGCGGCAGCTCTATGCAAATCGGTTCACCTGACTAGCACAGCGAGACAAGAAGGATTTAAAAATCGCGCGTTAAACCGATACCAGAATCCCTATGTAACTTGGCTACAGCTGTGCTTGATTAATCGGACGTACATAGTTAATCCGTGCTTCGTGCAAAACGATCGATCCCTGTGAAACCTTCACTTGCCCTTTTTCCACTTTCCTATTGTAATTCTCCAAGTGTCTACCATCACTCGTTATTCGCTTCGCAAATTTCGACAAAGGTCAGCGTCAAAATTATAATGACTCCTTCATAGATACGAGTATACCCACCCCAGCAACGATAACCGGAGCTACCGAAACCTTCAAGTCAGCTTGTTAAATTCTTCTGGACAATAAGCTACTCGAAATGAGAATTATCCGCTAGCTGTATTCCGTATAAATGGGATTAAAAATAGTCAGAAAATCGGCACACTTCCAGTAGCAGGGAGAAGCAGCACATTATTCCCCAGCGACGAATAACACGTGTTTCGAGATTTCGAAGAGACAATTATTCTCCATCTTGGAATATTTCCAAGAGCCTTCGAATTTACTACATCCATTTTTTTTCCACCGGTATTTATCACAATTCGTAAAAAAAAAAGTACACGTGTGCCTCAATCGTTTCCCGTACAATGCCAAACCATTCCTAGAAATCAAAAGAAACAGAAAAATTTCTCTCTGATCTCCTGAACAACACGAAGTTGTCAACAGGCGACAACGCGTCGCCCATGTTTCGTGGTTCGACTATTACTTTTTTTTTTTTTCTTCGAATCAAATTTGCACAAAGCGGAATCGGATTCGGATAACGAAGGACGCTTTTCTAAGAAATATGAAATAAACGTAGATAAGGATACAAGGGTTTAACATACACATCGCGATATATCCTCTCACGAAGAACCATTGCCGAAGCAATAAATTCCCTTAGCAACAGTGGAAAAGAAAAGCTACATGATACGTGAAAGAGAACTACACGTAAGCTGCTAGTTCCGCAGACTTATCGATCATAACCTTACTACTAATTCTACACGTGGGTTCGTGTACGATTCGAAGTAAAAATTTCACGTTGATATAGATACATGAAGGATTTATCATAATTTCCCATCTATGTACGGACAGCATATACGTAGCTTCATGGTAAACAGTCTGAAGATACTAGAAGTAGCGTGCATTGCTTTTTACATGTTTCTAAACTGGTACACATATATAAAGACCTAGATTGCTTGCATTTCATTCAATTATGCATTTCTTTCTTATGAAAGAGCATATCCCCAATACTTCATTCTTTTTTCCATGAAACACGTAAAAAGATAGTTGACTTCGCTTTAGCCTGTCAAGTTTGAACCCTTCGATGAATTATTTTGAAGACGTTAGAGACAATCCTTTATCAGTTATCACTCTGTTGAGGTAAGGAAGAATAAATTATATAAATATTAGAAGATCTATCCCTCAACTTCGCAAAGGCTAAGCTAAAGGTAATTTAAAAGTTAGAATAAAATTATTAATGAGATAAGAATCCTTTGTCTCGAGACGCTCATAAGATCCCTCGAACGTCGTTGTGTGTTTAATAAGATTCTCTTTCGATCCGGTATCTTATACTTTCGTTACATAAGTATAAAGTTTCCAGTAATTTCGTTATCCGCTTTGCTCGTAGTACGCCAGGCGTTGTATAACGAATATTGTACACGGAGTACCGCTCCTTTCTCATTACGCAAATCTCCTTTGGGAATATTTCGAAGTTCCGTCGATCATTCTAGTTTTCAAGAATTACGTGCCGACGTGATTTTGATACATCGGCTATTGTCGAGCGGCAAGGAGTGTCTGAATCCCCAAAGTTATGGAACCAGATGTTTTGGAATATTTAATACCTTGTTTTTGTTTACACCAGCTGCTCCGACGTCGCAGATGCTCTTCATTCTTTAAGCGAGCAGTGCTCGAATTTAAATTAAAATCCTATAGGCAATATTCAGTCTCGAAAAAAAAATACAGCTACCCGCCATTGAAATGACATTTTATTCTCTGCGCATTCCATATTTTCATCCGCCATACTCTTTGCTCTTTTCGAAATTTCACGATACCTTATTGCAGCTTTGCTTCAGATGTATTTCGCTGAGCTGAGCTTGCTCCTGTCTCTTCTACCGTGCAAGATAAGGGCGCTTCGTTTTCCAGCAATCTAACCACGAAAGACTGTTGCATCCCTTTTATTACAGAAACAACCTGCACGAGAAGGTTTGTTTTCTTTCCCGGAAAATCTGTCCAAGTGAAATCTTATTATTTATCCCTACGGATCTACCGACGGATTCCGGGGAAAAGCAGATATCTGTATTTCACTTGCACGTACAATTTTCTAGCAAAACAATATGCTTGCCGAAAATAACAAAGTTATGGTTATATGCTTTCCCGTAATGCCACCAATGTTCGTACGAGTCGACAGTGGTAATTTATATTCCACAACGATGACTGTTAATTAGTAACATTAATTCTATCCAGTAGCACATAAATTTGATGACTGAAGAAAAACAAATTATTCAAATCCAATCGCGCGTTCCAAGCTTTCCTTTTGTAATTGTCAGTACGGTGCATAATTAATAATGTATAACAAATATCCATCTCCTAAATTGCAATTACTAAGTCGGATTGTTTAATCGGCACTGATTGCACAGCTGCATCAGGTGCGAGTTAGCTCCGTAAAAATCGATACCAGTATCGACCTAGAGGGAGCTTTGTAAATCAACCTACAGTTAGTAGCTTAACGATCAGTTTAGCCAAACGTTCATGTCAAGGATCAAGCAAGAGTGTACCGCCAAAATATAATCAAGAACATACGTCAAAAGTAATTAAACTACAATCGTCCGTAATGGAGGACTGCATAACTTTTAACTTGAGCCATACGTTCCACTCGAACAGACTTGCAACTTCCTCTAACTCTTTTCTTTCCGTTTTCCATTATTTTCCCAAGCCAACTGGAGGCTTTTCTATGATTACTTGGAATCGCTATATTCGCTACGTGCGTACGCACACAGTTCTCATAGCTAAGTATGTGCTTCAGTGTGCGTGTAAACAAAGGTCCAAGAAAAAAAAAAAACTCCGTCTGTAAAAATTAGTGGCACCGATAGAATACTCGAAAGTAATTTTCAACGGTAGGCACTGTCTTTTCTGTTTTTACGTCTTGGTTCAGTTTTTGCTGACTACTCGAGACAAGCTTCGTAGAAACGTGGATCAACTTGAGGTTACGTAAGTAGGTAGACCAATAGAACCAAGGAGCTCGACTACTCGAGGCCTTTTCTATACCAGGGTAAAACTAGTTTTAAGTTTCAGGGAAGTTCGTCAAGATCATGAAAGGACCTGAAGTGGTTTACTCGATCTTCTCGATAGGTCAAAAGTAGCTAAGATTCTTCTAGTTTGGGTTTTTAAAATTATTTCAGACGAAAGCTTCGTTAACTTTATCAAAGTCTTGACTTGAATCTGAATCCTATCAAATAGGATAAATGGCCAATACAATGAGTCTCCTCAGGGATATTGTAATGCGTTCGTACTCAACATGCAGCAATTAGACATCGATATCGTGACAGTGTAATTCGCGTGCGCGAACGTCATAAACAGTTTTGTCTGCACTTTAAGTCACTAAATATTTAACCGTGCTGTAAAGCTCCGCAACGAACACGACGAGACATTCGAATCGATGCCAGAACAACAAAAGAAAGTGGGTTGAAAAGGGGAGAGAGATCAAAAGCTGCCACTTTGAAGGTCGTATAAGTTGCACTTGAAAGAATTGTACTATCGGAAAAGTCATTCTCGCGAAATGAAAAAAAAAAAGAAAAATTACTATCCCCTAGGGCTTGACCAGGATGCCGTTTGTATAATTAAAAATCGCGCCAACCTCGAAAAAGCTTTTCTATTCGTAAGCTCGGAGACCGCGAAGGATAAGTACAGCGTAAAATGAGAGCAGGACACGTTCTTCTAGTTACAGCTTGTGCGAGTCGACGTCGCACAACCATGGACAACACCTTTTTAAGATTCGTGCAATTAAAACTTCCGGTCTTTTCAGTGTTCTATTTTTATTTAGTCTCCCCGGCTTTCAGATAATCATTAACATTATGTAAATGTGATTTTGCATCTTGCTGTAGTAGCGTATTTTATTTTCATGAAAAGCCTAGTTTTCAAAAAGAGATCAGTCGTTGTCATATTACTGAAAAATAGCGAGCAGCTTTGCCTTGCCGACTTTATACGTCGAAAAATTCACAGTTGGATAGCTAAAGATCTTGGCCAGAGATTACGAGTCATTTTCATGTCAAGCAAGTCCATATAGAGCGCCATTTTCCTGAAAATGGTTCGACTTGGTAGAATTATTCAGCAGCCGGTAGAAATGGTAGCTGGTAGCTGACAGCCAGTAACAACATGATCCGTTAAAGGGTGGAAGCTTTGACTATAAAGATTCGCGAACGTGGAGGGGAATGAAAGCCATAGGTCGCGCCATCTAATCCAGACTTGATGTATGAGAGCACAGTTGGTATTCTTAGCCTCGTACGTCCCCAAGCCTCTTCCGCCTTCTACTCTAATGCTGCCACTGCTGCCAACCACGGTAAAGATGATAAACGGTTGGCAGTAGAAAAATAACAACCCACCCTCGACAGAGCGCTGACTGTGGAAAGATGAGGGGGAGTGCTTTACTGAGCGAGACCCTTAACTACCGGTAGAATTAAGAAAAAAAAGAAAAAAAGTCGATCAGGCATTTAACCTTGGGAAGATCAAAAATTGGAAAGTCTTACCTGAGCGTGTAAAATAATATAAGCGTACAAGATACTATAATAAATTTGACATTACCTGAGATCGTTTAGTCTGGGTCTTCTGATCCCTCTGCTAGAGTGTCGTGGCGGTGCAGCGCACCTGCAATCACAATGCATCACGCACAGGGCGACGCTGGTCGCCAACGTCACTACGAAGGGTGCAGCGAAGAAGTGCATGATCGTTGCGATTTGCGCCTCGCGATTATAGTCCGCCATCACTATGCTGCCGTTAACGCGACTGTAGTGGCATGGAAATCTGGCACCCTCGTAACCCAGTTCTCGTGTGAAGTTCTCACAGTCGACGACCGGAGGATATCCACAGCCTTTGATATTCACCATGAGAACAGCCTCGATGTCGCCGGAGGAAGACACTGAAGAAGAATTCATAGAGGACACCAATACAGTATACGAATTGCCAGAATCCAACAGTCCATCAGCCCAAGCATGTATTACCCGATAGCTGATAACAATTTCTTTTTTCTTTTCTTTGTATTAAATGATTACGCTCATTCAATTCCCTATGATTAAATTTATTATTGAAACAATCAACGGATTTACAACCGATGCTGGCAATTACGATTAACGATCAACGGAAGGCGTCGATGTAATTTTAACGTAATTCTCTTTTTCCTACGAGTATCAATGCCATTCTTCTTCCCACGTATGCAGCTGTATAACCTAGCCTTATTGATTGCTACGTTTAATATCCTGTCACCAATCGTTTTGTAACTTGTCGACTCTGTCTGTTGTGTATATCGACCCACATCCTTTAATCAAAGGAGGTCCTTCTTGTTGAGTCATACGTACGTATGTTCCGAATTAATATAATGATTCTTTTGTTCTCGATAAGTAAAAAGTATAGAAATAAGTTATTCAAGTTTGCATAGTTCGTGGTGAATTTGATGAGTAAAATTTTATCACGGGGAACTGGAAGAGAAGTTGAATCTAGGCTTACCCGAAACCGCATTCGATCCTGTTGAATCTGCTGTGGTGGTAGTACTGGAGGATGACGTAGTGAGTGAATTTCCAGAATGAGACTCGTTCCGCGTGCTAGAGTTAGTCCATGGTGTATAGGTGACATATATATGAGTGCACCGATAGACGTCACTGGTACAACCTTCCCTACAAGAACTCCAAGTGCAATTGAACAGTCCAGCCAACTCCTCGCGTCTCGAGGTCGTACAAATGACTGGGTCTGGGGAAAAGTCAGCTGCTAGGGTGCTGATGGCTGGATCGACGTACAGCGGTACCAGGAAGAGGAGCGCCGCACCACCGGAAGTAGCAACAAGGGCCAGAGCGGAAGTCGCATAAAAATTGAACCGCTGCCGGCAGGTACGCCGTGGCGGTCGGCGCCGCGACGCGCCGAACCCGAGCTCCAACAGTTTGCGACGTCGTAATTCTTGCTGCTGAATGTCGTATTTTTGCGTATCCTGGCTCTGACTAGCGTCCAACAGAAGTTCCGAGCTACTTCCACGCATCCCCCAGAAGGACCCTCGCAATCCTCAGGTCCACTGGATTCAGACTCACGTGACCTTTGGTCAATGCTGCCAAAAATACAGAGCTCGATGTGACTATGTTCTTGACGTTTCCGGTGGTCAGGCTTGATTTAGTGTTTGAAGAAAAGACGTGCCTTTCAGGCTTGTTCATCGAGTACAATACTTTTAGCCTAACTTCTGACGTCTCGTAGAGTCTTTTTTTCGCTTCTATTCTTCAACGTATCAGACTTTTCTTGTCCATGGGAAATTGGAGGTTATTGTCTACGTAATCTGTTATTTTCGATTTTCTGCTTTATGCTTTCTTCATTGAGAGACTCCCAGGGATTGTTTCCTTTAACGCTTAATTCTGACATTGCAAAATTCAACGTTCTTGTTGCCTCTGACTTTTCAATTTTAATACCGTCGATTGATAGCTACGAGAAACTTATTTTCATGGAAAATTTTTCAAGATATTCCATTTCATCAACGTCTACAGACGTATTAACCGTAAATTTTCGTCAATTTGACTCTACAGTGTGTCTGTGCGAGTCTTTTGTTGATATCGACCGACTCAACGACGATTTTTTAGTATCGTTCCATTACGTGATCGACTACGAAAATCCCAGGAGAATAGTTACTATTAATCGATGATAGTCGATGTTTCTCCAAATCGATCGCAGTTCACCAGACCACTGCTTGAATCGACCCTTTTTACTGTTCATTTCGATGTCGCGAAACCTATGGTGTCACTCGTGACAGGATCGTTTTTACGAAAGATTAACTGTGCACGTTACAGCATTCCCTTTTCCAACGATATACAGTCTCCATTTGGTAAATTGACGCGAGACACCAACAAAAAAACTGTCCCTCTTGATACACAGCGAACAAGAACCACGATAGAAAATTCAATAGTAGTTTGATCTATAGTTTCGCTTGTGAACACTTTTTACCTAACCGGAACATAAATATAAGAATATCCATGGCCAAAATCTTTGATAAAAACGCTTCTTCCATCTAGCATTGTCCTGTGCTCGATCATAGACCGAATCCCGTAATATTCATATCCAATGAATAATCTCTATTAATTTTGCCTTGAGAAGCTTTCATAAAATAGTTCTCTCTGTACTTTTCACTTTTTCTTTTCTTTTCCTTCTTCTCTCCGTCCTTTCTCTCTCGCCTCTCTTGCGCTCTGCCAATCAGCATCGGTCTTCCCCTTTGCTCTTATTCTTTGTCTTCTGTTTTTACTTTCTTTCCTCACTTTTCGCGCTTCTCCCCTACGAATCGGACGAAGCGATAGGATGCAATCGATGACGAATGATCCCCTGTCGAATTATCGAATTCTCTTAAGAGAGACTGAACTCCGAGATATCGCGATCGTGATCGTTACCGAATACGATGGAACGAGAGTCTGGATTTCGATTTGCTCCTCGGTAAATCATGCTCTTACGGAGCGCGAGCTAAAACGCGACTATCACTTCTGTCACTACCTTCTCACGTTCTCGGCTCTCGGCAGCTTTCGGTTCTTGGTTGTCTGTTCTCGAAAGCAGCCCGCGCCGTGATAGGGCGGGGTTCACAGTGCGCATGAATTCGCGTATCCCCTCCGTGAATCCTCTTGTTTACGCTCCCGAGGTTCCTACTAACCTCTTGCACCCTCTCGCACCCTCTACGTACCCAGCTACCCGCTCGCACTATAACCGTCCTACTCCGTTCTCTTCTCCATTATCATCTTTTAATTGCGCTACGTAATTAAGCCAATTTGTTTTGTTTTTTATTTGGATTTACTGCGCCTGCGACCATGTCATATTCCAGATACAATGATATACTGAAACTTCAGCCGTTCGCCTATTTCTCTTCAGATTTGCGTGACGGATTTCTGGTGGCGTGCGCTAGCGACTCGTTTGATAATCAGATTGTCAACTATAATTGTGAACTTGAATTCCTATGGTAAAGCGGTATGCTCCGGTGTTGCTGGTACGTTGACTTAACTCTTTTGTTTGTTGAATTTTTGTAATATTTTGTTCTCTCGTAACATGGCTTGCTATGCTACCATAGAATATTAGAGACAGAACTGACTCGCTTACTGATTTTATCGACGCGGCTTAACGAGCGCGAACACATCAAAATTGACTGCAGCATTGTTGATCGGCCTAGATCAAAACTCTGGCCTTAATTCATTGCTTCACTCACGATGAAACGTGGAGATAAATGTATTTCGAATATTCCTAGATGGTTATTTTTACGGTGATTTTTTTAGAGCCTGACAATTACCACAGTTGTCACAAGAATATTTATAATGTCTATGCATATGTCGATATACGTTAAATTCTGCAATTTTTTATTGTGTTTCTACAATTCGATTTTCCAATTCAAAATGAATGTAAAAAGGAAAATTGTTAAAAGCGTTCTTCGAATTTTGGTAATTACTTTGTTTTCCCAGAATGTAGGAAATACTTTCAAATGTCTTTCAAAAAACTAAAAAAATCTATTAGCAGATTATTTTCATATAGAAGTACGTTCTTATCCGATTCAAACAATCGAAATAAATCGCGCACCGGATATGACGACGAAAGAGAACTATGGCGTCCTCTGATAGGTCGACTGACTTCAGCGCCATGAAATTGTCGGGATTTACCAATAGGAGTGAATGGCGCGTCGCCGCCACGACCTCAGCCAATAGAATCATCCCAGAATGCAATGCGGCAGCGTAGAGTCAAGTAGAGGGGGTTAATGGCACTCTAATGGTTTCCTGGTCTGCCTGGCCGCTTCTTTCCGTTGACAGACGCCATAGTGGTAGGATCGTTTCGAAACGAGCAGTACACTAAACTAGAAATAGTGACCTGCTCTGTTATAGTCAGTTTCTTACTGACTCTCAGGTGATTTTGTGGTTATGGCCGGTGCGGAAGCGGCGGGCGTTAAGTCAGAGGTGCAAAATAATGCGCCGCCTGAAAATGCTACTGAAAATACACGAGAACGCGTTGGTCCTGGAGGAGGAGGCCGTGGCGGAGGTCGCGGTCGTAAAGGCGGCACACGTTTCTCGGGTGGTCGCGGTGGCGGCGGTGGTGGAGGAGGCGGTGGAATGCCTACAAGAAACGACGGACCGGTAAGAAAATTTGTAAGTTTACTTTATCATTCTTCTATATTATAATTTTAAGATTTGTTTTGCCCTTTATATCATTATTTTTATGAGTGATACTATTTCTTTCGTTACTTTCTTAGATATTTTTCTATGTTCTTCCATATTTGGAGTAAATCTAGAAGCTTACGTGACGAGAAGAAAATTTCGTTATAAGACTGATATTTGTTACATGAGAAGTATTTTCCTTTGATTTGTTAAGTGGGAAAATCATTCACACGCTTTTAGCTGTCCATCGATTCATTGGTTATAGATCAATCAGACGTATTAATGTACTAAGAGCGTTCGAAGAAACTTTTTATCGATTTTGCACGCGGGCATAGCGTTGTACAAAATGGCGTCGCTTGCGCTTGAAATGGTGTCGCATGCGCGCTTGCGGCTACCACATACTTCCGTTTTACAAAGTAGCAACTTCCGATCCATGCGCATCGAGTGTAACAAACAACAAGTATATAGCGCAAAAGATTAAATTTGGAACTGATTTTTAATAATTTTTTAAAGAAAAACATCGACGATTTACTAGGTTTTCTCTCATACCTTTTCTTGAATAATTTTTGCAGAAAATGAATGAATCCATGGACGTTGGCATGGACAATTCTGTTTCGGAAAGTGGCGGCGGACCCGGTGTCGGTGGAGGCGGCGGTGGTGGAAATAGTGGTGGCGGCCCAACTCCTGTTCCTGGAGGAGGTGGTGGTGGTGGCGGTGGCGGCGGCGGCGGTATGGGAATGGGAATGGGGGGCGGAGGAGGTATGGGTATGGGAGGCATGGGCGGCGGTATGGGTGGTATGGGTCGTGGAGGTTCCATGCGTGGCGGCCGTGGAGGTGGCGGAGGAGCACGAGGAGGTGACAGAGGAATGGGTGGCCGCTCACAAGACGTAAGTAAATAATTGTTTAGAAAACACGAATATGGATGTATCAGATAAAGGTATTAACGGTATGTGCGCTTTTTTCATATATTACAGGATCGATTGATGGAGCGCATAATGAGTATTAGTGGGCCAACACACGAGTTGCCACCTCAAGACTTGACAGAAAAGAAATTCAGTGGACGAAATCGATTGTACATTGGAAATTTAACTAACGATGTCAGCGAGGAAGAAATTCGGAATATGTTTGGCCAATATGGAGAAATTTCCGAATTATTTGTTAACAAAGAAAAGAATTTTGCTTTCTTACGAATGGTAATTGACATTGGCATTATATTAAGACAAAAGATATATTTTTATTATACTTTTATACACGATCAATTTCTACTTGATCAAATGATTTAAATAATTACCGTTTGAGTATTGCGATGATAAGAATCATTATGGCTGCTTTTTTGAATGATGCAATTTGATTCTAATGACTAACTATTCATAGTAAATGGATTGCTGCTAAACTATTTAAAACTTATGTCCTAGGATTATCATCCGAACGCTGAGAAAGCAAAGCATGAACTGGATGGCATAATGCGCAAAGGTCGTGCTCTCAAAGTACGTTTCGCGCCTCACTCATCGTCTATAAAAATAAAGAATTTGACGCCGTGGATTTCGAACGAGTTGCTTGAAAGAGCCTTTAGCGTATTTGGTGAAATTGAACGCGCTATAGTTATAGTTGACGACAGAGGGAAGACTACCGGGGAGGGAATCGTCGAATACAGCAAAAAGCCATCGGCTCAAGCAGCCCTTCGAAAATGCACGGAAGGCTGCTATTTCCTTACAGCGTAAGTCAATGATGAGTTTTGATCTTGATAATTACTATTAAAAATTCCCCAACGCCACGCTTCTACAATTGCATATGATTGTAATGAAGTGCCAGAATAATTACGTAGGGGTAGAGAGAAGTATGTCCAGCTAGGAAACATGGATAGAATCGTTCCATGACTATTCGTGTGCCGAAAGTTAGGACACAATTATATATCAGAACTTATGTATATGAATTGAAAGATTTCCCAAGAATAATATTGATCAATAATCAATAACAATGCCATTTTAATTATTGCATTACAGCTCCCTACGACCGGTCATCGTAGAACCTTTCGAACAACAGGACGATGTCGATGGATATCCGGATAAAAATTTACCACGCAAAAATCCAGAGTTCTTCAAAGCCCGAGAGGTTGGCCCAAGATTTGCGCAGGTTGGCAGTTTTGAGCACGAGTATGGTACAAGATGGAAGCAGTTGCACGAATTGTACAAACAGAAAGAAGAGGCCTTAAAGAGAGAAATGGCGATGGAAGAGGAGAAACTTGAAGCTCAAATGGAATTCGCCAGATACGAGCATGAGACTGAATTGCTGCGAGAACGTATGTGTATTCGTCTTCGTACTTAATCGAATTGCAGGGATATACACGTTGATACAGTACTTCATTGGTATTTAATTGAAATTTGCTTTGTGACTGTAGAATTGCGTATGCGCGAAGCTGATCGCGAAAGACAGAAAAGGGAATGGGAGATGAAGGAACGACAGGCCGAAGAACAAAGAACGCGTGAAGAGGAATTGCGAAGAAGACAACAAGAAGAGATGACAATTCGAATCAGAAGACAGGAAGAAGAATTACACAGGCGACAACAAGAGAATAATTTATTTATGCAGGTACAAGAAAAATGTTCCTTAAACTCTGATTATTGTTTCATTCCTTATGTCCATAGTAGTATGTTACTTAAACAATTATTGCACTTTTGTTTAAAGGAACAAGCCATTCGCGGAGGCGGCATAGGCGGTGGCAAAAATTACGATTCGGTCAGTAACAACGACCGTGATGGTTATGGTCAAGCGGACGGTAAGTGTTTCCAAAATTACTAAGACTCTTACTTCCCATTAATTTTGAACGAAATGCTTGAGAAAAATGAATTTAACGTAATATGCAATTTTATTTAAAAAAAAAAGTATTCGAATTACCCCTGATGCCACGCTTGTTTCTTCCTAATTTGAGGATTCGAAGTGCCAGTTATATTTTTAATCAGGGTAAAGAAAAAATTAAGTCCAACTAGGAAACATCACGATACTTTATCATGTTTCTGTGGTGTGCCGATAGTGAGGATACAATTTAAAAAATACATAAACTATGATACAATGCTCTTCGTGCATACCAGAGACACGTCTTTGTTTTCATAACGGCATTCTCAATATTTTGTTGCAGGTGGAAACAATTTGCCAGTGGTAACGTATTCCTCTTGTTATGATTATTCTATTTTAACCGGATTTAAATCACGAGGTCTACTATTCTCCTCTATCTGAATTTAGCGGAAATTTCTTTTCTCTCTTTTTTTATTTATTAATTTTTTTTTTTCCCTTATACTATGATTTATTACTTAGTCTTATACTCTGAGAATTATCCATATCGACGATTTATCGTCTCACAGAACATTGAGACTCTAAAGTCTGAGAAAAATGTCGGATTTACTTTTGCATGACTGTACAGTTGCTTAATGGGAACTCCTACTGCAAATTTCTAAGAGTTTCTTCGACGATATTCTGTGTGAGCATGCTATTAACAGAGTTCTAATGTCTGCAACACTTGCCGAGTCTTTCGTTTTGCCACTGACTTAATATTTTCCAAGGATTTCTAACAGTCGTAGCGTATCCTATAAAAAAGGAATTGTCCGAAAGGCTAGGACACGTGGAGGAGTTGAACGGGCATTGGCCATTGAATTTATTACACATAATACATAACTATCAATATGCCTGGAGCGAACCAGCCTTAGCTACAATCTAACACAACAAGAAAACAACAAAGCTTTCTGCCACGATAATCAAGTAATATAAATTTATATATACGTTTGACCGTAGCACAAGGAATATTTTCCCATAACACTGGGATTATATGACTTGTGTCCAAATAGGAAATCGAACACACTCCGTATCTATTCCCAAATGAAATATCACTCCCGATATACATATATATATATATAT